>OW240916.1:40292489-40375791 GCA_933207985.1 Pelobates cultripes
GTGCTCGCTAGAGGTAGCCTGACTGCCATTAGGTACCGAGATGAGATCCTCAGACCCCTTGTGAGACCATATGCTGGTGCGGTTGGCCTTGGATTCCTCCTAATGCAAGACAATGCTAGACCTCATGTGGCTGGAGTGTGTCAGCAGTTCCTGCAAGACGAAGGCATTGATGCTATGGACTGGCCTGTCCGTTCCTCAGACCCGAATCCAACTGTGCACATCTGGGACATCATGTCTCGCTTCATCCACCAACGTTACGTTGCACTACAGACTGTCCAGGAGTTGGCAGATGCTTTAGTCCAGGTCTGGGAGGAGATCCCTCAGGAGACCATCCGCCACCTCATCAAGAGCGTTGTAGGGAGGTCATACAGGCACGTGGAGGCCACACACTACAGAGCCTCATTTTGACTTGTTTTAAGGACATTACATCATATTTGGATAAGCCTGTAGTGTGTTTTTGCACTTTAATTTTGAGTGTGACTCCAAATCCAGACCTCCTTGGGTTGAAACATTTGATTTCCAGTTTTTAATTTTTGTGTGATTTTGTTGTCAGCACATTCAACTATGTAAAGAACAAAGTATTTCAGAAGAATATTTAACCCCTTAAGGACACAGCTTCAGAAGCTTGTCTTACGCTTAAAGGACCACTCTAGGCACCCAGACCACTTCAGCTTAATGAAGTGGTCTGGGTGCCAGGTCCAGCTAGGGTTAACCCATTTTTTCATAAACATAGCAGTTTCAGAGAAACTGCTATGTTTATGAATGGGTTAAGCCTTCCCCCTAATCCTCTAGTGGCTGTCTCATTGACAGCCACTAGAGGCGCTTGCGTGCTTCTCACTGTGATTTTCACAGTGAGAGCACACAAGCGTCCATAGGAAAGCATTGTAAATGCTTTCCTATGCGACGGGCTGAATGCGCGCGCAGCTCTTCAGTCCAGGAGGAGAAGAAGCAGAGAGCTCCCCGCCCAGCGCTGGAAAAAGGTAAGTTTTTAACCCTTTCCCCTTTCCAGAGCCGGGCGGGAGGGGGACCCTGAGGGTGGGGGCACCCTCAGGGCACTAGTGCCAGGAAAACGAATATGTTTTCCTGGCACTATAGTGGTCCTTTAATGACAAAGAATTTTTGCATTTTCTTGCTGTTTGCGTTCAACTGCAATTTGCATCTCTCTCGTTTATTGCACCGACACATTATATACTGTTTTTTTTTAAAAAGGACAGAAAGGGCTTTAATTTGATGTAACAAATATATATGTATATACATACACACAGATATATGTGTGTGTATATATACACACACATGTGTGTACACACGCGTATACACGCACACGCTTATTATTAAAAAAAATACAGAAAAATGCAAAAAAAGGGACAAAATTGTGCTCTCTTTTTTTACAGTTTTTGCAATAATGTGTGCACAATTAGTGCAGGTTAAGGAAAGTAATTAAAAATTCATTTAGTTCTGATTTACAGAATATATAATGTGTCTGGGATTTGAAGTTTTTTTTTTGGTAGTTACAGGTCACAAAGCACAAGGAGTAAAATAAACTTTTAATGTGGAGCGATTTTAGAATTTGGTATGTTTGTCTTGTAAGCTTAAAAGGACCACTATAGGCACCCAGACCACTTCAGCTTAATGAAGTGGTCTGGGTGACAGGTCCAGCTAGTGTAAACCCCCACCCCCTTTTTCGTTTTATAACAGCAGTTTCAGAGAAACTGCTATGTTTATAATAGGGTTAATCCTGCCTCTAGAGGCACTTGCGTGCTTCTCACTGTGAAAATCGCAGTGAGAAGACGCCAGTGTCCATAGGAAAGCATTGTAAATGCTTTCCTATGAACTGGCTGAATGTGCGTGCGGCTCCTGACGTCGCTATGAAGGAGAGCAGTTCCCCGCCCGGCGCTGGAGAAAGGTAAGATTTTAACCCCCTTCCTCTCGCCAAAGCCCGGGCGGGAGGGGGACCCTGAGGGTGGGGGCACCCTCAGGGCACTATAGTGGTCCTTTAATAGCCATAAAAGAAAAACAAAATTGACACACAAATATATATTTATATAAAGTAGACATCACTGGCTATCTACCTAAGGTTGTTTTGACACTTTCTACGTAGCCATTTCACCGCCAATCTCTGCTAAATATTGGAGTAAAAATTCGTTTTTGGGGGTTTTTGGCACACAAACTTATAACAAAGAAATTCTCATGTGTTTTTTTGTAAAGTTGGTGTGCGCAATTCCTGTACAAAGTTTTATTTTGTGTTCAGTTACTTCTGCTGAGTACAACGATACCCCCATTGTATGTCTTTGGCACTATTTCGTGAAGCTACAGTGCCATATAGGAGACCTGTCCGTTTCAACATTTACAGTAGAAATTTGAGAGGCGGATTTAATGGGCCTATGCTTCAACTTGGGGTATTATAGCAGTTTGACTGTTCAAAAAAAAATAAAAAAAAATTTAAAAAACCTCCACAAAGGCCTACCATTTGTAAAAGTAGACACTCCAGGGTATCTCATATGGTGCATATTGTGTCTTAATATGCCCACATTTTGTCACCAATATATGCCAAAGTATGTGGTAAAAAATTTTGGGCTTTTTTTTTGCTGGGCATTTTGTACATTTCATATGTGCCACTAAGTTCAAACCCCCCAAATTAAGCTCAGATAAGTCTACTGAGTAAAACAATATGCCCAATGTATGACCTAGACACTATTTTGTGAAGTTACACTGCTGTAAAAGAGACGTGACAAGTTAAGGTTATTAAGTGTGAATTTTCATGGAGGGTTTTGATGCGTCCGTGTCCCTTTAGAGCACTTGAGCAGGCTACATATTACAACTACACCATAAAGGCATACCCTTTCTTAAAGAACACATTCCAGGGTATTTCAAAAGCATATTTTCAACCTTAGCGCGAGATAATTTTTCCACTAGCGTGTACCAAGTGTAAGGGTAATAAGCTTTTTTTGCCTTTTTGACACACAAAGTGAGTTTGCACAGTATATTTTGAAAATCGTATGTGTGCTACAACTGTATAATACTTTGTATGTTGCTCAGCTATGTCGGCTGAGTACAGCAATACCCCCGTATGTACCTTTGCCAGGTATATATGAGACACAGCCATTCCAGTTTTTCTAAAATTTTGAATTTTTACGCTGTGTCCATGTCCCATTTTAGAGTATTTTACAAGGCTATATAATCCAATTACACCATAAAGGCATACCATTTCTTAAAGACGACAACCCAGGGTAATTCAAAAGGCATATTTTGAACCTTAACGTGGGATAATTTTTCCGCTAGCGTGTACCAAGTGTAGTGGTAATGAGTATATTTTTAACTTTGTAAAACTCGTTTTTAAACTTTTTTTTTTACTTATTAAATGTTTTACACTTTAACTTTTTTTTCTAAACTTTTTTTACCGTTAACCCCTAACTAGCAATAAGCAGCACTAACAGTAAACTCCCCCCTTTGCCTTAACTCCCACCCACTCCAGCTAGAAAAATATCTAATTATAAAATATTTAAATTAAATAAAATTGAACCCCTGAGGGTTAAAAAAATAAATAAAAGTTAGTCCTCCGGGATTAAAAGAAATTAGATTACAGTATAATACTGTGATCTGTATTTTGATCACTGTAGGCAGTGATCAACTGGCAGGGAAGGGGTTAATTTTTATTTAGACTGGGTAAAGGAGGTGGTTTGTTTTTTTTTTACTTAAAACGTTACTAAAAATTTTTTTAAAACTTACCTTTTTAAAGCTTATTTTAAATTTTTTTTTTTTTTTTTTTAATGTTAACCCATAGTTAGCCTAACACTAAATTCCCCAATTCCCAACTACCACCCATCCCAGCTAGCTAAATATATACAATTTTTTAAATATTTAAAATAAAATAAATTTAACCCCTGAGGGTTAAAAAAAAATAAAAATCAGATGACATTAAAATGTATACCCTGCCAATTGATCACTGTAGTCAATGATCAATTGGCAGGGAAGGGGTTAATTTTTATTAAAGCAGGGGGAAGGGGGGGTGGGATTTAACTTTATTTTATTTTTATTTTTTACACAGGGAGAAGAGGATCATCACTGATCCGTCTCCCTGCACTTCACAGTGAACCCCGAAGCGCAGGGAGACGGATCGTGAGTCCCTGCAGCACATGTGCTCGCTCGGACAGCCTGTCAGTGATCACTGCTGCAGGGGCAGCGCGATCCGGTGCTCCTGGTCTGCCTCGGATACCGGGTGAGCGTTAACGCCGCGATCTGTGGTTAACGTTAGTAAATGACGGAAATTTTCCGTCAACGGTCCTTAACTGAAGGACAAGGTTGACGGAAAATTTCAGTCTGCGGTCGGGAAGGGGTTAATACATTCAGATCTAGGATGTGATATTTTTGTGTTCCCTTTATTTTTTTGAAAATATTATACATATATATATATATATATATATATATATATATATATATATATATATATATATATATATATATATATATATATATATATACACACATACATATATATACACATATATATATACACACACACACACATATATATACATATACATACACACACACACACACACAGAGAATGCTACTTCATTTGACAATGGATTTAATTGTGGGTTTTTTTGTTTTGTTTTTTTTTTAAACTAAATTTGTCCAAGTTTTAATATAAGTCAATAAACATTACAAAATTGAGGTGTCAAGAATTCAACAGCAGACAACCCCTCCTGAATGGAAACTGCATGCGAACCACTTTCTAAACTTAGTCAAATGACGAACAGTGATGGGCTTATAACAATGGGGGATATTAGTCCATTATTCAAGTCATCTGAACAGAGTGCCAATCTCTGAATGTGGTGTCATGCTTTATTTCCCTTAGTCATTTCCCATCTGGACTAGTACAGCCTTCCTTTCGGACATATGTTTGACTCCAAAAAAAAAATAAAAAAAAATTCAACTTCACTATTATTTCACCTGACTATTACCATTTGGATCTTAATTATAAAAAATAAAAAAATCACAAACACATAAAAATGTATATCCTCTACCTTGGGAAAGCCATCCACAAGTCTGCTTCCTGTCTGCCTTCTTAATAAATAATCTCCTAGGCCCCCTTTTCCACCAACCACTGACAAAAAGTCTTTTACCAACAGGGAAACGTGTAATGGACCTCTTGTTGCCCTTTTCAAAGTCAAATATTTAAAGTGCAGATCTACTGATTTCTGTGATCACAAAAGAAAAGTAAATGAGCAGTCCTGTGATCTAAGTGGATCGCGTTATTTGTGGTCCAAGCTCAAACAGTAAGAGAAGTCCCAGTAAAAGACAGCATGGTTTACCAACAGGATGTGCATAAAGTGATGGGCAAGGTTCCCATCAGTCTAGAGGAGGTCAAAAGTTATTTGGGGGAAGAACTACTTCTGCCATAATTCACCTGAATGAGAGGGAATTATGAGATCAGATCTGTCCCCAGATACAAAAAAAAAAAAAATACAAAAAAAAACCCTCACAGACACTACAATTGATTTTGTTCTCAGTGTCGTTTAATGTATCAAGGCTCAAGAGTTCCACTCACTTCTGGTCACTGGCAAATAGAAATTTACCCCTGGTGAATGTCCCATGCACCCTCAAGATATTCAGTGGTGACTGACTGTCAAAGTCTGGCTAGCAGCCTAGGAATTAAAAGCCCTGATCTATAAGTATTCAATAAAATTTGCCTAGGGCAGTAAAAATCCATGTGCTGATGGGACGTGTCTAGGCACGGAGAAAGATGGCCACTTGCGCCTTTTGCTCTGCACCATGAGCCCGGCAACCTAGTGCAACAGTGAGATTCCCACAGAGGAAAACAAACAAATCTTACAATGTCACCGTCTAAGACCCGCCAGCACCACGATAAGAACTGGTAGACGCACACAACACACCTGCAGAGCAGATACAGACCCTCACGGCAAAATTAAGCCAACGTGAGGCAAAAATTATGGACCTTGACAGGCTCTGGCTAAGTATTGTGCACTTACATGGGATTCCGGAGATTATACACCCAAAAGGAGCTGCCATCCTATGTTAACAATCTTTTCAAACTCCTGGTCCCTGAAATCCCAGCAGATATACTGCTGACCGTTTACATCGGGTTCCCAAACCCCAACACATCTCAGCCTCACTGCCCAGAGACGTACTATTGAAAGCACATTAATTCCATGTGAAAGCTCTTATCATGAAACAGCAGAACCGTGAAGGACTTCCCGGCAGAATATGCCTGTGTTCGAGTTTTCTCGGATCTCTCAGCAGCCACTCTACGACATGGTTAAATGTACCTGAAATTTACAGAAACCCTGTGTGAACACCTCACTAGGTTATAAAGAGGTGTCATGCGTTCCTCATAATGTTTACAGTGTGATTAACCATATTAGCACCAATGTACAGTTTATAGAAGATGGGTCTCTGGCACCATATATATTTTATATATCTATAATCATATTCTTCTCCTATTATATAACCATTTGGGACTAATGGTTTTTAATTGGTGGTATTTTATCATTTCATCATGTATTTTTCTCATGATATTTCCAGCCTCTAACCTGTTATATGTTATTTATATGGACTTTCTATTATGACGGTTCCGGCACGTCATACTCGCCGAAACCGGAAGTGACGCCAGGACGCGATGACGTAAGACGCACCTGGCGTCAGAACCCGGAAGTAAAGTGCCGGGAAGACAGCGAAAATGGCGCCAAATTAGATTTAAAAGGAACTTCGTTTTTTGGACAGAATACAGCACCTCTGATGAAGGCTTTGTGTCGAAATGCATAAGGTGGATCCTGAGGACAACTTTGGGACTTATTTTATATTTATATGGGACTTTCCTTTATTTTAATTATTTTTGTAGTTGCCCAGTGTTTATTAAAGTAATTGTACAATCTTTTATTTGTTTTTCCTGATTTGTGCAACTTTGGGAAGATACCCACTACAATTTGTGTTCCAGTCCTTAGGAAGATTTCTGTTCAAGGTGATCAGCTTGAGCCAGCTCCTAATTGGCTCTGTGTATGTGAGTGCAATACATCCACTACGTCACTTTAATTTATTTTGCCGTTATTACCCTATGCTGTATTTTTCTGTTTCTTTTTCTGAAATTTATTAACAAATTGGTATAATTTTATTGTAATTTCATTTGAGTGCTCTCACCATTTCTTATATTTTCACTTATGTCCAATCCCATGCCCCCCCGCAGCACTGTATCCCAGCACAGAGATCAGGTTTTATTGTATATACTTTGGTTTAGATGTTTTGGTTCACTTTCAGCCTCCTGTCTATTTGCCCGGTTTACACTCCCACCTCCCCCCAGCACACGCCAGCCGTGCCTTTATAAGATATTGGGACACATGGAATATCTCTGCCTTCCATTTTCGCTACATAGAACACCTCCTACAGAGTCACGGATCTCCATGGCCGTCTATTAGCTACCTCACCTGCAATCCCTACTGAAGGTATACTCCCATAACGTACAAGGGCTTAACATGCCCCACAAACGGCATATGCTGCTTCAAGAAGCTCACAAATCTGCAGCAGACATATTGTGCCTTCAGGAAACGCACTTCCCTAAAGCTAATTTGGCATGAAACACTACCTCAATCAATTTCACTCTGCCTACTTGCCCAAATCCAGAGGAGTCTCTATATACATCCACAAATCAGCCGCCTTTGAATTACTACAAAAGTAGTATCAAAACATGATAGATACCCAATTGTAATATGTAGGTTGAACAATGTATTGTATACTTTAGTGAATGTTTATGTGCCTAATGAAAACCAGAGAAACTTTTTACACAGCGTGTTCACAAGGGTGGCAGCAGCACAGAGAGGCACTACTATTTGCAGAGACATCAATCATGTCTTAGACCCTAATTTGGATACCTCGGTACCGACACACAATGCAAAGCACTGACTATACTTTTGCTCCAATTTAACCTGTATGATAACTGGAGGACACTACACCCCTCCGACAGATGTTACTCCTACTATTCGAAACCCCACAAGAGACACTCCAGAAAAGAGATGTGCTACTTCTGGTGGGTCCTTCTCTCAAACTGGTTCAGTCTTACATCATAGGGGACATAGGTTGGTCAGACCACGCACCACTACTAACACTAAGTTGACTTCACTTTTAGGAGCTGTAATCCGTGGAGACTCAACGACTCCATACTGCAGAATGAGAACCTCAGGAGATTGTAGAGTTTGCTATAAAACTCTGCTAACCTTAAAAACAACCAGCTAGTCCACCAGCCTACTGAGGAAGAGATAGCATTCTTGTCTGGCGTTCACTTACCTACGCTGTCGACCTCAAAAAACAACATCCTTTGCACAGGCAATTTCATTAGCAGAAGTGGAAACTGTTATACAAAACCTGCCATTGCATAAGACACCTGGCCCAGATGGTCTACCCAATGCGTATTAAAAAGTTTTTCTTCCATCCTCTCACCACAATTGGTATGGTCGTTCACATCAACTACAGACCTTCAATCTCTACCAACTGACATCCTCACGGCTAACGTAGCCACCCTGCCAAGCCTCCCATCAAATGTGCCAACTTCAGACCCATATCCTTGCTGAACTCAGACATTAAAATCCTGGCTAAAGTTTATGCCAAAAGACTGACCTCGATCCTCCCAACCCTCCTACACTCAGACCAAGTAGGTTTCGTGCATGGCAGGCAGGGGGATGATGGAACACGTAACGCCATTGCGCTCTTACACACCATGCACAATCACCCAAAAGCCACTTATCACTGGATGCTGATATAGCATTTGACAACCCGCACTGGTCGTTTTTGCAGGCGGTCACGATCAAGCTCACATCTTAGCCTTGGAACCGCTGGCTGATTCGATTCGGGCAGAGAAATTAATCACTGGAGTCACAGTTGGGGACACAGCGTATAAAATGAATTTTTTTGCAGACGACATCCTGCTGACCATACCCAACCCTGGTTCCTCACTACCAGCTTTCTACTTAATATTACAGGCATCCAGTTGATGCTCCTACTACAAGCTAAACCTTACAAAGACACAGTCCATGAGAATTATCTCACTTTTTTGAGGGTTAAAATTCCCCACAACTTATCCAAGTTGCAATACCTGAATTATGTTAAACTTGGCAAGGAAGTTACCGATAGTCTACTACAATGGAAAAACAACTTTATATCATGGTCAGGTCGAATAGCGGCAGTAAAAATGATTATTCTTCCGAAATTACAGTACTTCTTTCAGACACACACTGTAAATACTGTCTGCCTATTTTCTATCAATACAAAAACAGATCAATCTATATGGCATGGTTAAAAATACAGTAGCCCTGTCCACATTGTACCAAGCCACCTGCATGGGCGGGCATGAGTCTTCCTAACGTACAAATGTATCACAAGGCGCCAGTTCTAACTGGCCTCTCTATTGCTCAAACCACAGCACCACAATGGGTCTCCATAGAATATTGGCTACCTCGAAAAGATAAATACTGTAATGTGGTTACTACTCCACCAAAGGGAAAACATATCGCATGCACTCCCAGCTACCCAAGCGACAAATTTGGAATGCCTCCCGATTCCCCTTTCGACTCCTATTAAAACACTGGCATCCATTATACCGGACTTTAACTACAGAATTTGGAACAGGTGCGGTGTGTACCACCTGCACTCTCTTTTTGATAAAGATTGCATATCCATATTCGAACACTTAAGAGACAGCTACACACAGCCAAGCATTGCACACCATTCTTATTTACAGCTGACAACCTGGTGGAGATCTCACACATTGCATTCCAAGACGCAGGACAATACCATCCTCACCACTTTCAAAAATGTTTATATTAAAGAAGGAAAGCTCACTAAGAATGTAAAATGGATGCTGTCCAGGAGGTGGGAGGGAGGGTCTGCTGCTGATTGGCTGGAATGTGTCTGCTGACAGTGAGGTACAGGGTCAAAGTTTACTCAATGATGAGTCCGCGGCGAACCGTTCGGGACAGACACACACACACACATATACATACACTTTTTTAATATTATTTATTTTTTATTTTTTAAATTACACACGCTATTGTTATCCAGACTGAGTAAAAAGTCCTTCACCTGCATCCAAACATGGGATAAAGACCTGGGATACACACTGCCGGAAACTACTTGCCTAGCCTCCGAAAACATGCATAGGGGGCTGACATTTTGTGCCTCCTACATAGAATTGACCCGTAAACTGTTCTATCATTGGCACATGGTCCCTACACGCCTTGCCACTATGTGCCCATCCAACCAAAACACTTGCTGGCGCTGTAAACAGGATGATGGCTCATTCCTACATATGTGGTGAAGTTGTTCGAAACCTCAACCGTATTGGCAGGATGTCATATCACTAGTACACCAACAAACCACGATCACTGTACCAAATTCCCCGACCTCTATGCTTCTCTTCATTGATACCAAATACCCTACACCAGCAGAGTATTTAATTTTTCATATCCTCGTGGCGGCACTGCACTTTATAGCAAAAGGACTGGCTGTCGCAGAGTAAACGCCTCTATGCGAGAGATAATTCAACAGATTTCCAAATCGGGAAATACGAGACCAATACAACTCAATTGACGACACACCACAGTTGGAGACATCAAGTTTGGGAAAACTGGGAGTTAAAACACCCAAAATCAGACTAACGAATACACTACACTCGATAACTTCGTTTATATGTGGCCTTGCCGGTCACTGGTCATTTTCCCGGGCCGACACTCAGACAGGGACAATAACGCTGGAAATAGGTCTGTAACCGCAATGACTAAGATTGAGGTGCCGCCGTGGCATAAGTAATTGGAGACCCCTGTAGATCTTTTTTAGGCTGGTCACCAACCTTCCATTAACTCTCCCCCACCCTTTTTTTCCCCCCTCCACCTTGGCTGAGCCTACTGCGGGTGAAAAGCACTCATGGAGGTGCACACATACAAGTTCATTACACTCGCACAAACCATCCAGCACTTACAGACACACCTGACATAACACTACGTACCAGGTGCCCCTAGAACCCCACCAGTCGTGGGTACTCAACCACCACGGCCTGGGAAGACTGAGTCCAGCCCACCACATGGTTGCTTAACCATGGCTTTAACGCAGTGCCTTGATAGGTTCTGTTGGAAGACTACCTTCCAGCTCGGCCAGTAGAGGCCACCGTAGACAGCAATACATCGTATCCATGCTCGAGATGAAGCTATTGAACGGTGTGAGTGAATCTACTGGCTAGGCACTTGGCAACATACAAACATATTTTAAAAAAGTGTCAAAGTTGTGCTTTGGATTTCCCTACAAACAAGTGTGCGTTGGCTGAAAAGGTTGAGAATCATTGCCATAGAGTATAAAAGTTGATGTCATCCAAAATGGCTTAACAAGGTCATAAAGTGCCAGTTTACTTTGCTAGTAAAACCTCTAGTGGCAGTCAAAATATTAAAAGTTAAGTGTTTACAACACCAATGCTGAAGGGACATTCTATAGAAGCTAGAATAACTATATTAAGCTGTAGTGGTCCTGGTGACAAGTGTCCTTTTAAGTACACTACAAATAAAATTTGTTTTTTTTTGGATTTGGGGGTTTAATGGTAGGCATTCTCCTAACTGATGTTACATTTTGAATTTGATAGTACTTGGGAAACAAACAAATAATTGGAATATTGGTTTAGAACAGGAGCATTGAGCAGGGCCTTTTAGCACTAGCATTATTTGTCTGCCACTTTAAAATAAGTGTACAACTGTGTAGTGGAGAGTAGTTTACTCATCCTTTCACACCGCCGGTGTTCTATCACATTTCCCCGCCCCAGTGACTCGTTTGCACTGGAAGAGAGCCGAGTCAGCTGTAGGTCGGTATTCCCGTGTGGCGTGCTTGCACCCCAATCAGGACGACGACTAGGGACTCTAGCACGTACTACTTGGTGCAGTAACGTTTTGAGTGTGCAAGCGCATGTGAGGGGGGAAGTGTCATGGCAGTGTGCATGCGCAGTATTGGTGTAGGTTATATTTCATGGTGCAGGTGCGCATGGCTCGCCGGGAGAATCCCTTACCCCCTCCTAGTGGGCAGGCACCCCACACAGGTAAGTGGACTTATAGATTATTCGGCTCAATTCCTGTGCAATTGCATCACCGGACATGACAGGGGTAGAGAAATTTGATCGAACACTGGTCTCAATCGGTGAAGCTCTGCCCATTTGGATAAGATTAACAAGATTAAGGAACTCAATCATAGGAAAGCATTGGAAGATTAGAGCACATGCGAAGCAGAACGATGCACCACACTCTGAGACCATCTGGTTAAAATAGAGTTTTAACCTACAATTTCACAGACGTGCTTCTAGTGACTGTTAGTATGACTGCCACTAGAAGCATGTTAACATAGAAACATAGAATGTTAACCCTGCAAAGAAAACATTGCTGTCCCTGCAGAAAAGCAAAGTTTTCAGGTTGCAGGGTTAAAACAGGATCACATGGAACTTCATTGCAATAAAGTGGTTTGGGTGCCTATAGTGTTTCCTTCTACAATTTGGCTGTTTGAATCTTGAAACTACTGGATGTTCACTGCTGCAGACTACTTTTTACAAGGTACCCTCTTAAAGTGTTACTCAAAGCACCATAACTACATCATTGATCAGAAGTGGTCATGGTGCCTAGAGTCAGTATGTGCATACGAAATGCTGCACATAACAGATTAGTAAGTAACCTTATAACATCTAATATTAAAGACTAAAATGCATGTGATAGTTTAAAGATCCAAGACTGCAAAAACCATGGACATTGGTAGAACACCCTCTTGTTGGTTAAGTGCATTCGCCGATTTGCATGTGTGTGAAAAAGATTCTGTGATTTGGATTTTGTAAGTTTCCCTGATGCTCCCCTCTGAGTTATGTATTATCACCATTTATATAGCGCCAACAGATTCCGTAGCGCTTTACAATATTATAAGAGGAGGGATTTAGCTATAAATAGGACAATAGCAAGAAAACTTACAGGAACGATAGGGTGAAGAGGATCCTGCTCAAACGAGCTTACAGTCTATATAGGAGACATTAGGTCAGGAAATAGCAATCAAACAAGGTGGGAGTGAAACAGAGCTCTGCCCTTTAGGAGAGAGTAAGAGACAGGTATGTGAGGTAGAGGATACTCTAGGAGGCCATAAGCTTTCCTAAAGAGATGTATTGATGCCTTTATGCAC
Organism: Pelobates cultripes; assembly: GCA_933207985.1. Lineage (NCBI taxonomy): Eukaryota > Metazoa > Chordata > Amphibia > Anura > Pelobatidae > Pelobates > Pelobates cultripes. Next base: position 40,305,687 of record OW240916.1, read on the forward strand.
GGTTCGGAGTCTCTCACAATAAGTTTAAATGTAGCACTGTTGAAGGTTAGTCCCAGTTTAAAAATAAAAATATCCAGTTTCTTTAGGAATAGTTTGGTCCTTTCCAGGAGCCCCATGACAAGGTCTAAGGGCCTGTCTTTTGCGTGCACTGCTCCTCAGTGTTTGAAATTAGCTAGAGAGTCATAAGGAACAGGAGCTAGCTAGGCCTCAGACTCAAAAAGCATCGGAGCGGGCAGAAGGATCGCTTCCTGTCAGAGAACAGTTGGAGTCACTGGCGTTGGAGAATGGATGGACCGTCTCGTGGGACAGGTCTAGATCTAAAGTTGATTTTAAAGCCCACAGAGGCTTAAGGTGTAACTCCACCTATGCCATCCCCAGGCTGGCTAAAGTCAATTTTGTCTGCATTTCAACCCAACCCAGTCTGGCAAAGAGGATCAGGATTTAGAACTTGTCCTCCACGCTAAAACAGAGTTACATTTTAGTTTTTATTTAAATTAAAGTTTGGGGGAGAAGGGACCACATCCGAGAAGCTCTAACCAAGATCACTGTTATGAAAACACTTAGTTCAAGAGTAGCCCTTTAGAAGAAATACAAGTGTGTGAGTGGGGAGGCATCTCCAAAAATTACAAATTACATTTATTGGGATTGTAGTATATTTATGTAAATGCAAACTATTATAGACAGCTTATAGGGCTTGTGCTGTACTGTTCCATTTAAACACATAATTGGCAGACAAACATTTGCATAACAATGTTTAATGTTCTTTAAAAATTACTCAGAAATTCAACACAAACCAGAACTTTCACTTTACCCCTATTGATTGAATATTTAATCTCTTCCATCTTCAATTTGAAGTTTAGTAACAGATGGGTCACCTAGTCTACAGTGCAGCCCAGTGAGGAATCATAGCTTCTCTTCCCCCAACAATTCATTTAACATTTTCTACTTCCTGACTGAGTCACACAGCCATAAATATTGATGTAATTGTGACTACATTAGATTATGAAGAAGCCAAATTTTAACTCTCAAAAAGGGACTGTGCAGATTTTCAGAGCACTGAATTTCCAAATTATCTTTAGAATTAAGATATTAGCATAAGATATAGTGGTTTAAATCATGTTTCTTTACTCGGTATAGAAGACAAGCAATTTAAAATTTATCATGAACTCCTATCCCCAGCTTCTAGTGCATTTGGTATTCAGAGCCCTGCCTTTCCTTGAATTTAAATGCAAAAACTTATATAGGTCACAAAATGTAACATATCTAACTTCGGAACTTCAAACTGCAGGTAAGATGTTAAACTGTTCAAAAACAATGGGAGCGACACCATGGCACCTCTGGCACTATAATCACTACAGCACTCTGCTTAAAGATCCTTTAAATTCACACATTTTAAGAAAGATAAACCAAGAGTTACCAAACATATACTGGACTTTATATAGCAAAGAAAATTATTTGTGTGGTTATAAAGAGGTATAAATATACACTTCTGTCAAGCAGACATTTGAATATCATAAAGAGACACTTTTACTTTCCGGTTGCCGTTGCTTTTATGTCAAATTGTTTAGCCTCTTCCTCAGCCACATTGATAAAGCAAAAATAACACTTTGGCAAACAGTGACTGGCTGACAGCGCTGGGTCAAATTAGCTCAATGCTTCTGATTATCTGTAACCTAAAACATATTAGCACTATTTGACCATGCAGCATCAGGAAAAAGAATGCCTAAGTCACAACAGCCTTGGCTTTGGTGGGACAGGCCTTGTTTTGGGATCTGGTCCAGCTCATTTCGTGTAGAGTGCTCTGAGGGCATTAAAGGACCACTCTAGGCACCCAGACCACTTCAGCTTAATGAAGTGGTCTGGGTGGCAGGTCCAGCTAGGCTTAACCCATTCTTTTATAAACTATGTTTATGAATGGGTTAAGCCTTCCCCCCAAAGCCTCTAGTAGCTGTCTCATTGACAGCCGCTAGAGGCGCTTGCGTGCTTCTCACTGAAAGTCACAGTGAGAGCATGCAAGCGTCCATAGGAAAGCATTGTAAATGTTTTCCTATGCGACCGGCTGAATGCGCGCGCAGCTCTTGCCGAGCGTGCGCATTCAGCCGACGGGGAGGAGAGCTCCCCGCCCAGCGCTGGAAAAAGGTAAGTTTTAACCCTTTTCCTCTCCCCAGAGCTGGGCAGGAGGAGGACCCTGAGGGTGGGGGCACCCACAGGGCACTATAGTGGTCCTTTAATGTGCCCCTTCAACATCCACGTATACCTTGCAAAGGTACATACTGCTCTACTCAGACCACATAGCTGAGCAACATATGAAGTATTATACAGTAGTAGCACACATAAGGTTTGCAAGATATACTGTGCAAACTCACTTTGTGTGTCAAAAAGGCAGAAAAGGGCTGGTACAAGCTAGTGGAAAAATGATCCCACGCTAAGGTTCAAAATATACCTTTTGAAATACCCTGGGGTGTCTACTTTAAGAAATGGTAGGCCTTTGTGGGGTAGTTTGAATTTAAAACCTTCGAAGATGCTTGGAAATTGCACATAGGCCCAGCGTCAAAATTCAAAGTTTGGTAAAAACGGATATGGCTTGGTCTCCTATATGGCACTGTAGCTTCATGAAATAGTGCCAAAGACATTCATTGGGGGTGTCTTTTTACTCAGAAGACTTAGCTGAGCATAATTTGGGGGTTTTGAACTTAGTGGCACATATGAAATATACAAAAATGCAATCTGTATTTAAAAAATGCCCAAAATTATTTTTTATCACATACTTTGGCATCTATTGGTGAAAAAAAATGGGGGCATGTTAAGGCACAATAATCACCTTATGAGATACCCTGGAGTGTCTACTTTTACAAATGGTAGGCCTTTGTGGGGTTTTTTTGAACAATCAAACGGTTATATACCCCACATGAAAGCAAAGGCTCATTAAATCAGTCTCTCGAAATTCTACTGTGAATATTGAAAAGGGCAGGTCTCCTATATGGCACTGTAGCTTCACGAAATAGTGCCAAAGACAATGGGGGTGTCATTTCACTCAGCAGATGTAACTGAACACAAAATAAAAAAAAAAAAACTTTGTACAGGAATAGCACACACCAACTTTACAAAATACATATGAGAATTTCTTTGTTATAAGTTTGTGTGCCAAAAACCCCAAAAAACTAATTTTTACTCCAATATTTAGCAGAGATTGGCGGTGAAATGGCTACGTAGAAAGTGTCAAAACAACCTTAGGTAGATAGCCAGTGATGTCTACTTTATATAAATATATATTTGTGTGACAATTTTGTTTTCTTTTATGGCTATTAAGCTTACAAGACAAACATACCAAATTCTAAAATCGCTCCACATTAAAAGTTTATTTTACTCCTTTGTGACCTGTAACTACCAAACAAAACTTCAAATCCCAGACACATTATATATTCTGTAAATCAGAACAACTAAATGAATTTTTAATTACTTTCCTTAACCTGCACTAATTGTGCGCACATTATTATTGCAAAAACTGTAAAAACACTTTTTGCATATATATATATATATATATATATATATATATAAATTACATCAAATTAAAGCCCTTTCTGTCCTTTAAAATACAGTGTATAATGTGTGTCGGTGCAATAAATTAGTAAAAATGCAAATTGCAGTTGAATGTAAACAGCAAAAAATGTTATTAAGTGAAAGACAAGCTTCTGAAGCTCTGTCCTTAAGGGGTTAATGCTGGACTATGGGGAGGTCCAATGTGCAGGCAGCATTTCCCACGCATTCGCATTATAGTCCACTCGTTTCGGGACTTCTGAGTGTGTGGAGTATCGGTGCTGGGATAAGACAAGTAAATAAAGTGGTTTTAAGGGAAGTGGGGCGCGAGGGAGCAATAATGTGAGGAATACATTTTTCATTTACTACCTGGGCATTGTGCCCTCATGGTGCTGGCTACTAACCAGGGATTGTGCTCTCTCATAAGGGGGAAAGAGGTGGGGTAATTTTCGGCAGATTTGAAATTTGGGCGCCCAAAATTTCAGTGCATCCCTAATTCCTGGCACTATAGTATCCCTTTAATCTCAAAATGTGCTAATCAGCTATTCACAAATGAGGAAATTGCAATAAAAAGCTAATTTGATTCATTGCCTCTAAGTACCGACATCACACAACAAAGCCATAATGTATTAAATATAAAAATCAAGCCCTCCGAACTAAATATCACATGCCCGTTGTATAACTTGGCATATCTGTAAATGCAAATATGAACACCCAGCCTTTTACAAAAATAGAATAAGTTTGCTTGTCATTTCAAGTTTTGAGCAATTTTTCCACTAGGACTGAGATAAACAGAACATATTTTGCCACAGCCCACCCAGGACTCAACCTAGAATTGCCAGCAAAGGTTTCAGATAGGCTAGGCTACGAGAACTGCAGTGCCCTTTTGTTAGCAAACAAAATCCCTAAACTGCTAGTGGTGCACCATAACCGTAATTAGTATGACTTATAATTAATCATGGATTGTAAATTCATCCATGTCTTATTTAAAAGGGACAGTCCAATAAAAATAAATAAATAAAAAAAAGATTAAGGGGTGGGGGAGGGGGGAGGTTTCTGTTTAGTAAACATACATGTGTGCATTTAATTTATTTTTCCCATTGGGAGTATATCTAAAAACAGTTTGCAAGAGCAGCAGTTCTCTTGTCTGAAGCCTCGGCAAGCCCTTGATTTCTAACCCAACCCAGACTTTGTGGCTGTCCAGTCACAGACTTCCCAATGCAGCTCAATTATCATAAATTATATAGCGCCAGCATATTCTGCTGCGTTTTACAGTTATAAATCATTTACATATAGATTATAACAGACAAGTGAAGGCCCTGCTCAAAACGAGCTTACACACAATTAGAAGACTTTGCAAAGCATGGGCTCTGAGCAATTGATTGCCTCCTGAATTGCGCTCCAATGAGTTAAAAAACAAACAAACAGAGGCGGAGCCTAGCAGCCAACAGGAGCGGACGCATGATCAACGAGCTCCTCACCCATAGCTGACAAACGCGAATTTTGCAAAAATAACAAAACCAAAAATCGATCCCACAGGCCCATCGGCACCATGGGACGAAAAGCGAAAAAGCAGAGGTCGGACAAGCCCAAACTGGGCCCCGATATCGGGGACCTATTCCGCCAGGCACAAGACGCACGAGGGGCCAAGATGGCCGCCGACATGGCGGGGTACTCAGACTCCTCGGACGAACTGAGCCTAGATGAGTACACCAGTGGCATGTTCGCCCCACTGACCCAACCACCCGCACCCACAAAGCAACCTGAACTGATCACAACAGACACGCTGAGAACAATGCTGGGTGACTTGCAGCGGGTGATCCAGGCAGATGTTGCACAGCTCCGGGCGGAGGTGACAGGCCTGATCGGGCGCATGGGAGCCATAGAGGCCCACACGGACAAGCAGGCCCAAGAAATTGCGGACCTACGAAAAGAGCTAAAAACGCTCAAACAGCACCAAGCAACTACGGACCACCGATTTGCGGCCCTTGAGGATCAAAGACGCCGCAATAACCTCAAGATCCGAGGCGTCCCAGACGAAGTCTTGCCGGGTGAACTCCCACACCTGGTGAGGAGACTAGCGGGAACACTACTGAAGCCGCAACAAGCGAAAGCCTTGAGGCGATATTTAGAATCCCCAAACCGAGGACGGCCCCAGCCATGGCCTCCGGTGACCTGGTGGTGAGATTCCGATCTGGAGCAGACAAGGCGGCCATGCTTAAGGCCCTGCAAGGGAAGACCCCGCTCAACTTCGAAAATGCCAACCTTACCTTCTTTTCAGACTTGTCTGGAGACACCATGCAGTGGCGCAGATCCCTTCAACCTGTCACGACACTCCTGAGACAAAATGATATCACCTATCGATGGCGCACACCAAGGGCCCTACAGGTCCTAAAGGACAATATGATCCACACAGTCCAAGACCTACCGGAGGCTAAACGGCTGCTGATCACACTTGGCCTGCCAGAGAACTCCCCTATGCCGACAGGCCCAGCAGAAGCCAGAAGCAAGAAGCACAACTGGGACCCCGCAAGGACCAAGCCATTCGTTCCGCAGAAAGGGCAGCCAGGCAACCTTGCAGAGAAGAACGGGGCACCAAGCGGCACTATACCGCCCTAAAGAGGCGCAGAGACAGCGACCCGCGGCCGCTCCTGCCTATCATCTGACTTTAGTTTCCTTCATACCCAGTTCTTTTTGTTTTTCCTTCCAAGGACTTTTATTTTGTACCTGACGGCACCACACTGCTGGTCGCTGGAGAGACCACGAAAAACCAGGACCTTCGCCTACACAGAGAGAGGAACTCAGGAGGGACTTCGCAGAGCCGCACGATAACGCCCTAAGCAGCTCCAGGGCACTCGACCGTCTTGTGACAGCTGTCACCACACACCCAGAGACTCTCAGTCCTCCATGCAGGTCAGCCCTTAAGGACCCCTGGGAATGACCAAGGGCCATGATTGTTATCTGTTTATAATAGCGCTAAGGCCACAAAATGATCTTACCACTGTAAATGCGCATTTACTTAGAATGTCACAGCGCAGGGACCAAACTGACCGAAAACTAGGAACACGAGCCCAACCAGGCCCGACGCTTTTTATAGAGCCGTGACCTTCCCATAGGACTTAAACACGGGACGCATTCTTATACTCACCCATTCAGATACTTATGGCAGGACTAACTTGATTTTTAACCCTACCCTGCCAGTACAATAGCCTAGCCGAACTTGGGCCATCTCACAAGACATGAGTCACTCAAACATTTAGAGCAACTAGCCACAACAACATGGTTGCCAGTAATACTGCATTACTCATACAGCAGCGTAAGCCACACTAACGAAATAGGCGATACACACTTCGATTCTGAAGAGATGTGTCAGGTGCTCACTCCAAAAAATAAACAATAAGATAGGCAGCAGTAACAAATACAAGGATTCCCAGCCTTGTTAGAACAGTAGTATAGGAGAAAAAGGAGGAAACCGCGCCTTACATAAATTATATATACATACACTTGATGTCTCTTGGTAATTTCGGATAATTTATCCTCAAAAAGAAAACAGAAAGAGTATATACAATAGTGTAGTATGTTAAATAATATTAGGAAAAAGTGATAAATAAAACGGAGGTATTTTTCACTCACATTTGGTAGAGCTACTGTGGGACAGTTTTTTACACTTCTGATGAAGCCATTGGCGAAACGCGTTAAGTGTTATTTTATATAGCTTTTATTTTATTCTGTTTGTTACATTATTAAATATATATCTTTTAAAGCTATATTCCATTTTATTATATTTTATTTGCACCATCTTACTTCCTGGCCTGTATATCCTACAGTGGGGATTATACCACTGCAAGCCTTATAAACTAGAGCAAGTTTTCTGCTCTAGTAAATGTGAGTATATATATTTCTATTTATCCATTTATATTTGGAGTTGGAACTATTACACTATTGGAGTTTCTTGTTTTCCATTTTTATCTGCATTACTACACCATTGGAGTACCTAAGACGTTGGACTTCTTATCCTAAGACGGGGATTGTACCGTCCACGGCAATTATGGTAGAGCTCCCACAGTAGCTCTACCAAATGTGAGTGAAAAATACCTCCGTTTTATTTATCACTTTTTCCTAATATTATTTAACATACTACACTATTGTATATACTCTGTTTTCTTTTTGAGGATAAATTATCCGAAATTACCAAGAGACATCAAGTGTATGTATATATAATTTATGTAAGGCGCGGTTTCCTCCTTTTTCTCCTATACTACACTTCGATTCTGACAACAGAAGCATTTAGCTATCTCTGCTCTCTGAAAAATATACAGACATACATTCCTTTATGCCACAATCTAATCTCCCTTATACAGGGAACACGCCACTGGGATGTATACTCCTTATCTGTATGAATCGGCACGACAAAATTAAGTCACGATACCAGAGCAAACTATACTCCTTGTTTTTTAAAATTTTCCCTTGTTTCTTTAGTATTGCTACAATATTTACGACCTGACTACCTTACTAAGACGTAACCTACCTAGCGTTCACTCTAAGGCACAAACCACACGCTCCCACTTAAACTGAGCTAAAACTAAAGGCGGACGTAGTCCCTTCTCATTATAGAGCGCGAATGACTTACAGCATCATCGCACTACTATAGTATTATCCCTCATAGCACGAATCTGCTGAAACACCACTGTTACAGCATATGTCCACCTATTGTTATTATTAATATTTTTCTCAACTTGTTGATACCACGATGTAAAGTAAGCTCATAACAAAAATGTATGCATGCTCCTTACACAAAGGTGCAAACCAACATGTGAACCAGCTACTTAAATGCTTTTGCCCATACATGGGTTGAACTATACACCGCTTACGGTTGTCTTTTCTGTTCACTAAAATACAAAAATGTGCTGAGTTAACTTATGCCACGAAATGGTTTTACTATGTTATATTTGACTGCGTCTGTTACAGCTGTTGTGGCTACACAGACACTGTTGTAAATTCTTGCACGACAAAAATAAAGAATTTAAAAAAAAAAACAAAAAACAAAAACAAAAAACAAAACAAAACAGAAAGTAACAACCAGTGGCCTGAAAGCCAGGGGGTGTAAGAATGATCATTTATTAAAAGGGGTTAATTTCTACTGAAATTAGCACTTAGTAAAATATATATTTAAAAAAAAAAAAAAGAGGAGATACACTCTTTACACATGAAGCAATGCAGCAACCTTACATGCTTTAGGGGTCTAGAGTGTCATTTTAAAATTTGTGAAGCCCTCTTTATAAGCAGTATATTTATAAAAAAATAAAAATAAAAAAAAAAAAATAAAAAAAATTGTAAAAAAAACCACAAATGCCATATGATTAATGGACACGATTTGGGTGCATATGCTGGATTATTTTAGTCAAGAAATGCCTTTAAATTACGTCGTATACTCCAAGTGCCATAAATACTTCTGCTTGTAAAAGTGATTACGGTGCAAGGACTCTTTTTGAAACCCTGCCAATTCAGATATTTTGAAAGGAGAATAGAGTCACCAAAACAACTTTAGCTTAATGAAGCAGTTTTGGTGTATAGATCATGCATCTGCAGTCTCACTGTTTAATTCTCTGCCATTTAGGATTTGTTTACGCAGTCCTAGTCACACCTACCTGAATGTAATGTGCACATCCTTCCCAAACACTTCTTGCAAAGTGAGATCTAATGTTTAGATTTCCTTTATTGCGCAGTCTGTTTTATATAGAATTTCCCATAGGAAAGCATTGGGAGGCTATAGCGCATGCACAGCAAAATTATGTGCTGCTCCAATCATCTCCTCCTAGAGATACACTGAAACAATACATCTCTATGGGGAGCATTCATCTCCATGCACTAGACAGTAATGTAAACCATTTATTCCATGTAGGCAGTGTGAGAGCCAGGGGTGGTGTGGCTAGGGCTGCATAAAGAGAAACAGTGATCAGGGGCATGAACTATACACCAAAACTGCTTTATTAAGCTATATAATAATCTTGGTGTCTACAGTGTCCCTTTCATTTATTTCCCATTATATATATCCATCATCTAGCATCAGCCAAATAGGAAGCAAAGTTCTGGGCTAGCTTTGCAGAATTTGTGCAGCTTTAGCATTCATCGTCAGCAAGCAGAGCATGTTGCCGTCAAACATGCAGCCATTTCACTCGCAAGCACTGTTCTGTGAGTATATCTGCAACGGCTGCCAATGTTGCATCTGCATGGCTTACACACACAAAGACTGATTATATTTTGCATCACCTTGCGCTCTGCAAATTAATCATCTATCTGTATTAAAAGCATTTGATTGACACTGACCAGCATGGAAAGGAAGTTCATTCTGAGCAGCAATGGAAAGGATCAACAGTTGCAGATGACGGCGGGAAAGTCCAAAATAAATTAGAGTGTGTATATTTTTAATACATATTGATATGCATACAAAATACATTAGAGGAACACTCTGGTCACTGTAACACCATCTAAATTAAGTTATTGTGCACACTCTTACCCGATGGGGTTAAACCCTTCTCTAATGGTTTAATCCCAAAGTTTGCCTCCAGTGCCGATCTTCAGATCCTCTAGGCAGCATCTGGCTTCTGAACCGGAGAAGCAGGATGCATAGAGTGCCGCCAGGCATTGGCACCACTGATTGGCTACAGAGGTCAACTGAGCAGTAGCTCCCCAATCAGACTGCTCTAGCTAATCAGCGGTGACACCCAACACATCCTGTATCTCAGATTCAGAAGATAAAGATTGATGGACGCAACCTCTGGGGTTAAATCGTTCCAGAACAGTTTAACACCTTAAGGTAAAAGTGTGCCCAGGGGCCTCCTGGCACCAAAGCAACTTCATTTAGGTTTATACAGAACAAGAGACAAAAATTATTATTTTTTTTTTTTTTTTAAGATCAAGTAACGATGGAGGATATGAAAGGTAAATTAACACGATCTAATGGATGTGGGAAAAGTAAATGCATAATTTCCTGTAAAGCACCAGAGAGTGCCTACAAATAACCACTGCCATATACAGGGTATCCTAAAAATACAGAACACTTAAAAGAAAGTTGTATTACTACTTAGGAAAAAAAAGTACATGTACTATAACCTTTTGTATTATTCTGTAATATATATATATATATATATATATATATATATATATATATATATATATATATATATATATACACACACACACACACACACACACACACACACACACACACACATATATATACACACACAAAAATACCAGTTTTCAGGGAATCTGTCGGCTTAGCCTTGCCATATTAATTCCTCTTTGGTCAGAAGCACTGCTTACTGGACTATATAAATCATGCTAGTAATTGAGAGCTTGTGTGCATTCAAGCATCCTGATATCATAAACCGCTCCAGCCCTTAAAGGGAAAGGGTCACCACTTACCTGGCTCACCACTCCACCCACACCCCACCTCCTGTCCGCCGAGAGTCCTCCTTTGGCCCTGCCTGGAAACTCCTCCCCAAGCAGCGCAAAACTCCTCTGTGGTGCTTCATTGCCAGCATCTGAACAAATTGACATCTCTCCATTCTTATACTAACTAACCAGCGTTAGCAAAACTGGCTGTGTTCTTACTATAGCAACACAGCACTTGTGCTGTGGTTGTTATGGGTGGAGAGCAGAGGGACGTCCTGTGGGAGGTCTCTTTTGCTCTTCCGGTCTCAATTCCTTTGCATTTAGTGTCTGCCAAGGAACTGAGAGACAGCTGGGATAAAAATGATATTTTTCTCCACATCTATACATTCGTTAGGACAACACCCCCACTTTTTTTAGAGCGCAAGTTAAAAATGGCATGACTTTCCAATTGTACATTGTTTAGAAGCTAAATGTCACTTAAAATAAAAATGAAAATATGACAAACTTATTGCACCCATAAAACAAAGGGGTAAAACAATTGATATACAAATACAAATTTAGCATAACCGCAACAAAAGAATGCAGAGAATATTACACGTCCTCATTGTAAGGACTTTTCACTAAATTCTAAATTGTAGTAATTTTAAATAATGGCAAATGGTAGAGAAAAGTAAAGGTTAACAAAAACCTATGTAAAAGTTACGTTTGCCCATCCCACAGCTCTGCAGAAAATTAATCTGTATACAGGACCGATAAATACACAAACACTCCAATTAAAAGGCTTTTTGTAACTAAGAAAAGAGCATCTATTTGTAGTATGAATATAGGCGTTTGGTTTTCCTTTTATTACACAACTGAATACAGTAATTTTAAAGCCTTTCTAGAAGGCCCACATGTGCTTACTATAGCCACATGTAACATTACACCTGTCATGGTACAATGGATGTGCTACAATTTGTGTCTATTGCCAGACAACTCCTGAAACTACAAAGCTTCTGCAGTTATTCCTCACAATAACTCACTGAGGGTTAGCCCAGACACCTCAGATGTATCTGTACTGAAATTCCCACTAAGCACAGTCAGTCTCAACGCTGTATAATCATTATGTGAGAAACATAGCTCAGAAACATCGGTGTTGCCTAGGAAAGCTATCACTGCAGTAGAAGAATACAACTGCAGCATCCTGCAGACACACAAGTGCCATTGTATTAATTCCAAGGAATATTAAAAAGGATGTGAATGATGCACGTGACCAGAGATATTGAAGGTTGATCTTCTGACAACAGCATTATTATATATTACTATATACAAAGCGGTATTAATTTGATATTAGGCAGATGCATGCGAGTTGCCATGAGGACACATACAGGGTTATTCCTTAAACTCTGAATTTTAGCAAACTTAGATAAATGCTTAAAGAGCCAACTTGGGAAACAAATTATTCAACTAAGCTGTAGCCACAGCTTTGTTATCTTAGCCTCAATTTTTCTAATTCAAAAATACAGATTTTAGTGAATAATAATAATGGAGGTTATTCACTAAACCCCTATCTAGCAGTAATCCAAGTAGCAAATGTTAAAGGACCACTATAGTGCCAGGAAAACACTTGTTTTCCTGGCACTATAGTGCCCTGAGGGTGCCCCCACCCTCAGGTTCCCCCTCCCGCCCAGCTCTGGGGGGTGGAAAGGGTAAAAACTTACCTTTTCCCCAACTCTGGGCGGGAAGCTCACCACCTCCTCTCCTCCCATTCGGCTGAATGCGCACGCGCGGCAAGAGCTGCGCGCACAGCCGGTCGCATAGGAAAGCATTTACAATGCTTTCCTATGGACGCTTGCATGCTCTCACTGTGATTTTCACAGTGAGAATCACGCAAGCGCCTCTAGCAGCTGTCAATGAGACAGCCGCTAGAGGAATTGGAGGAAGGATTAACCCATTTGTAAACATAGCAGTTTCTCTGAAACTGATATATATATTTAAAAAAAAAAAAAAATGGGTTAATCCTAGCTGGACCTGGCACCCAGACCACTTCATTAAGCTGAAGTGGTCTGGGTGCCTAGAGTGGTCCTTTAAGTTAAACTGGTTATTGCCACCTTAGATTATTTTATTCCTCCCCAAATTTGGACTTTTTTGCAATTCGGTTTTTAATTTATGACAATTTGGTATTTACCAGTAACTCCATCCACCTCACATGGAAACCAATGGAAGTGGATGTGACTGCAGTGTCTCAAAGAGGTCTCAGGCCCATGTGGCTTTCACGGGAGATTTTATAAACGTCACCCAGCAAAACTATAGAATTATAAAACAAATATATATATTTTAGGGAATTTAAAAAATAAAATAAAAAAAAACTTCTTCTAGGAAGAAATAAAACTACGTTAATAGACCAGGCTGAGATTAGCCAACAGGCTGCGTCACAGGCACATGTCCACCTGGCTAGCCTGTCATAATGAAGACATCATGTTTACTGCACACTGATCATACTGCGAGTGCCCTGTCTCTGTGTAACACAGAGCGGCCATTAATGTCTGGACTCACAATCCATCAGGAGCAAAAAGGGGAAAAAACGTGTCTCGCTCTCTCTGGGTCTTTAAAGGTACTTGATGATCGGCCCCGCCCACCCCGGCTCGCGATTGGCTGCCGGAACTGTCAGCTCTGAAAAGGAGCTTCCTGATTGGCTGAGACGCAGATCGATCATCGCTGAGTTTTAAGAGCGAGATACCGGCCACACCGGGGGCCCCCCCCACCACACACGATCTCCCTTCCCCCTCTTCATCCCCGTCCAACTTATTATACCGGGACCGGAGAAGGGGGGCGCGGGGATATGACGTCACACCAGCCTCGCCATCTGAGGTGATTGTATTCTACCCGGCAACCCAGGCCGCCCACGGGGACTCGTGTCAGGCAGGGCCACGAGCAGGGATGGGGGGGCTCCAGTTACCTGACTTCATGAGGCCGGTGACATCCTCTCAGCCATCATCACCCCGGGCTGCTGCACTGCGTGTCGGCTGCCTTCTCTTTCTCTCAAGGAGTTTTATAACAAGGAGGAAAAAAAAAAAAAGAAGAAAATTTTTCCCCCTCCCCACTCAAAAATAAATCCTCATTCTCCCACCCTTCGTAGTCACCTCCTCCTTCTTTTTAACGCTGCGCGGCATGGCAGGGCGCGTGCACGGCCCGGTGTGCTCTCTCTCTCTGTCTGTCTGTGTGTGTGGGGCGGGAGCGCGCGCGCCCCCTGGTGGCCTGTTATCAGGGCCGGGTGGGAGGTGGTGGCGGTTGGGGGCGCGCGCCCGGGTGGGCGGGGCTTGTTTCCCCTCAGCATTGCCCACCGCGTGCTCACTCCCAGTCAGGAGGCGGGAAGTGTCAGCTGACGCGTGTTTGGCGCGGATTTACTCGCGCGCTCTCTTCCACACCCCCCTCCTCCCCTCCTCCTCCTCCTTTCCCCTCATGCTCACTGAGTGTGTGGCGTGTCTGTGAGGGGAAGAGTAGAGCATCCTGCTGACTCACTGTGCTGTGAGGGCCAGGCATTGCTGGGGAGTGTGTGACATTAATGGCAGTCTCTCCAGGCTGACAGTCAGAGAAATCTCCTCTCCTTGGCTTCAGCTCAGGGAGTGTCAGTGTTTGGCAAGCTCCCTCAGTCAGGATATGGGGCTCATTGGTCCTGCATCCTGTTGGTGTAACAGCATTGCTTGTTGCGGGTGCTCAGTGTGAAGGATTGATGTGTGTGTGTGTGTGTGTGTGTGTGTGATGACGACTGCGGAATTTGATGGCGCTATATAAATAACATAATAATACTAATGACACAGTAAAAATAACTGATCTGAAAAAACAAACAGGAGATCCCATGTCTGTACTCTGTGTGGAGGGGCCCTGGTGGTCAGATCCACTTGTTGTGCTGGACATTGGCAGAAGGAACAGATAATGGAAATCATGGTGATTAGTACCTTTTAGAGATGAATCACCACTTTCCAGGCGTATTAAAATATATATATATTTTTTGGAGCTCTGAAAAATATTTAAAAAATGGGAGGCTTTTCTACGGCTGTATCTGTTTATACTGGAACTGCGTACCTCCATATTGGCACCCTCTCCATTATTATTATAAGCCCAGTCCTTTTTTTTTAAACATATTTGTGGTTGTGCCAATCATTTTACTCTGTGCCTCTATGAGATTTATAAAGTTGTCTATATGGGCTTTGAACAGAAAGACACAATGGGGCAACCTTATGCCAATTGTCAAATTTTTAATTTGCAGCTAATACGAGATACAGGCGAGCATTGAACTACTGTAGTTCTATAAAGCTGTAAATGAAATGATGTAACATTGTTCCTATTATTATATATGTAATTAGTGGGGAAAAAATGAAAATTTTCTTTTTTTGCTGCATCTGACACACAAAGATGCATAGCTGGGTGAAATAATGTTAGACAAAACCGTGGGCATTAGTAATGTTACTACTGCACAATAAAAAAAAAAAAAACTTATACAGAACACTTTTTTGTGGTTTTGTCCTCAAATGCAATGTGTATCACTGGTTGCACCTTCACTGAACTGTTTTGCAATGTCAATTGCTAAATGTTCAACATTCTAATAGAAAAGAGGGTAAAAGTATATTTTAGCGTATTTTATAATTTTCCGTTTCGTTCAGTTGTAATTTAAGCAAAATAACTCATAGTATTTGTCTTACCTAGAATGTGGGGAGTAAAGGTATATTTTAGCATATTTTATTGTTTGGAGTTAGTTGTTTTGGTTATTGTGCCACTTAATCACACCTGAACGAAACGACAAATAGGCTAGGTTATTTTCAATGTTTTATTCGAAGATGTACTATCTAGAAAAGGGACAGTTCTTTAAATCCAGCGTCTTAGCTGCATCACTCATGGTCTTATTTTGTGCTGAACTCCTTATGTTGTGAGGTCACAATGCATGCTGGCAAGTTGTATATTGTGAGTTTGCAATAAAGCCTAGCTTGTTCAATGAGGTCACAAGTGGTAGACTGCAGCATCATGAAAGGTTGGAGTTCATTTGTTGAGATACAGCGGGTTATGAGTAGCTTGTCTAGGGGCACATCATGTTAATTAGGTAAGTGATACAGTGAAGGTTACGTGCTTTTTCTTATTTATGTGCATATGCCTTCTGTAATTGTAAGACAATGTTTTTGTCACTACAGAGTCCTAATTGTGTTGAAAAATCCTTAAAGGACTTGAGCTGTATTCCTAACACTAAAGTGTTCCTCTGATCCCCCCACATCATGCCTCTCGATAGCAAATAAAGGGTTAATAACACTTTTTACATTCGCCTTATTCCAATGCAAAGGTCCCTCAGCGCTGGATCCGCTGCCTCCAACATCCACCCCCAGAGAGAACCTAATATGCTTTGCTGTGCATTCGCATTAGGCCTTCCCCATTGGAATTCATTGAATCAATGATTTCCTATGGGGGACTTGAAGAAGCTGGATGTCCTGAAGCACAGCATGAGGATGTCCAGCTTCGTTTCACTGAGTCAAACTCCATGAAACAGCAGGAAATGCCACTAGAGGGAGTCTTAAACCTGCAATATAAACATTGCAGTTTCTCTGAAACTGCAACGTTTCTATATTGCAATGAGTTGAAGTGATCTGGGTGCCTATAGTGTCTCTTAAAGAGGACTTCTAAACTATCACTCTTTCTGATGAAGAGCATGTTTTGTCGTATGTTTATGTATGTTATCACACTGAAGCCTTGCCTGTTGTCTTGGATGGACTCAATGTGAGGTTGCAATAATTGTTTGTTACCAGCTCCCCCCTCTTCATGTCTGAAGTATAGCTGTTTTTGTTTTTGAAAAGGAACTTCACAACTTTTTCCCCTGCTATTTTAACTACTAATTGGCCTGGCATGTGATGTAAAAAAATATCCCCAGAGAAGTGCTTATATGAACTAGCAATTTAGCTACAGCAGATGTATTTCCCATGTAGTAAATAAATAAAAACCTTTGTACAGGAAAGAGGCAATTAGTATGCTGCAGATTAATATCCCACTGGGCTATAAGCAGGGCAGCTCCTCCCATACACACATTCACTCTTAGTATAGTCAAGGTGAATGGAACCAAGCATGGCAAGTATCTTCAACATGCCCATGCACCTGTCTAATCCCTGGTCTCAGGTGGTCTCCGTTATATTACCTTATTGTTAATTTGTCTAAGTTAGATTTAAATTCACTTTCTTTGCAATAGAAGTGTACGTTCCTGTAGTTTCAGCTCTAACTAGCATCTATAATCATGTGTTCATGCATGCACTGGTCCGGTACAAGTTCCAACCGAACATATATTTATGCTTTTCAGAATGTAATTGCCTGCATCAAACCAAAAACACTACTTTAAAAGCAACTACAGACACCTATAGTCTGAACTTTACACTGACACAACACAAGACCGATGTTTCCTCACTCATGAATATTGTGGTTCTTTCTTTGGTTTGTCATTTATCAGGCTGGAGTACAGGTTCCCTTTTGGGTTAACATTAGTGGTCACTTGTGGCAGCCCTCCATAGTACTGTATGCTCAGTTCTCTGCCATCTAGGAGTTAAATCACTATTGTTTCTGTCCATGAAGCCCTAGCCACACCTCCTATGGCTATTGTTTCATTTTCAATCTAGTATGTAAGCTCATTGAACAGTGCCTTCTGTTCCTGTGCGTCCATTTGTCTGGTTACAATTACGTGTCTGTTAGTCCACCCATTGTACAGCGCTACGGAATTTTGCTGGCGCTATATAAATAATAAAATGATGATAATCTGTTAGCTTGCTTTAGAAGCTTTTGCCTCCTTCTCTGTGAATTGAACTTTAATCACACAAAGGAGACTCCTGCAGGGTCTAGCATGCTATTAACAGAACAGGAGCTAAGATATTCTAAATTAACCAGAATGTGCGATAAAGGAAGTTTAAACATTAATCTCTCTTTAGAGGAAGTCTTTAGTAAGGCTTTGTAAGTCACATGCAAAGAGGTGTGACTTGAGCTATAAAAACAGTGATTTCACTCCTAAATGGCATAGAATTGAGTAGCAAGACTGCAGGGGCATGACATAATCACCAAAACTGCTTCATTATGCTGTTTTTTTGATGCCCTTAATGTCCGTTGAACTGTGAATAATGAAGCACCTTCATATATAGCTAAGTTTCATTCCGCCTGCCAATATTTCCCAAATTACAGCTTTGCAAATCTATATGAAAAAAAGGTGGAGTACTCCAATACTCCATCAAATCGTGCCACACTTGTGCTTATATACATATCTAAACATACCATTTCGGAATAGACTAATATCCTATTTCTTACACCACATCATACCTTAACAAATATAAAGAACAAATAGTGTAATCCTATGTAAACAAGAGGATGTAAAAGAAATGTATAAATTAGGCCACTCTGGCTGTATCAGTTTCCAAGCATATTCATATGGCCATTTCATTCTCTTTAACTCCAATATTTGCGGCTTTAAAGGGTCTTCAAAATACAAATTCATTATATACACAAAGACAACACATTTGTTGCAGTACTTCAAACACACAGTCCATAAAACAGGTTCTTGTCCTTAGCAATATTTGTTTTAAGTGAAAAATAAAGAGGGATATCTGCTTTTCACCTGATCATTTCTGGTCCGTTTTTCAGATACATCTGCTGACCAACTGAAAGGCTGCTGCCGAGAGTTAGCCTTAATGAACTGATAAACGTATAAGGGATTTTATGTTAGTCAGATTGTTTAGGCTCCACTAATGTAAGTTTAGCTTTTTTTTTTTATTTAGTATTTCACCATAGTGGTCCTCTATGCATATATCAGGAAAATTATATTGAAAAACATTGTAAAGAAGCACATGTTGAAGTTATAAAAAGGGAAATGGTTGCCTGTATAGGCTCAGAATATTTATTTTTTGAGCAGTTCTGTCACGACTGCTAGTGTGGTCCAACACGCAGAACTATGTAACATCTACATAAAAAATGGAAAGGAACTAAAAAGGATAGAACGTAAACCGGTCCTTAGAATGGCCGGACTAATACGTTAGAGACAGAGAATGGTCAAGGGGTAGCCGAGGTCAAGGAAGCCAGAAATACACAAATACCGTTTTTAACAAGCCAAGACAAAGGAACCAGAAATCAGCGTAGTCAGGAATAGCAAAGGTCAAAATACCGGTAATCACAATAACAGCAAGGATAAAAGCCCTCTTGGAAACCAGGACAGTAAACCACAACAGGGCAAGGTATTGGGGTGAATCAGGGATTTAAATATCCCTCTCTAGGCTGTGCTTGGTCAGAGGGTGACCTCTGACCCCAGAATGTGTGTGTGTGTGTGTGTGTGTGTTGGCGCCGTGACGTCACACCCATGTTCCTATAACCTTGGGGGCGGAGCCATTGATGGCTGCGACCGCATGGTCGGCGGTCCATCTTTGTTTTGGGCACACTGCCGGCAGCCATGACCAGTTAAATTTAGACCATTATTTTATATACTCTTGATAATATTGGAACACAGAGTAATATAATACTTTTAAAAAGCCGGGCAAAGTAATTACAGCTGGAATATTCTTTGTGGCATGGCCCAATAGCCTCTTGGAGGGGAAAAAAACACACGTTTGCAGCCATAAATACCTGGACAATAATGATGCCAGTTTACTCGTCCCACAAGTGGGAAGGTGGGTTGAACCTCCTAGAGCAAGCATGTCAAACATGCGGCCCACAATGAGTACCTTTGCAGCCCAGGGCCGTACTGGCCTACTGGGAAATTTCCTGGTAGGCCGTCTGCGCTGGGGATGCTTTGTGATGTGGCCTTCCCGCTGCAAAGTATTTTTACAACCAGCCCCGAATATGCACATACAGCAAATAGAATCTTATGCGGCGCCTGTGCTACAGTGCACAGAGTTCCCCTTCCCTGCTGTACGCAGTGCCAGAGGAGCGTGTGGCCTGCTTGAGCAAAGAAGACCACGCAGGGCTGGAATGAAAGACGGTTTAAGGTTGGGGAAGAGTATTAAATTGGGGGGAGGAGGTGGGGCAGTGTATTAAATTGGAGGGGAAAGACAGGGAGCAGTGCATTAGAGTGGTGGAAGAGGGGCAGCGTGTTAAATTGGGGGAAGGGAGGGGGAGACACTATATTAAACTAGAGTGGAGGGGGAAGCGGCAGTGTATTAGAGTAAGGGGGTGGGGCAACGGGAGGCTGTGGATTAGATTGGGAGGAAGTAACTAAGGAAGTAAGGGAGGAAGTAAGTAACTTGAAATGAAGCTTTTGAGTAAAATATATATATATGTACCCAGGATTACATATTGTTTGCATGAGAAGGTCAAACTCTTATTTTTGGCGGCCCACAAACTTAAACCTTGTTTATTTGGCCCGAGTTAGCCTTTGAGTTTGACATGCTTACTTTAGACCAAAGCAGTGAGAGGCGAAGATCCCTCTCTCCGCATGAGTTTACTTCTGGGGAATGTCTCAGATCTTCATTCTCAGCTTCGTCTTGTAATTGTTCTGAACAGGAAAGTGGTGCAGGAGGATGGAAAAAATGGAGGGAAAAGGCTTTCCTATCCATCCCAATTTGATGTGCATGATGAAACGTGAGCGTGAAAAACTCGAGAAAAAGGCGTTTCATTCCAAGCAATTCAAGATCCTTTTTTAAATTGTGGGAGGCACTCCCAAAAGAATATTTGCCTATCACACAACTTTCTAAGAAAATCACTTTACCTATTGGACATGCAGCCGGATTAAAAGATGGATAAATGAGCAGAAACAAACGCATATTTCAGACATCAAACCTCCTCCATAAAGCAGTAATTTTAGGGTCTACTGTGGCAAGAGTCTAGAACGTATGGATACAGGAACTAGAATGCTGCCTCAGAAAAAAAGTGCTGAGGATCCAGCAAGAATTTTTTAAAAATATCAAATTAACCAATGAATGTTTTTTTAAATGAAAGACAAATCATTAAAATTGGCTGCAAGAATCATGGGCCTATCTGTAGTTGCCCACTGAGCAATTTAGTTGAAGTTTGGTCTGATGATACCTCTTCGAAGTCTGCCAAATGTTAACTTCCCTTTGAAAGGGTAAAAATATTTGGTTCTGTTCTACATGATCCAATTAAACAAATTTTCAGAAACAAAGCTCTTCTTCAGGATGAAAGGTGAATCAGACATTTTCAACCTTAATATTAGAGGAGATACAACTATCACTTCTTTCGTAAGCCCAAGGATATAAACCAAGAGACAAAATGACGTCTTCCAGACTGGATTAAAAAAAAAAATTCGGAAGCCATATCAACGGTGGGAGGAAAAATTAAAATACTTTGCGTGCGATGTTTTGATTAGGCAAAACCGCTGGTTCCAATACTATTTTTTTTTTATTATTTTTTTATGGATACAAAATCTGATTCATTACCATACCAGTTCTTTTGTTCATTCTATGTCTTTCAACTAAAAGAAAATTCTATTTTCTTTGAGACTATCAAGCTGTTGAAAAAGAAAGTGTTAGAAAACGTTTCAAGTTAGCAGAATATTGAAGAGGTTTTTGTTTTTTTTCTTGTGCCAGACAAATCTTTCAAACCTCTGCTTGACTTAAAACGGGTCAAGCAGTGCATCCTACATCAGACATTCAGCAAGTAGACCATTCTGTCAGAAACCTGGTTGGCTCACGTATCAAAGAGGGTTTCTTTTCTAGGCCTGGACTCAAACAGCTTAAGGGACACTGTAGATCACTTCTGCTTATTGAAGTGGTATGTGTGCAGTGTCCCTGTCCCTTTAACCTTGCAATGTAAATCATTGCAGTTTTTGAGAAACTGCCATTATTAAATTGCAGGACAAAGACTGCCTCTAGTGGCTGGTGGCTAGGTGACTTTTGGTTGCCTGACGCTGGATGTCCTCACGCCTTGCATGAGGACATCCAGCGTCCATTAAATCCCTATGGGAAAGCATTGAAGCAATTTGGGGAGGGTCTAAGATCATTTTCCATACATTTCCAAGGGAAGTCTAAGAGCCTACAGGCTGCTAAGTTCTCTATTGCTAGATGGATCACAGACGCTACTAAGATGTCCACTGCAAAACTAGCTATTGTTCCTTGCAAAGTTAAAGCTCATTCTACCAAGGCTATGGCTACTTCGTGGGCAGAGAAAGCTATGTCCTCTTCAGAAAACATTTGCAAAGCAGCCTCCTGGTCCTCGTTTAATACTTTCATCAAGCACAGTCCGCTAGACATCTCAGCAGAAGCATCTTTTTGGGTGCAAGGTGTTACAAGCAGCCGTGACTTGACTTTCTCACCCTTCATGGGAATGTCTTGCTATCTCCCTACTGTATATTTGCTGTACACGGGGGGGGGGGGGAAATTACTCACTGTAAATTCTTTTTTTTTTTCTTCATATCAGCACTACATATATTCACTGCCTTCTATTTGCATAAACATTATATTTTGGCATAGGTATTGGTTGTGGTGTATTTCTTTGGTTTGACTCGTAACATTGATCGTGTCCAGATATTTATGGCTGCAAAGGTAGTGGGATTACTAATGTTCAAAAAATTTTCAGGAGGCTACCTGTCTATATCAAGAATATCTCCATGTACTACCACTGTTACTAAGGAAATAATTATTTACGGTGAGTAACATTTCAATCATGTCATGGTGGTGCTCAGTCTATGCCGAATTGGTAGATGCATTCAAATATGGCAATATATGTAACAATCCTAAATGGTATTTGTATGCTTCTTGAGCCTTTGCAAAAGTGCTAATGCAGGAAATGCAAATGCAAAACTGGTAGACACATTCAAACGTGGCAGCATATACCACAACTGAATGTGAAAGCTGTATATTTATTTTTTAAAACTTTTTTTTTCTAGAGAAATTCTTTCTAGCATTTTAATGTCATTTTTTTTTCCTTAAAGGAACACAAACATGTATTCCTGACCCTATAGTGCTAAAACCACTATCTGGCCCCCCTTGCCTCCTTAAATATAGTAAAATCTTACTTGTATTCAAGTCTGCATTTGCTGGCTTTGCCACTGTCTCCCTCTGACCTGCCAGAAAGTGGTGGCCTGAGCCAATCACAACGCTTTCCCATAGGATTGGCTGAGACTTTCAAGGAGGCAGATCAAGGGCAGAGCCAGCACAAGTCAAACACAGCCCTGGCTAATCAGCAGTCAGCCCTGGCTAATCAGCATCTCCTCAATGCATCTCTATGTGGAAAGTTCAGTGTCTCCATGCAGAGGGTGGAGACATTGAATAGTAGTGCTGCTCACTGTGCAGCACGGCCCCAGGAAGCACCTCTAGCAGCTATCTAAGGAGTGGCCAGTGGAGTTATCAGTAGGCTGTAATGTAAACACTGCATTTTCTTTGAAAACACTAGGTTTACAGCAAAAAGCCTGAAGGGAATGACTTTACTCACCTGAACAAATGCAATAAGCGGTAGTTGTTTTGAGGACTATAGTGTCCCTTTAAGTAATCCTTTAGCGACATCTAGTGGCTAAATTCTGCAATACACTTATATTTTGAATTTAGCGTAAAAATGGGCAATTTATTTAACTTGTTAATATCTATATGGTTTCCTATATCTTAGGATCGTCCATATATTTTGACGGTAGTAGTGCAAAATAGACATATTTCTATTCATGATTAAAAACGTTCATGTTTCTAGTCTGGCACACCACCGACTTGAAATGTCACCAGTCACCACTTAGTTTGACTTTCCAAATTACCTCACAAAGTCCTACCATTTGTAAAAGTAGACACTCCAGGGTATTTCATGTGGTGTATATTGTGCCTTAAAGTGCTGCCATTGTTTTCACCAGTTTATGTAAAAGTATCTGTTAAAAAGATTTTTTTGTTGTTTTATTTTGTTGTTTGTTTTGTTATATACCACTATGATCAAACTCTCAAATTATGCTCAGCAAATTATTCTGAATAAAACAATAATCCCACTGTATGACTTTGCCACTATCTTGTGAAATAAATTTCAGTTTTTCAGTTACAATTTTGATAGATGGATTTTATGAGCCCTATGTCTCATTTTGCATTGTAGCATTTTTACAGTTCAAATTGCCCCATAAATCCATTTGTGAAAGTAAGCATCACAGTGTATGTCATATTGTATATTTTGGGCCTTATTGTACAGCAGTTTTCGCTTGTTACCGGAGTCTACCTGGTGTGAGCAGTGCTTTAACCCTGCTCCCACCAAGTTGTACTATCAAGGATTTAAATCCCTATTTTAAAAAAACGTAGTGCAGCACTACTTTGAGCGTTGCATACATCTCATCTATCATCTGAAGCAGCTCCTATTCTAAACGAATGCCCTGTAAATATAGAAGGGTCGTATCCAAGTTTCATGAAAAGGGTTCTGACCAGGCCCGGACTGGCCATTGGGCACACCGGGCAAATCACAGCATCTCCCCTGCCGGTCTATGCAGGGCCGGCACTATCTGAGCAACCCCCTGCTGCATTCCATGGCAGGCCGATGGGGAGATCGAAGATCTCTCTCACTGGCCCACATGTAGTTTATTGCAGCCGCCGGCGGGGGAGAGGGGGAGGGAGACAGGAGTGGAACCCGGAGCTCTAACTTGCAGCTCCGCCGGGTTCCTCTTGCGAGATTCGGAGCGTTGCCATGGCAATGCTCCGGGTCTTGCGAGAGTGAACTCTAGCCCCACAGGCTAGAGTTCACTCATCACTAGCACCACCAGGGATGGCAGCACGGTCCCCCCTCCCAGGCTAACGGTAAGAAGGGAGGGGGGATATAACCACACACACACACACACTACATGTTGACACAGCACTCTCACTCACACACACACACACACACACACACTGCACCCCTGACACTCACAGCACCCTCGCACACTCACACTCACAGCACCCTCACTCACACACTGCACCCCTGACGCTCACAGCACCCACACACACACAGCTTCCTCACACGCACATAGCACCCATCGCTCACACACACAGCACCCTCACACACACACACACACACACACACTGCACAATACTCTTTACTGGCATTTTTTGTCTCCTGGTATCCCATCTATGGAGACACCAGAGACAAATTTCAAGCAAACACAGTGCAAGCATATTATTATATTTGCTTGTGCTGTGCAGAACAAATACAGGGCTCTGCGCATGGTCTGCCCTGGAAGAGCATCAAACCAACATGCTCACTTGTGATGGGGCGTGCCTGTCATTGGTGATGACAAAACACACCCTCTCTGGCCCCGCCCCCTTTTAAGTGGGCCACTGTAATTTAAAAATGCCCGGGCTGAATTTTCTTCCCCGTCCAGCCCTGATTCTGACAAGAAAATTAACTTTGCTGTAGTGAGTGGATTACTGTGTAACCTGAGTAGGGGCATGTTTGACAATATTGGTCCAGTAAGTTAACCGGCACAGTTTGTTGTTTGTGGGGTAAAGATATATTTCGGTAGGTGGGCCTATCTGATTTGGTTTTGAGTGAGTCAGGGAGAGTGTGTAATGATCTCCTGACCTTTGGGGATTCTCTATTTTAAGACCCTTGTGTGTAGTCATTTCTCTGTAGTAAACTTATTGGGGAGTAGGAATCTGTTGAATGCCATGTAAATGGCTTTTTTTATGGTTAGGTTTGTATAGGACATTATTTTGTATCAAACAGATCGTACAGTGCTCTAAACTTGGGTCCATGAATAGATGTCGTTTTGTGACCTTGGGACTGTCTAATCAGTGGAAACCTTTGAGTATGTTCTTAATTGGGTAGGATTGAATGAATTGATTTTTACTGGGAAATGCACTTAACATGTTGTTTGCAGTTTTACTGTGCTATAGGATAATTTGAGGTTAAGGTGGCAAAAGGAGGTACAGGCCACCTTCATGTCTATAGAGTACGGATCACAAACTTGGTAATCTGTAGTGCACTTATAGAATATAGCTAGAGCTCTATAGGATCGTAGGTGGTTTGTGGAGAGGGCTGCGTTTAAAAGAAATCTACCATGGGCAATGTGGTGTGCTAGTCCATTATTAGGACCTGAAATAATGGGGTTATAGTAGGGTGTTTGAAGCAGTGGGGTGGTCTTTGAAGAATTCCTGTCCATATAATTGGGGAATCGTCAGACAGTGGTATGAACATAGACTTTCTGTTCCAGTGTGATAGAAAGTTTAGCCACATAGTGCGGTCAGCTCTAGCGTGAACGTCAAGTGATATGGTTCTATTGTCTGTTGGCAAGCATGAAGAAAGGCAGAGCAGTCGGGAAATAAACGAGCGGCCTTGAGGTAGAATTCGCGAATCCAGGAGAGACTGGAGATCCAACCAATAACCATTTCCTTTAGCAAGGAAGGACTCCAAGTTCTCCCTAATATGCTGGACCTTGTCAGCGGAAAGGCTCGACTGCATGGATATGGTATCTAGTTGAATAGCAAGGAAAACTTGGTTGGTGGAGGGCCCTAAGGTTTTGACTTTGGTCAGTTGTACACCTAAGGATGAGAATAGGGCCATGGTTATGTGCATGCTTTGATGTGTAATGGTTCCTCTATAATGAGAAAATTATCTAGATAGTGGATTACTGATGGACAATCAGACGTTTAACCCCTTAAGGACACATGACATGTGTGACATTTAATGATTCCCTTTTATTCCAGAAGTTTGGTCCTTAAGGGGTTAATTAAGAGGAGAGAACAAAGAGGTTAGAGCAAATATGTCAGTTTGGGGCTGCTTTTTGCCCCAAACGTAAGACGGGAGGCAAAATAGTATTGTTTCTTCCACTATAGACCGAGCAATTGCAACAGGGACGGATTAATTGGAAGCAGTTGAAGGCATTCAATATATCAGTCTTACCCAACCAATCTCCTACACCAGCCCTCAAGATTGCCTAGATAGCATTGTCCACTATGGCATAGTGCAAAGGAAATTCTTCTGATGGGATGAGTGAACAATGAACAATGAATGGGTAGCTGAAAAATCAATAATTAGCCTCTTTTTTTATTAAACTTCTCTATGGCTATTCCAGTGGGGTTGGTACGCCAGGAGGAAAAAGGCGGTTGACGGAAAGGTTCCAGTATGACGCCATTGTCCACCTCTTTCTTGAGTAGGAGATCTGGGGTGAGTAGATCAAGTAGTGTGGACTGAGGGAAGTAAAATAATGTCGGTGTGGAATAATTCTGTGAAACCCTTAACCAGATGGGTGAGGGGATGGGTGTGCCTGTAGGTAAATTGCCAGTTTGTCCATGCTAACTTCAGTTAGTCATTGTTTAGGGTAAAGGCGGTTTGGGCACATAAATTTAGCATGTACCCTGAAACAGAGGGAGCAGACATGAAGCAATCTACAAGAGATAAAACTGCAACTGTCAAAGCTGAAATTGTTAGACTTGCGCTTTACCCAAGAGCACAATAGGCCTGCCTCAGGGCCGGCCTTAGGCAATTAGGCGCCCTGTGCAAAAAGTCTTCACGGCGCCCCCCCCACCTCCCACCAAGTTGCCTGAATACAGTAACACACACAGGCACCGGGGACGTGTGTATCACGAGGCAAACAAGGCATCTGCCTTGGGCGCCACTTTGCAGGGGGCGGCAAAAAAAAGCATCCCTCCAAACCCCCAGGCAGATCCCTTGCTTGCCTCGCATCCTGGGGGGCTCAAGAGCTGACCGGCTGGCCACTTTTGAGCCCCCCAAGGCTGGCAGCGGGCAGCGAAGGAGCATACTCACCTGAGCTCTTCCTGCTCAGCTTCCTCTGCGCCGCTTAATGAAGCCGGGAGCCAGAATATGACGCCAGTCCGGCTCCCGGCATCACTAAGCGCTGCTTACTCAGCCTGTGCGCCCCCTGCCTGCCTGCCCAGCAGCCACACTGGACTGCTGGTAAGAAATCCACTCCAGCTTTCCCAGGGAGGCTGGGTGGATTTAAAATAAATGTAAAAAATATTAGTTTGTGAGTGTTAGTGGAAATGTCTGTGTGTGTGTCTGTGAGTGTTTATTTTGAAGTGAATGTGTGTGTGTGTGTGTGTGTGTGTGTCTGTAAGTGTAATTGTGTGTGTGTGTGTCTGTGAGTGAATGTGTGTGTTGGTCAGTGAGTGTATATGTGTCAGTCAGTGAGTGTGTATGTGTCAGTCAGTGAGTGTGTATGTGTCAGTCAGTGAGTGTGTATGTGTCGTCAGTGAGTGTGTATGTGTCAGTCAGTGAGTGTGTATGTGTCGTCAGTGAGTGTGTATGTGTCGTCAGTGAGTGTGTGTCGGTCAGTGAGTGTGTAGGTCAGTGAGTGTGTAGGTCAGTGTGTGTGTCGGTCAGTGAGTGTGTGTCGGTCAGTGAGTGTGTGTCGGTCAGTGAGTGTGTGTCAGTCAGTGAGTGTGTGTCAGTCAGTGTGTATGTGTCGGTCAGTGGAGTCGTGCATCTTTCAGTGAGTGCTTGCATCTGTCAGTGAGAGTGTGCATCTGTCAGTGTGTGTCCAAGTAATAGTGTATGTGTGTATGTCATTGTTTGTCAGTGTATATGAGAGTGTGTGTCTGTCAGTGAGTGAGCGTCTGTCAGTCAAAGTGCGGCCTTGACAGGAAAGGGTGGGGGAAATTTAAACTCGGTTACAGGCATGTACACACACACTCAGTTAAAGGCAGTCACACATACAGGCACAGGCACAAACAATGGCACAGCGACACACACAGACAGTCACATAGGCAGTCACACACACAGACAGACACACAGTAACACACACATAGACAGTTATACACACACACGCAGGCAGTCACACAGATAGAAAGTCACACACACAGGCAGGCAGTCACACACAGACAGATAGTTACAGACAGACACACACAGGCAGGCAGGCAGTCACATACAGGCAGTCACACACACAGACAGACAGTCACACACACAGACAGTCACACAGACAGTCACACACACAGGCAGTCACACAGACAGACAGTCACACAGACAGTCACACACACAGGCAGTCACATACATGGTCAGTCACACAGACAGACAGTCACACACACAGACAGTCACACACAGGCAGGCAGTCACACACAGAGACAGTCACACACAGAGACAGTCACACACACACACAGAGACAGACAGTCACACACACACACACACACAAGGACAGGCAGTCACACAGACAGTCACACACACACACACACACAGACAGTCACACGCACACAGGCAGGCAGTCACACAGACAGACAGTCACACACACACACAGACAGACGGTCACACAAACAGGCAAACAGTCACACACACACACTTACCTCTTTCCAGTGGATGCAGTTGGCTGATGGGGAAGCATCTTTCCCTCTTCCTGTACAGCAGGGGCTTCGGGAGGTATTAGCCCGTCTCCGCCTCTCGATAAGCCCCGCCTCCGCCGCTCGGTAAACCCCGCCCCCTCTGCCGCGATTTTTTTTTTTTTAAATAGACCTGGGTGGAGAACAATTAATCCTCCAGCCAGGTACCTCTTTTAGCTCCCCTGCACTCCGGCCATGAGTGAGCTGTGTCGGCCACAGGGCGCCCCCTGTTCCATGGCGCCCTGTGCGGTCGCACAGTTCGCACACCCCTAAGGCCGGCCCTGAGAGTGCCCAAGTTGTCCAAATAACGCTCAGATCCATTCAGTAGAACAAAACTGCCATTCAGGTAAAGTTGTGATTCGCCGGCTACTAGGTGATAGCCCAAAACCATTCCAGAGATACGAGGGCAGCAGCCGGTCCACTTTTGGTGGTGTAACCGCGGCTGGTTCCCTTATTTACCACTATAACGTCTAAAAGCACAGAACTCAGCAGGGCTAGCCATACAGATATCTTTCCAAAATTGTATATAATTAGTAAGAGATCCTCTATTAAACATATATAAATAATTGAGAATACAATATAAAATAAGGATGGTCTTGGAAGCAATAAAGTTTTGTCTTTTAGATATTTATTATATAAAAATATAAATATAGACATAAAATCCATTACAATAATTTATAGCAGAGTTTATAAGATTAAACTATATGCTTGCAAATATTAATAGATTAACATACCCTCCTGAACATGTCATCATGTCAGCCTCTCTGTCATTTTAAGATGGAGCAGCATCTGTCTCCAAATCTCTCCTCTGTTTGTGCCTTAACATTTAAAAGTACACCTATTTATACCTTACGTGTCTTCATTTTAGGGTTACCATAATTCAATCCCTAGTCCCCTAGCTCCCCCTCTCCTCCTCCCCCCTCCCGCTCCCCCTCGCCTCACTCCTACTATATGAAAAAGTAACACTTTTTACTTTATCCATTTTAGCACCTCCCTTAACTTGGCAAAAATAAAAGTCCATAACACATCATGGAAAATTCCCTGACTTAGTACAAGAAGATATCTTAAAGTCTGAACATCTAGTCTATTTAGGGTTACCACAGGATATTATGTACTGAAAGAGTCGTAGCATAGCCTGGAAGCTTGTTTATGCATTATTGTTATTGTATTTTGTCTGGGAAAAAATGGCGTAAACATATTATGCACTGAAGTTGAGTAAGAGGTTATTGCTTAAAGAAACATGTATGAAAAACAATATAATTAATTTCTAACACCTTGTCAGTTTGTAATATCTCTTAAAGACAAAGTACACATTATGAGGAATACAATATTTGCCAATAACACCGTCTCCATTAGACTGTGGGCATTGTAGAGCATTTCTTCCTTAAATTAGTAAACCAAAAGTTCTCCAACAGTTTTTTAAGTTTTTATGCTCCCCGCGTCTGATTATTGTTGTAACAGTAAATCAGTAGTGTGATCTTTGCATATAAATGTGGCTGATTAAAATGAGCAAAGCTTTTGTCTGGGAAAGAATTGAAAAGAACATCGGGTTCCAGAGTAAGATATTCTTGGATGGATCCTGATAGGAATTGTAATCCAAAGTAATAATTGTATTTGTAATTCAAAGTCTTTAAAGGGCTGTGGAAGTTTACATTCCTTAGATACATTAATTGCTGAAGGTTGTGTTTGTAGAATACCTGGGTATTAGTTGTATAGTATTGGTTGTAGAGTCCAGTTATCCAAATATTTGGCTAGAATTGGTTTCAGATATTGAATCAAATCATCTGTTATCACCGTGGTGATGGTGTTTGTCTTTGCTTGTTTTTTTTTTTTTTCCATGAAACATTTTTACACCGTTTATGATGTGTATAGATTGGATACCCTCTGATATTCTTTTACGGAATAAATTAATTGATAGCATTGTCAAGACATTGTCTTAAGTGACATGGATCCCATTATAGTAAATGTTATGTTGATACAGCAATCGAAGTGGTATCTCAAGAACGCCTCTTTCTGATGTATTGGAATATTGGTAACACCTATACATCTCACAACATCAGGTACTGCTGTGCTAAAAATTTTAACAGGCAAAATCTGTGGAAAAATCTTTACATTTGTTATACTTTATATAATAATGATAGATGAAATAGTAACAGTTAATCTTTCTAGTGTTTTGTTTGCGAGAAATACCCTTTTATATAATTTAGATATATAAGGATAATTTGAAGCAACAAAGTATTTACCGCCTTTGCTCATAATGGTATGTAAAATTACATTCTCTTTAAATGTTAAAAATACTTTTTTTTTATTCAAAATCTCTCAATCTATTTAGAATAGTTGATCATTGGAAACAACCTAATTCTTTTTTTTTTTGTCCTGTTAGGGAGAAGACAACTTTTATCCTAAATTACAATTAGTAAATATAATAACTACAGTTATTCGTAGCTTAAAATACTAAAAAAACACCCAAAAATTTATTTAAAAATCTATTTTACCAAGATCTGGCAGCCATTGTGGAAAGTCACATTCGTGAGATTGGATGCTTAACAATGTGAATCTTATTTGTTTAAGTATATTTTTCAGTGGTTGCTGGGTGGAGCTTAAGGTGATTAGATTTTTTTTAATTATATTATAGATACTATATTGGAGGTATTTATATTTTAGCTCTACCTTTGTATAAGTGGTCTTAACATTTCCATAACAATAGATATCAGAATCTGTTGTAACTATAACTGGTTAAAGGTTTGTGATAAATGAAGTAAAGTTTCTGCTGGTCTTTCAGTTCAATTTTAACTGTTGAAGTACTTCACTTATATGAATTAGATTATATCATACCACTATGCAAACTTAAACAAATACCGAGTAGTTTTTGATTTAATAAAAACATTTTCTTCTAAAGTTAAAACATTCATAATTGCAGTTATTGTAATCAAATGATCTTTAACTATCATGATTCAATTATGTAAAGATACATTGTTACAATCACATAATCTGGCCAGTGCTTGGATTTAAGATACAAGTAAATGTCCAGTAGATATAAAGGAATCTGCATTGTTTAGCTATTTCCTTTTGCTGCCCAAGACACAGGCATTAACGTACATTCAGCTGGGTAATCAGCTGGTATGCTCTTATACTTTATGTCTAATAGATATTGTTTATAGGCGAAAACAGCTGCATATGGCATTTTAGCAATATTTTCAAATTACATTTCGGATATCCACAGTCTATCCACCTTTGCAATTAACACATTATGTATTTATTTTATACCATTAATAGTAGTAGGTGTATTATATTACATATTGTCATTGACACATTTCTGATATAGGGAACAAAATAGCACGATTGCTTTAGTAAGGCAGGCTGGTTACAGATGCAGAGGTCAAAATCATACGTAAGAGTGGAGCAGGGTTGAGGGTAAGTCTGGAGCAGGTTCACAGGAGCCAAGAACTGAAGTCTTTCAGGCAAATCACCAACTTCCATGTAAAGCCCTTGGGGTTAGTTGGGTGTAGCCTTGTGTAGCTGAAGCAAGTAATTAAACATGAGCAGGTGAGATTCCAGAACTAGAGGCATGGGAGGCCACTAGTGGTAAATAGTAAAATCAGAGCAGGAACTTGTTTTAAAGGAACATAAGTCTTGTTTGTCAGGATATGATCTAGACAGCATCTTTCCCATGTATAATCATTTTTTGGAATGATCTTCAATAGGTTCCTTGTGAAATACCAGTGTAGGTCACATTAGCAATCATTTCCCTGTGAG
This sequence comes from Pelobates cultripes, assembly GCA_933207985.1. NCBI lineage: Eukaryota > Metazoa > Chordata > Amphibia > Anura > Pelobatidae > Pelobates > Pelobates cultripes. The sequence continues at coordinate 40,338,575 of OW240916.1, forward strand.
CTGTGTCTCTAATTTTGAGATGGTTTTGGGAGGTTGTCCTCACGATCATAGAACTTGTATTATGTGCAGTCCAATTCAGTTCAGGTGCTTCTTGCTTGTTAACATAATCCCAATGCAGTTTTAAAACAACAGCAAGGGTTGATGTTATGATAATCCTGCAGATTGTAAGAAGGATACACGATAACCAATTTTCTAGCATCCTTTTGCTTGCACATTTGCATTTCTTTCTTACTGTATAAGATAATTCAGGTACAGTCTGTTTTCGCCAGAGCCTTTCCGATAATTATGTTGATGATTCATTTTTCATATATTCCATGTTAACTGTGAATGTATCACATCTGTCTGTTCCTCCTTCTCCTTCACATTTGCAGGTTCAGATGTCAGATCACGATTCAGTCAGTTACGTGGCTATGATTCTGGTGGCTGTGTTCTGGTGGCATTTCTGTCATCCGCTGTTTGTTTTATCTTGCCTTCTTTAACAGCATCCATTGTGTCAGTCAGTGGTTCTGTGAACATCATGGAAGTATTTAGCAGGTTGTAAAATATCAAAACTTACTGTTCTCTGTTGGCTCTGATTGGTCTCTGTAATAAAAGTCTTGGAATCACCTTCTCCAGGACAAATTGGCCAACAGTAGGAAATAGGTGGTGGTGCTTGGTGAGGTAGGCTGGAAAAAAAATAAATCCCTAAATTTATCTAATAGAACAAATGGTTCTAAGCTCTCCCTGGTGTACCAAAATGATTGTCAGTGAAAAATGTGTAACATATTATATGGCGTCTCACCATCTGTATCATCAGGTATGTTGTTAATGCTCATATTTACCATAAGAATAAGTAGATACCACTGTGTGGGTGCAAGCAACTAGTAACTTGGTTAATAGTCATTTAACCTTAGCATTTTTCCCGCACCAAAACCCCACTACTTTGGGGGTGGCTGAGCGCACTGAATCCCCAAAGTAACCCAAATGCGGTTGCCCAGTTTTTGGTGTCTTTTACAGTAACTGCAGGACCACCATCCAAGTGGATGGTCCAGGGATTACCAAATGCATACTAAGGAAGTGATACTAGAATTGTTTAAGAAGCGCAAAAAATAGTCTAATCACATGTAGGTAACAAACATATTAAACATTTATTGAATCTTATTAAAATCTAAAAAAATATATAAAATACAGTAACAAAAAAAACACCTTATTAGATCTAAAAAAAAAATCTAAAAAAATATATATAAAATACAGTAGCAAAATAACACCTTATTAGATAATACTAGTGCTATACTGAGTGTGCACACTACTAAATAATATATCAAAAAGAGAATAGATATATATATATATCTATATGCAAAATACAAAATATAGTAAAAAATGTAGCATACAAAATTTGGTTTTAAAAAGTGTGAAAAAATAAAATACTAATTATTTAGTAGTGTGCAGACTCAGTATAGCACTAGTATTATCTAATAAGGTGTTATTTTGCTACTGTATTTTATATATATTTTTTTAGATTTTAATAAGATTCAATAAATGTTTAATATGTTTGTTACCTAGATGTGAATAGACTGTATTTTTTGCGCTTCTTAAACCATTCTAGTATTACTTTTGTTTTATACAAGAAAGTGTAGGGATACTTTCTCTTAAGGGAGCAGCATTTAAAGCACCTCTTTCACATTTGTCACAGACACACCCTATATTAAGTGTATTTTATTTTCTACGGAATCATATAACTTTGTATCATTCATTCCATTACTGGGAGTATATTTGTTTTGCGCAGTTTATATGTACACCAGAGAAGTTCCCACTCTCTTGGTTTTTACTAAGGAAGTGAGACTAGCAAACGTGGTATCAGAGGTTGCACTTTGCACGGGATATATCCAAGTAAACCTGGTACATGCATCAACACTTACAAAAACATATTTATAACCATGACATGTTGGCAAACTTCCAATATATAGTAATTCAAAAAGGATGTTGGGTATTAATATTTTAATACAGTATATCAGTAATGTGGCCTAGTTATCAATAAGCAAATCCTTACGATTACTAAACACATGAATTACAGTATTTCCCATATTGGGCTACCAATATTCTTTTCCATGAGTTAGAAGTACATTACCTCTATCCATATGAGCTTGTCTTAGCCATGAATATTCTTTTAGGGCAAGTCTCTCTTTCTTTTACAGGAAGAACAACCAACTTATTACCTTCAATGGTTATTATATAATTAACCCCTCTAAACAATAGGAGTATTTATTTGGATAACCATGGGGATTGGATCTGGTTGTCTTTGCAAGCATAAACTCTGTATCATGACTGAGAGATAGGGTATGATTTTGTGATCCAGTGACCACTTTAACAGAATAGCCAACTGTGTGAGGAGAGGGACCAAGCTTTGTTATAAGCATGTCCATACAAATATTACACATATTACAATGCCAAGCTTGCAATTTGTTTCCACAAAGCAATATGCAGTTGTGGCTATAAACTCACAACGTATCGTAAAAAAACTTTTGAACACCAGACTGAGACTCGAGAGATCAGTGAACAGTGGATCAAAATAGATAAATGAAATCTTTTACTATTAACATACTTTCTTTAAGTTACTTTAACATTATATTGTTAATACAGGAACTAAAGTAAAACAATGTGCATCTAAAAGCCAATTTTTGTAGTGTGCATATTAATCACAAAGCCGTTCATAACCTGAGACAAATAGAACAGCTTTTGAAAACTGAACAGTGTTAACACAGAATGAACTTGCACTGAAAATTCACTTGCAAAGAAAAAAATACTGTGTAAGTCTATGGAACAGTGAAATAGCATTTTTAGCCTGTATATTATTTTGTCACAGCTATAATGTACAGTATAACAAACTATTTTATAAGTGTTTTGCCAACTGTTTATTAAAAGCCAGTGGTCTAGTAGGCTATAGAATATTTATTTTTATTTAAAAAACATTTTTTTTAAAAGCTCTAACCTCAATCTGCAAAGCAAAATTGTAATGGTGCCAATTGCAATCTGCTGTCTTTACGTATTAGATAAATAAAGTTCTGAATATGTTCAGGGATTTCTTGGGCAATAATCAATGCAATAAAATTGATACTAAACCTGCCTGTTGTAGACGGATTCTGTAAAGTTCATGCCATAAGTACTTGTACTCAGCGGCGTACATACCGTGGACGCAGGGGTCACAGCTGCGACTGGGCCCATCACTCCAGGGGGCCCGGCCGCCCTGTCGATCCCTGCGACCAGGTGCCCGCCGCCATGTGCAAAGGCCCCGGCCGTGCAGTATAATTGCCGGGCCCGCAGGTGAACAGGCCCATCGGGTGGCCCATGCTGTTAGGGCCATCCGATGGAAATTAATATCATCATCAGAGTAGGCCCGTTAACTACGGGACCGGGCCCCCTCTGATGATGTCAGACGCTGGGAGGAAGTGACTGCCATAGTCACTCCTCCCAGCAACCACCAGGAGCCCATGCGGGAGGAAGCAGAGGGAGCCAGAGTAGGAACTCTGACTCCCATCAACCTGAGCCACTGGACCCCAGGAAAGTCACCCTCCTGCACCTAAAAGGTAGGTAATAGGAGGGTGACTAAAATATTTTGCGTGTGTGTGTTAGTGTATGTGTCTGTGTGTGTCTGTATTTATCTGTGTGTGTGTGTATGTTTCTGTCTGTATGTATGTATGTATCTGTATGTATCTATGTATGTGTCTCTGTGTGTGTGTCTATGTATGTCTGTATGTATGTGTCTGTGTGTGTGTGTATGTCTGTATGTGTATGTATGTGTCTGTGTGTGTCTATCTGTGTGTCTGTATGTATGTGTATCTGTGTGTGTCTGTCTGTATGTGTTTGTGTGTGTGTGTGTCTATGTGTCTGTGTGTCTGTATGGGCTAGTGGATGGGGTAGTGGGTGGGGTGGGCTAGTGGATGGGGTAGTGGGTGGGGTGGTGGATCAGTTTTGCACCGGGGCCCCATGGATTGTGTGTACACCACTGCTTGTACTTGAATCTATTTAACAAAGCTGTTTATATTGGGGTTAAAAATAAAAAAATTTTTTTATATATATATATATATATATATATATATATTGATTTATTTATTTTTAAATATATCTGCATGTCATGATACCCTTTTATTCCAGAAGTTTGGTCCTTAAGGGGTTAAAAATTGTTGAGGTATATATTATCTGTAAATTAAGATTATATACAAATGCATGTTCTGGGTGTTCCCACAATACCCTTTTCCTTTGTTATCATTTTTTTCCAGTCTGGAATCGGATTCCTTTTAGGATAAGCACCCCTCTCAGCATCCCAGTTTCAGAGGCCCCTTTGGAGGTGACCACAGAAAATTATAGAGTCTATAAAATAGATGTGAGGGGGCTTTGGACAGTAATGTCACCTTAATTATACTTTTCATTTAGCAGGTATTTAATATGCAATGTGATTGTATATATCAGAGCATTAACACTTTAATTTACATTGCATTTTTTGTTTCTTAAAAAAAATATTATGCATTATTATTTATTTTTTACATTTTAATGTCTTTTAGAATATTGCAGGCTTTGTAATATCACATTAATTTAGCTTTATATATATTCACAATGCTCTTACAAAATATTATTAAAATGAGCCTCTTTCAGCATTAGCACTATCTCCCACTGGAATTAGTGTAGGATGCACCAATATCGGGATACTGTACAATATGGCCATGTGGTAAAACTGAATCCCCATATATGAAATTTGAAAGTGTATTTTCATTTCTACACTGTTCCCCAATCTGTATTTATATACAGAATTGCGTCAGCATATAGCTTTTATAGAAGCAATTATTTTATCCATCATGTGGTTGTGGTTTAGCTATCACTGTGGGCGTTTCTCTAGATTTTCAAACCTTTTTTTTTTTTATTATTATTTATTTATTTTTTTTAAATAAATCAGTTCCTGGCTGCTGAATGCCTGGTACAGTATGTAAATGCTCTTTAATGCCTAGTCTATATATTTATTCATAAACAACATTGATATATTTATATATGAACAACATTGATAGTTTATTTTATGCTAGAGAAATCCACTTAGATTACATGTGTCATCTGATTGTAGTCACTGCAGGTACAGTGATAGTACCACTGATATTAGTACGCTTTCACTTTAAAAATTGGTAGACTTTAATCCTTCTGCCATTGCAATAGACTGAAGTCTGTACCTGAGTAAGAAAAGTCATTAAGTTCAGGAACTGTGCACTTTAAATAGTAAGATGCTTATGCTATTCTATTCTGTGCACTTTAAATAGTAAGATGCTTATGCTATTAAACCTTTTGGTCACATTTAAAGCTATAAATGTATTTAACATTTCATTTACATAAACCTTTAAACAATTTCAGTTTAAAAGTTATCAGAGATTCTGTATATTTACAATTTTATTTTGCCCTGCTTTATATTACATATATATTATTTTTAATTATTTTATAAATATTTATTTTCGCAGAGCATTTAGAGAAGCGAAGGACGTAAAACAACCTGTGGCCTTACTGTTAATTTTTTGTTTGTTTTATATTAACAAATTTTCTAGGAGGGTAGTATAATTTCAATTCTGTTTAGGAAAAAATATAAGCTAGTTAGCATATATTATATAAAATATATGCTGCAGTGTACTACATTGTACTGCAATGAATGTTTTTAAAAGCCATGTCTTTTTCTCTATGGCTGTATGTAATAAAGTTGTTCATAATTTGGAATATAAAAAAAAAAGACGACTTCTCAATTAATTGGAATGGAAGCAATGTTTACATTATTATTATGATATTTATATAGTGCCATCAAATTCCGCAGCACTTTACAATAGGTGGACGAACAGACATGTATTTGTAACCAGACAAGTTGGACACACAGGAACAGAGGGGTTGAGGGCCCTGCTCAATGAGCTTACATGCGAGAGGGACTGGGGTAAAATGACACGAAAAGGATAGTATTAGACTAGTGACAGTTGCAGAAGAGGAATCAGTCAGGAACTATTAACAGTTTAATTGATACGCTTTTATGAAGAAGTGTTTTTTTGTTTGTTTTTTTACATATATGTTTTTATTTTTCAAACAAAAAAGTAAATTAGGGATACAGAAAGGAAAAAAAAGGGGGTGGGGAACACATAATCAATAGATCTTAACATTTCCGTTTACAAGTTCCAAGCAAAATTTGTGACAATTTTCTTGACAATCCAAACGCCTATATGGGTATATATGAACATTCCTGCTAAACACAGTGTGACAGAAGCTACTATTGCGACTACCGCATTTTTTGTTTTTGTTTATCATTATGAGTTGCTTATAACAGTTAATATCAATGGCAATCCTGTATGAGGCCTATACCAGATTCTATTCCTGCGGTTTTCCTTGTTAACCACCTGTCTCGTCTGGGTAAAATGAAGTCACCCCATATTACCTACTCGTTCGGATTAGATATACAATTGTTCCTGTCAAACTTTGTGTCTCTCCTGTGGAGGACAAGAGTACTGTCCCTGCATTTGATAGTGCTATTTATCTGAATTGTCGATAAAGGTAGCTGAACTTGATTCTATGGTTCAGTAGAAGAAAGGGGGAGAGGGATATGTAACTAGGAGGTATGAACCTGGAGGAGAATGTATAGTCGTGTATTGAATGTTGATATTGCCTCTCATTTGGAAGCGTGACTGACCAACTTCACCTGTCTGTATAGTGTAGTTGTTCTGCTGTGTATCTGCTCCATATTATTATTGGTATTTGGTTGTCTCTGTGTGTCTTGGCTAAAGTGTGCCATCTGTGTGTTTATGAAGTCTATCTTTGGTATCCTTCTCATCCACGGGGGGGACATAGGTTTACTTTCTGCATTTCTCTATATTCTTGCGGTGGTAGTGTCTTGTTAGCAACGGTGCCCAAAGCGTTTCTATTTTCTTTGTTTGTTCGGAGGAATCTGAAGATAGAGTCTCATATCGGTAGAACTTGTAAATCTTGTCTATCAATTCTTTGTTGTTTGGGCAATATGTAGATTTCCAGTGTAATGCTCAAAGATTTCTGGCCGCCAGTATGATCAAAGTGGCTATTTTTCTGGCTTCCAATCTCCAGGTGTTGGGAAAAATCAGGAAGAGGCCTATTGTAGGTGTAAGAGAATGTGTTTCTTCCGTCTTGTCTTGTAGTAGTGTGTGTACCCGTTTCCAGAGGGGCTTGATCTGTTTGCATTCCCACCATGAGTCGTGTGTCTCTCATCAGCACCGCATCTCCAGCATTTAGGATCTATTGCGGGGTATATTTTATGTAGCTTGTGTGGAGTGAGGTACCATCAATAGACCACTTTCTTGTGAGCTTCTATATGAGAGAAGCAGGATGTGATGCCTCGAAGTGCGTTTAATGCTTTAAGCCATTGATCATCTGTGAGCTTGGGTATTCCTTCTTTCTCCCATTGTGCCACATATTTAAAGGAACTAGGTGGAGTTTTGTGTAGGAGGATCTGGTAGCAGAGAGATAATGCTCCCGGTTTTGTTGGGGCTGATAGACATCTATTGTGGAGTAGTATAGCAGGATTATTTCGTGGGGGCAACTCATCCGTTGTGAACGTGACTATGTTGTTTATAATACTCTTTAGTTGGAGGTATGCAAAAATAAACGAGTTAGGTAACTTGTATTTCTGTTGAATTTCAGGGAAGGGCATAATTGTTGATTGAGAGCAAAGGTCTCCCAATTTTTTTAAAGCCCATATCTGTCCACTTTTTCAGAGATAGCCATGCGGAGATGATCTCTAATGTTTCTAAAGGTACCTGAGCACAGAAGTTGTTATCTTCGAGTCGGTTAGGTCTGAGGTTGTCCCATATCTTCAAGGTAAGGGCAGATGTAGGGTATAGTACATTTGTATGTGGTCGGTGTGACTTCGGTGACCATAAGATGTTCGTTAGGGTATGTGGGTGAGATTTGTCTTGTTCCATATCTGCCCATTGGAAAGTATTTTTGGGAGCATGTAATCTTATGGCTGACTCTAGGATGGCCGCTTTATAGTAGGTCAATATTGTCGGGAGACCCAAGCCCCCATCTGTCGGGTGTAGATGGAGGAATGAAACCGGTAAATGTGGCCTCATGTCTCTCCACACAAATTTGTTTAGTGTGATTTGGACAGTTTTGAGTAGTTGTAATGGAACCTGTAAGGGTAACATCCTAAAGACATACAGAATTTTTGGTAGTACTACCATCTTGATTGTGTTCAGACTCCCCATCCAAGACAAATGTACATCTTTCCATTTCTGGAGGATTGAATTACAGATATTTGCTAGTGGGGCATAGTTGAGTGATACCATTCTTTGTCTATGGAGTGTTAGTTTAACTCCCAGATACGTAATGTAGGTGTGCCTCCAATCGAACTGATACGTGGTGCGTAGCGTTTTAGCTATTTGCATCAGTATATTGATCGATAGTGCTTGTGTTTTAGTCTTATTTAGTCTATAATATGACACCTGACCATAGGCTTCTAAGATGGCCAAAAGTCGTGGTAGAGATGTCTCTGGTTTACTAAGAGATTATAAGATGTCGTCTGCGAACATTGCTAGGTGGTACTCGTTTGATTGGATTCGAATTCCCGTGATCAGTGGGTCTTGTCTGATTTTATGGGCTAGCAGCTCTAGTGATAGTATCAATAGGAGTGGGGAAAGTGGGCAACCCTGCCTCGTGCCATTAGTAAGTTTAAAGGGTTTTGAAACAAAACCTGAGTTGGAGACCTGTGCTGATGGGTTACCATATAGTGCAGAAATGCCCAGAATAAGTTCCGGTGGAAAGCGGAATTTGGTTAGGACTGTCGACATGTAGGCCCAATTAAGCCTATCAAAGGCCTTTTCAGCATCTAAGGCCAGGAAAAGGCTTTCTGTGCCGTGCCTCTCTATGTGAGATAGAATGTTTAGTATTTTCCTAGTGTTGTCGCAGCCTTGCCTGCCTTTAACAAAGCCTGACTGGTCGTTATGCACAATTTGGGGTATTATCTTGGCTAAGCTATTCGCTATAAGTTTGGCATATAACTTAGTATCACAATTCAATAAGGATATGGGCCAAAAATTAGGACACTGTGTGGGAGGTTTACCTGGTTTCGGTAATGTGGAAATATGGGCTTTTAGCATGTCGTTAGGCATGCCGCCTGTTCTAAAGCAGTGATTAAATAGGTCCATCATATAAGGAGCCAGGATGTGTCTAAACGTGTAGTAATAAAGGTTAGTGAACCCGTCAGGTCCAGGTGATTTATGTTTTGGTAACTGTGTTATGGTTTGTAGGACTTCTTGAGCCGTGAAAGGTTTGGTCAGTTTTTGGCCTTCTTCAGGCAAGAGGGATGGAAGCTGGACATCTCGTAAAAAGTCATCAATGTCACTTTGCTGGGGTGTGGGGAGCTATGTAAAATATGTACACTAAATATCCATCACCAAAAGCCCAAAATAACAAACATGAAATAAAAAGATAAGCGTTTAGAAACGCCCGACGTGCATTTCTTTTTATTTCAAGTTTGTTATTTTGGGCTTTTGGTGATGGATATTTATTGTACATATTTATTTGGAGAGGAGTGGTTCTATGTAGGGTTCCTGTTTTTAGCTACTTTATTCTCTGGGACCAGACTCCGGTCAGATTTCGTTTGAACTAGTGACTTTTAGTTTAAACATTGTACATTAGAAGGCCATAACACATCATGGAAAATTCCCCGACTTAGTACAAGATGGCATCTTAAAGTCTGAACATCTTATGTATTTTGGGTTACCGCAGGATATTATGTACTGAAAGAGTCGTAGCATAGCCTTGAAGCTTGTTTATACATTATTGTTATTGTATTTTTGTCTGGGACAAAATGGTGTAAACATATTATGCACTGGAGGTAAGTTAAAGGTTATTGCTTGTATGAAAAACAATATATTCCATTTCAAACACCTTGTCAGTTTGCAATATCTTTTAAAGACAAAGTACACAGTTTGAGGAATACAATATTTGCATTTGCATAGAACAGAGGTTTCTTTGCAAACACCGACGAATGCTCCCCCTGGCTTTTAAGGAATGAATTCTTCCCCCAGTCGGTAGTTCCCATCTCCCGAACATTGTTCGCCTAGCTTGTCGGGAAGTGGGACAGGTAGCGGTGCAATTCTTGCCCGGGTTTGTGGCTCACGTGGCCGAATAGAGCTCCAGCCGTTCAACAATAGGTCCCCCCATTGTCTTTTAGTACCCCCACCCGCCGCTCATGGGTTGGGGTAGGATAATAGGTTCACCCCCATTGTCTTTTAGGGCCCCCACCCGCCGCTCATGTGTGGGGGGCCAAGGAGGGACACTATGCCCCATTTGTTGGAAGGGGGGGCTTTTTAAATGGCCCCTGTCAGTCAAGAGTTGGCCAGACAGGCCGTCACATCCCTTCAGTAAGCAAGATTGTCCCATTCACAGGCAATCCCATCCATTATGAGCATTGTTGGTGATTCAAGTCATGTCACTGGTGAAACACCCACAGGGTCTGCAACCCCCTCCACCCCCCCCCCCTCCTGTTTGCATGCCTCTTAATGTTAGGGGGTATATATACAGTTAAATAGTGTATTTATAAAATAAATGTATTAATAGCGGCCACTAATGTAAAATGTCCAATAGGTTCTGTAGACATGGGTAAAGGACGACCTAATGCAATTCCTGGCAAAAAAAATGTAATGTAAGTAAACAGTGGTCTTATCACCTAGTTCCCTAATGATAGTAAAATAGATAAGTGTATTTAGAGTTGTTATGGAGCTGAAAATGATTTATTATAAGAATCACCATAGCCTAGTGGTGGCCCTGAATGATATATCAGGAAATAAATGTTGGGGCAGCACTTAGCTCTATAGGTAAATCTTAGGACAATGTTCATCAGCCAAATACAACCTGCTTAATGTTTTCCTGCCACCTAAAAAAGTGGATTTCAACCAAGATCCCTGGGCATTTTTGGTAAACATGATTTTAGATCATTGACCCCTACATTCACTCATTTTCAATCATTAATGCAATCAAAGTGAAGGGGTTATTATTCTGGGGATAATGGGTCAAGAACTAAATGAAAATAAATGCATGACACAAACTAGCTAAAACAAAGGTTATCTGGTACCAATATTGCTTTGTGAGAGAAAGGAGCACTTTATACTAAAATAATTTTTTTTTTTTTTTCTGGCAGTTCTAGAACGTTTGTAAATTAGGAGGCTTGATTCAGTAGCACCCAGGCACACCTAAATTATTATCTCATATACTGCAGTTCTCAAATAATAAAATAAAACAAAACAGATAAATGTACAAAATATACACTAGACATCTCATGTTATTATTAAATCTGTTTTTATTAGCAGCTTGTAACCAGTGATGTTTATCATATGCATTTATATTTAATACCAAAACCAAAATTATATAATAGAACCTAAACTAAAAACTATAAAATAAACAGAAAAAAAAAAAAAAGATATGATGAAACATGTCATAAATTAACTCTGGAAATATTACACCAATTTACAATAACATTTTTGATACTTGTACAAAAACACTTGCTATTTTGGCATTTTGTCATTACAGTAATATGTCAACAATATTTTGGCAAAAATGTACATCTTTACAGAATAAACATGATTATATTGCAGTGAAGAGTGAAACAAATTAAAACGTTTACATTATCTTGCAATAAGACATACATTCATAATGTGCACTCCCAAAGTACTAATGCCATTGAAACTGAAATATGTTAGTTGTTTTTTTTTTTTCAGAATATAAAAATATAGGGTTTATTCTAGGTTTAAGGGGGGAAATCCTTTTTGCTAAGATTTGCAATTTTTCATAATTCTTGGTTTAGTGAATACTATTCAGCGTATACTACCTGCAACATTAGATCATTATATTTTATTTAAAATATGTCTGCATGAAGCAGAGAAAGCAATATATATATATAATTTGCAAAATGTTTTCTAAATGTCAAAATAACACAAGAACTATCTCCATTTGAGGTGTCCAAGACATTCAAAGAAAGTTTTGCTTTTTTTTTTAGAAGAAAAAAAAAATATTGAAATAATTCAGATTTATTACAAAAACTAAAAAAATCTATACAATAGACAGAGTTGGGATAAATCCTTCATCACAATTACATAAAAGAATAGACCTTATTTGGGATCGAAATTCATATGTCTTAAAATGATTAATATCAGCCAACCCAACTAGAACACAACATACAACATAAGACAGAAACATAAATATCTTCCTAGGATGTGCCAAAGAGGAAGGGGAGCTACAATGAACTCTGCAGCCAGGGTTCAATTATATTTAGAGTGATTATCAGGAATATGTGATACTGTAATAGTTGTCGTTATATTTATATACCTAAAACCATAAATGTAAGGATTCTAGATTAACAAGTGTCTCCATAATTAAATGTATTAAAACTATTGTAAATTTTTTCCAGACATACATCCCATAAGGATTTATTTCTGGTCCTATTTATGTTTGATTCGTTAGTCAATTGTTCCATTTTGACTTGAAATAGGATTCGATTTTTAACGAATGACCAAGGAATATAATTTTCGCTTCTCCAATGTCTTGAGATAACTATATTGGTTACTAAAAATAGGTGGTTTGTAATCAATTTATTCAATATAGACTTAGAGGGCCTCTTAAGGTGAAGTAAAGCTACCTCTGGAGATTTCAAAATTTTACAATTAATGATAGAGTTAAGAAAATTGTATGTAGTTTCCCCATACATTCTTTACCTTAACACAATTCCACCACGCATGCAGATAAGTACCAGTGGTTTATCAACATAGATGGTCTTCATTTGGAAACATTCTGTTCAAGTGCCACCTGTTGAGCACCTTGAAATGAGATTCGATTAAATTAAGAGAGTGAATATTTTTAGATACAGTTCTAAGGGAGGTATCCCATTCTTTGGAGTGCATTGTTATGTTTAGCTCCTTTTTGTCAAACTGGTAGAACTGTGGGTTTTACATCTTTTATAGGTAGTCTAATCAGTGAGAGGGGCTTTCGAGAAAGGTCCCACTGTGTCATTAGAATTTAACAGGGTCATCGTCCTTTCTACAATCAGGGTCTTAGAATTTATAAGATGGGATGATAAGAAGCTTTTTAATATAAGAAAAGTAAAGGTTTCTTTTGATGATAGTTTATATTATTTCGTTAATTGTGAGAAAGTTTTTATTACCCCATTCTTTATTAATTGAGAAACACTGGTGATGCCAGCCTGTATCCAACTCCTCAAATTTAAATCTGTAACTTCAATTACTTTTTTGTCTATGTGGTTGGGAATTTTTTGCTTTTGAGAGAGAATTTTATTTTTTCCAAGTACTTCAGTAGTTGTGTTAACATAAAATTAGAGCAAATCTTAATGCAGAGTAGCTTTTAAAAAAAATAAATAAAAGGCCAAAATGCAAGAATGATGTATTTCAAAATATTTGAATACCCAGGTGGCTGAATGTGAATGAGGGATAAGCATACAACCCCAATATAAGGATGCAAACTTTCTAACCTGAAATAGTATAGACAAAAAAAGGAGGGATAATTTACGTGTGTGTGTTTTTTTTGTTTTAAAAAGGGTGCAGAAAACAGAGTATGTATGTAAAGTAAGAATTGTTTCAAATATGAGTATTATAAATATTAATATTAAGTCAAATACTATAATGAGAGAACAAAATACATTTTAATAAAATCTTGGTGGTGAGCTTATTAAAATGCTTTTCAATGATTTTAAATAGCTAAAGATATCTAATAATCCTGTTTTATTGAATACAAATACTGGTACTCTGCTAATAACAGCTTACAACCAATGATCAATGTAATGGACACTAAATACAACAAAATATCTGAGACACAAACAAGCAATATTGGGTTGCTAAAGGTGTAATAATCCATAGAGATAGTTCAGATGTTTTTTGTACCACAATTTTAGTAACAACACTATAATAAAACTCTTCAGTGAATTCCCTTATGTAACCGGTCATCTGCTAATAAATGTTTATTATATATTAAGCAGTAAGTAAGCAAAATACTCCTGTCCAGGTTTCAAAGCCATTTGCCAAAGAAACCAGTGTCCAGGGCAAGTGGCCCCTTCTCACCTACAGCCAGAATTTGGCCACTAGCTATCAAACTCACAACTCATCCTTGGAAAGTGGCCCCTTGCTTGCCGATAACATCCTTTTGAGAATGGGACCAGGTTTCCTGAATAATAGTTAGGCAAACCATGTATTAAAGTTCAAATAACTTCTCTACGTAAAAGCTTTTTGCCTGAACTTACTATTTACCTACCACATGTATACACACTTACACAATTTTATTACTAATCAAGGCTTCTGCTCATGAAGGCTATCAAATAATTTACATGGTCAAATTTTTAGCACATATTTTATTAAAAATAATAAACAAAATCAATAGTTCATGTTCTCCACAAAATATGTAAAAAAAAGACAAAATATGGTACCAATGTACATTTGATCAAATTTCTCATTACAATTCCATTGTTGTTTATTGCATGTATTGATAAATAAGCTTATGCATTTAAATATCTGCACATTAAAATATTGTTAAAGATGCATTTGTTTTTCAAATTTCATAAATATGTTTATTACCATCAAAAATATGCATTTAAAATGAATGATATCCAATCTCTTGGCTATCATAAGCTTAGCACTCTGACAAACAAATTATTGATCTCGAACTGATTAGGCAGCTTGAATGCTTTGAAAACTCATCTCTCAATTTCATATTTGAAATCAAACCAAGATTAGTATGCCTGAAGGAAAACAATAAATTGTTCTTGTGTTTAGTGTGCTATAAAAAAAATTAATCTAAAAAAAGAAAAAAAATACTATAGTATTACTTTATTTTAATGGGACACAAATCACAGGGAAATTAAAATACATAATGTTCTTTTTAGGGCAAGATACGGAATTCAATACATAAGGGTTGTAGGCGGAACTATGAAGCATATACTTTATCAGTTTTATATTTATATATATATATATATATATATATATATATATATTAACTCTCCAATTTAGAACCAGTAGAGTCAGTACAGCATTGTTTAGCACAACTAAAAAAAATATACACTTTGTAGAAAGAAAGATATAAAAAAAAGTAATGTAAAGAGCCAAATTTTTTATGACAAATTTTACTATCTTGGTTAGTGGGATGGATGGTCGGAGATATACAAGTAGCTATTATGGTCTTTTTTTTTGTGGTGCAAATAGTACTCCATTATCTTTTTATTTATATATTTTGTAAATGTTAACGGTAATATCAATATCAATTTTAAATAAACAGGAATAATTGAAAGATGTATAAAATGTACCTGAAAGAGTGATTATTTTGGTGCAATACAGAAAATAAAAAGCAAATGTGTAAAATACAATGTAATGGTTTATATGTAAATGGAGCATATGTAAAAGTAAAGATGACAATCTTTATATATACTTTGCAAGTGAGAGCCTTGTGAAATGCTGCCTAGGCTAAAGTGCGCTGGTTAAAAAAAAATATAAAATCTGTACACACAGTTTATATCCTAGATGGGAGTCTTCAGCATGAGGTTGGCTTCTTGCAACTGCATTATAAGGCTGGGGTGGCATGTAAGCAGATATAGCTATTGTGTGTATTGCTGACCTGTAAACTTTGTAGTTGTGCTAAAGAATATGTTTGCCTCCTCCTGTACAAGGTACTCTAGAACTTAATTGGGCGAAATGTAGATCCACAGATGTTGTATAATAGCAACTTACATTATGCTTTGCCATCTGGGCATCTACAATTTGACCAACCCAGCTCTAGAGCCTAATGTGTGAGGAAAGTTTAGCATTATTGAAATTTCTCCAAAATAAAGTCATCATGTGCTCACCAAGTATTGCTTCTGATCATTTGTTCTTTGAGATAATTTGAGTATTTATGGTGATCCAGGTCATGTTCCAATGCCATAATCTGTTTTAGAATACCTTTTGTGTAATTATCCTTCGATTACCCATGGTACAGCTTACATATTTTACAATACCTGGGAAAACTGAAAGTTTAAAACGTTGGTGGAAAGGATAAAATCCTCGGTGCAGTGTGTAAATTAGATTACAGTTGGTTATGCTGTCTGGGATTTTTATTTTTAATTAATGTAATAATTGAATTCTTTATATTGTCTTTTTAAATATGATTACAGTAAATACCTGAACTACAATCCTCCATATGCTTAAAAACACAATAGAAAGTTCAGTGAACAATCCATGATTGATCAAGTCACTGCCTGGTTTCGTTAAAGCTTATAGATTTTCAAATTTCAATTCATTATCTAATAGTACATTTAAAAATGGTAATCTCCAGCAGATATATACTTGTTTGGGCCTGGGGGCAGGGGGCAAGGGGAGAGTGGGTGGATGGTCAACCAGGGATTGTTTTGTCAGACCATTTGTGCTATGCCACACTCTGTATAGAATTCTTCCATCCCAAATTTAAAAATAAATATGTTCTAATTCTCAATGATGAAGAAATAAATGCAAATTAAAAAAAAAATCTCAAATAAAAATAGCCATTTATTACACATAAATACATTTTAAATGGGTAGATTCTTAATACACTCCCCAAGATAATGCTCTTATTAAAAGCTTTGCATGTGCTCTTAGAGGTGGGCAAATAGTTATGTGGTTACATCTTGCAATTAAATAAATATAAACATTTTACTTGTGCTACTCATAATTTTAAAGTAATATGTTTAGAAAATAAAAATACATTTAAAAAAGTTTTTTTTTTTTTTTTTACCATGTTAAAATATTTTATAGTTCAGCTTCATGGACACATGTTTGAAACCTTTTCCATGTTCATTAAAACATATGTGCTGGTTTAATTTTTACACACAATAGAATATTAAGGCCACTTTTATATGTTAATTGACCAACTTAACACAGTTCGGATATAATGACAAAAATCAAACCACTTGCCTAATATCCAACAAAAATAGATTTTTATCAAGGAAATATTAATATAGCATCTATATTGCATTAATTTGTATATAGATATTGGGTTCTTTAATGTTTAATCTAGCACAGTATTCTTTACAAGGCAGAGAATGATGAGTAGAAACCCTAAATATGAGATTTGACCTCAAAATGAGAAGTCTTTATCAAGACATTAGTGGCTATAGATACAAGAAGTGAGATTTTCTACTAATCATCATTCACATTTTGTAGAACATCTGTTCTTTCATTTACATGGGTATCTCAAGCTTTACATATAGGCATTTTGGATGGGTTTATCCCTAATCTCTCTGCATGCCTTTTTGCAGGAGATTACATTTGCTTCCATATATCATGAAAAGGAACTGCACACTTCCACAAGATCAACGAATAGGATATTTTTCCATATCCAGTGACTGATAGCTCAAGAGGCTGTATCTGTAAAATAGCATTTTTGCAGCATTAAGGGTTTGCATCTGCCCACTGCAAGAAAATTGACAGGAGTTTGGAGTAGCCATATATAGCTTACCTAGCTTTTATTATTAAACCTGTTATGGCTCCTGCATACCTGGGTACATTGCAGTTCCCCTTCTTCTGTTTGTAGGTAATCTCTAACAAGACATCCTGAGATGTTCTTAGTGAAGTATTGAGTGGGTAGAACAAGTTAGAAGTGGTTGAATACAGGTGACGACAGGTTCCAGCTGAATCTAAATCTTGAATACAAGATTTGTATTTTTGGAAGACTATAACAGAGATGAAGTAATGAATGTATTTAAACAATAAAATGCATAATATTTTCTATAGTGCTCCATGAGACTATGGTGGCAAACCGATAATGTACTCTTGTAGAATTAATATGAAGCTCACAGAATCCTATAAGTTTTTTACATCAACATGAATTTTGCAAGAATTCCTCATTAGCAAATCTGCAGCCAAAAATCACTCTGCATAAGAGCATTGAAAAGTTATTTTTATATTTCTTTGGTCAGTCTAGTATTATTTTTTGGGGAAAAAATTGATTTTTGTAAGATCACATCAGACTATTTAAATATGACAACAGAAAGGAACATTGTTATTTATGTTATACAAAGACGTGAACGGTTTTATATGAAATTAATATACAAACACGTTTTTGTTTTTTCCCATCAGATTAGTTTTTTTTTGTTTCACGTAACTTGCGCTGCAGAGTAGGTTTTTGTCACTTTTTAAATTATCATTTAGATATCAGATGTGATGGACTATATGTAGCTCCAAAAAAATTTCAAATAAGTCCAAAGTGGATAATAAACTATTTTACAGGCCTCTCCAAAAACATGAAGAACCCTTACACAGGCTTTATAAAGCCTTTTTCTTTTTTAATCAGCATAATTTCTGTTTCCAGTTAATACTGTGCCACAAGTGAATGAATATTTCCAGAACACAAATAGAGTTATTTGGGATACAGTTAAGTGTACTTTTTTTTGTTTTGTTTTTTTAATACGTCGACCCCTACCTGGTGGTATTTTTCACTTTTTTAGTTTGCGTGTATACATAATCTTCATAAATGCCTACGTTAATAAATTGTGATTTTAATTACATACCTTTAGAGCATGTGAACATTATATATATATATATATATTTGTTTGTATTTGAAGTTACTGATCATAGATTGCATCTGATGAAGTCAACCTTCCACATTTTGTAATATCTATGTTCCCCTACATAATGAAAAATAAGAGAAAACTAAATATACTAATGGGAATGCAGACATATATCATTAAACATTGACAATGACTACGGTTTCACATGGACCTATACCAGTCCTAACATTCTTATCATTGTGTTCAATTAAAGGCTGAGGCCATAAAAAAATGAACCAAACTATTGCTGCAGCGTAAATTGTGCTGTCAAATCATCACTAAATAAATTAATTTGCCCTCTAGTAATACATAGCTTATAAAAGACGGATTTTGTACTTTCAAAGTATATCATGTTACAATTAAGTATTATTGCATGGCACGGTTTTTGTAAAAATATGTGCTACAACCAACTAATACATTACTGTATTCTGTTTTCCACATACATTCTAAAAATAGTAAATATATTCTCAATACGAACAGAACATGAACCATGTGGAAAAATTATATTATCCCAATAAAATCATGTCTAAGGCAAAGCAAGAAATTACCTAATGTTCCGTTTCCATGATTTTTTCATTTTATGTGTACAATATGTGCTAACTGATTTTATACAACTCTCTAAAACAGATATACATGACATATTATATACACAACCTTTATGTACAGAACTTAAAAATCTTTTACAGAAATTTAAAGTGCCACAGATGTGCTTGTTTCCCATGTTGATGTTTCAGACATGTCGCTCTATTGTTGCGTAGGGACCTCATTCAACTTTACATGAGTGAATGCGTTAACTGCAATGCAACGGCTTAATTAATCCGTCTTTATAAACACGGAGAATGGCTTCACAAACAAACTTATACTGACTCTGTTGAAGTAAGACAAAAAAAAAAAAATTATAGACGATAAGGAGCAATACAAAAAGAAGAATCAATACACTTTGGAGTAAACACGTAAATAGTGGAGCTCATGATTGCGAGGTTCTCTCTAGCCCTAACGTAAATAGTAATGAAATAAAAACAGTGTATTGAGCATCCTTTGTTCTGCAATTCAGATAACGCCTATTCATCATAAACATTACATCTACATCTACCCAACACTAAATGACACAGGTGTGATTTTAATTACTAGATCCCCACACGGCTATTTATTCCCCTCCATCCCATGAACATTAGTAGGAGGTGGAGCTTTTTGTAAAACATTTTTGGTTCAATCACAACTTATATTAAGCAAAGCCATTTCACAGGAAATCAGAATCTCTCGTTTTTCCCTACTTAGGCTGTCACTGACCAATTTCAGGGTTATTCACTAAAGTGAGAATTCAAAGTAAATTTCAAATTTAAATTGAAAATAGTTGAGTTGGAAATATTAGCTAAGCAAGATGTGATTCCAGTTCTACTTTTGCCTAAAAATCTGAAATTCACTTTGAATTTTCACTTTAGTGAATAATATTTTGATTAAAAAAACAGTAACCGAAATCTACTTTAACAAAAGTTCTGCAGAACTGAACTTTTTTTTAAATGAATGTTCTTTTCCATAAAAACACTGATCCACAACAGTTCTAGAACTAATCACCTTAAAGTAATTATGTTATGTAATACTTTCTCAGAAGAGATTGCAATGGATGCTGTGTTATCTGCATAATAATACAACACTTTCATGCAGATACACCACATCAGAATCCTGCAACGGGATATCAAGTTTAATTAGAACATATCTGCCAGTGTATACGCTTACTAGCAGCCGGCTATCCCAATGTATACACTATAATTTTATCTCTTTAATATACTGTTACAGTTTGTGTGATATTGCATAGTTTGACAACTTAACTCTCTCTCCCATGTTGGAACTAAATATCATACAGATACAGAATGTACAGTGAACTCTCAGTAACCATTTCTTTCCAACTCAATCCCCAAGGTACACACAACAGCCAGGTTTTGTTAGTATGCCCATTGGAACACAAATGGGAAATGTCTAAACCCTGGATGTTGCAGTGTGTTAAGGACTGAGATTGGAGACCACTGTTCTAAAGGACTGATTACAATTATAACATATACTGTTCTATTCTAACCATATGAATGGAATTCTAAACCTTCAGCAAGCACAAACATTGCTCCTACCTCTGATTTTATATATAAATAGGTACCTATGCTTGCATATTTGGGATATTTAAAAGACTCAATTCACACATATAGGTCTCATGCACACATCTGTAACATACCGATGTCTGGATCATCATTGCACGCTGGTCTCGCATTTGCCTCACAATATCCAGTGGATAGACAGGTTGATTTTGTTCAATTAGGCACATGGCTGTTTCCATTGTTATTAAGACACCTGTACGACCAATGCCAGCGCTATAAAAAGAGAAAAAGAAAAAGAGTGGCTTATGCTTGCATTATATGGCTAGACGAACACCAACTGAAAACTCACATTAATTTAAAAGGAAGCAGTTTCTGATAACACTGCTCTACAGTATGTCATTCTATAATGTTTGCCATCCTGAGCTGGATTCATATTTCAAAATTTTCTCTTGTATAAAGTCAAATCACATATTGGCCACTTCTGTATATCATTATTAGAACACTGTCTTATGCAAGTCTATGCCTTCTAAGATTGCCATATATCAATGTAATCCATTCAAGAACAATAGTTTTAGAAAATAAGACATTAAAAAAATATATATTGTGGCATAACACACATAGCTGTAGTAAAGTGCAACTGTACAGACTGTAAATCAAAGACCAACAATGTTGTGCGTTTTAGAAATTCTACCTGCAGTGAACAAGGATTGGCTGGTTCTTCATTCGCTTTTGTCTTACAGATGACACAAACTCCAGGAAATCAGATGAATCATCAGGAACTCCATGGTCAGGCCATGCAACATATTGCAAATGAGATACAGGAAACTCTTCACCTGTCTGGTTCAATAATGGGCAGTTAGTGGTAGTGATGACATTTTCTTATTTGAATAAGACTACAAGCCAAAAAACATTGCAGACAATATTTCAGCAGGATATAAAATGACAGTAATGTTTATCTTTGCTAAGTTCACAACTGTAAAGTAATGAGTACATACCTCTGTAATGAAATTTGGAAAACTAAAAATCATACACAACTTTGTTTAGTTGCACAATTTGTATGGAGAGCGATATAGTTACATAGTTACATAGCTGAAAAGAGACCTGCGTCCATCAAGTTCAGCCTTGCTCACATTTGTTTTTTGCTGTTGATCCAAAAGAAGGCAAAAAAACCCCAGTTTGCAGCACTTCCAATTTTGCAACAAACTAGGAAAAAACTTTCTTCTTGACCCCAGAATGGCAGTCAGACTTATCCTTGGATCAAGAAGCTATAACCCTACATTGAAAAATCATATCCTTGAATATTCTGTTTTTGCAAGTATGCATCTAGTTGCTGTTTGAACATCTGTATGGACACTGGTAAAACCACTTCTTCAGGCAGAGAATTCCACATCGTTATTGTTCTTTCAGTAAAAATCATTTTCTTTGCCTTAGACGAAATCTTCTTTCTTCCAGTCTAAACGCATGACCTTGTGTCCTATGTAAAGGCCGGTTTGTGAATAGATTTCCACACAATGGTTTGTATTGGCCCTGAATATATTTGTATTTTGTAATTATATCCCCTCTCAGGCGACATTTTTCTAAACTAAATAGGTTTAAATTTGTTAACCTTTCTTCATAGCTGATATGTTCCATTCCTTTTATTAATTCTGTAGCCCGCCTCTGCACTTTTTCTAGTGCCATAAAATCCTTTTTTAGAACAGGTGCCCAAAATTGCACAGCATATTCAATATGTGGTCTTACCAGGGATTTATAAAGAGGTAAAATGATATTCTCATCCCGAGAATGAATGCCCTTTTTTATACATGAGAATACCTTACTGGCCTTAGCCACTGCTGATTGACATTGCACATTGTTGCATAGTTTGTTGTCTATAACAATTCCCAAGTCATTTTCGTGTGTTGTTATCACTAATTTGCTTCCATTAAGGGTATACATTGCTTGTGCATTCTTCACACCTAAGTGCATAACTTTGCATTTTTCAACATTAAATTTCATCTGCCATTTGAGTGCCAAGTCCCCCAGTCTATCTAAATCCCTCTGCAGCAAAGTAATATCTTGCTAACATTGTATTACATTACAGTTTTGTGTCATCTACAAACACTGAAACATGACTTTCAATGCTTTTTTCAAGATCATTTATAAACATGTTAAATAGAAGGGGTCCCAGAACAGACACCACTTGCCACCTTTGTCCAGCTTGAAAATGTACCATTAATGACAACTCTTTGTACTCTATTTTTAAGCCAATAAACTGTATTGCATACTGTGACACATACAATTAAAGTAGTAATACATCTCTTGTTCTGCAACATTATCTTATAGGTTTTGTCTACAAATTGTAGTAGACTTAAAGGGACACTATAGTCACCCAGACCACTTTCCTGGTGCATTCCACAGACAGGAAGCATTTAGATTTTTTTATAACACTATACCACCATGTGCTATTTATGAACTATTGTTATTTTAAATGCATAGACATGCCATTGTTATCTGCACTATTGCCATCCTTCAATATAACTAAGTCCTTAAAAAGTAAGGAATTGTTTTGTTTATAAGTTACAGTAACATTTGGTTTACATAGTTACAGAATGAACACATGCATTAAAACAAAATATTTCATAACTAATATGTCCATTATGGAAAATAAATAAAGGGAGATTATATTACGAATGAGTTTGACAGTGGTGAGAACAGGTCGTCATGGGAGATGAAGATCAGTGAACATCCGAGAACATTTCATTTTAAGACTTTCTATATAAATGACATAACTTAACTTTGGGAGTAAGTGGATTAATTCCTACATATCAAGGGAGAAGATTTAATGTTTTATTGTCATGTTGCTCCATATTAACCTTTTTATACGCTGAGAAATTGATTTCAAAGAGTATTATCTGCCACTAAGGGTTTCTGACTAGTAACAGTTTGGCTAGATACAATAATTGTATGTCTAAGGACCTGTAGGTCCGAAACGTGTTTGGTGTGACCATTCCCCCTGTTTGTAACTTTTTGTTTTGTGCCGATTAAACCTCCTGTGGACTTTCAGTGGCATTTTGTAACAATTTTTTGTTTTATTACTGGATTTTTAGTTTCTATGTCTTCAATTCGGCTAAGTGGGAACTTTGTGTTCCCATTACCTTTTGGGTATTTGTTTAATTATTAGTCAGCAGAAACAGTGACAAACGGTGTACAAATTCACTCAGAGATTTAGTTGAAATTAATGGGATTTGATAATGGGAAGGCTTTTTCGTAGCTTTGATTTAAAAGCTACAAACAAAGAATTATGTCAATATGATGTATTTTGGAAGAATGGTTATAAGAATACTATGATATAAACTGTACACAGGCACACTCACATATGCAATAAATATTGTAGTAAAAATATTTTAAAATGATATTTCTAAAAACAGAAAAAAATATTGAAATGTAAATGAGAAGGGCAATACCATAAGCACTTACCTCAATATTTGTAATTAGTATTTCTCTGAAAACACAAGCTATAGTACAGTCTTCCGAGTGACACTGTATCTGAAAGTTGCCATACTCTGAAACCTCTGGAGGATCAGGCCAGTACTGCTGACACTTCGTCTATTGGAAAAAAAAAAGTAGTCATTAGACCGATATTAACTAATTATAATTTTATAGTTCATAATTGTTCATTGCTATTTTAGTGCAAGAATGGAGCAAGGATAGTGATGTTCATCAATCCAAAAGCAGTGAGATTAAACTTTGATATTATAACTACCAAGTCACTGAAAAGCTTACTTAGTCAGTAACAGGAGAAACCAATTAAAAAGCTATTTCTCCTTTTTACTTTTTAGATTGTGCTGTGGTGATTTGAATATATATTTGGCCCCTCAATGAAGTTGACACTCTTGATGAAATGCATTGTGCAAGAAACACAGAGGTTAGAGAACTCTCTGTTGACTAGTCCATGACAACATGGTTACAACCTGAAAGATGGTTGTAACTGGAGGAGAACATTGAATATTAATCTTTCGGCTAACTCCTATTAGGTTATTCCCTATGGAACATTTGCAAGTGTCTCACTAGCATTTAATTCTTAAAGGAGCACTAGGAATACAAATATACATTCTGAACAACATTTAGGTGATGCCCTTTCACCCCTCTTCCACCTTTTCTCTCATTCTGTGTTGCTCTCTCTGCGGTTGGCCTGCTTCCTTGGCCGAGATCAATCAATCGTGATGATCTCAGCCAATACAATCTTTTTCCATAGAAAAAAAGTAGCAAAATGTCACCGTACACCATTTAAATGGTCTCTATTACCCAGTTATTTTGTCAGTGTGTCATCCACTAGAAACTTTTCTACCCTGCAATGTAAGCATTGCCTTTACTGCAGAACACGATAGCCATGACATGGACATGGCACTCCAACACCGTGATTGAGATGAAGTGGTCTGGATGCTTATAGAGAAAAAGTTACACCATGGTATGTTTTTTTTTTTTTTAGCTTCTCTATCTCTCAACTATGTTTTACTTTGCACATTTACATTTAATAAATTATCTACAGCATATGTATAGGAAGAGATGGACATGGTTAGGATACTTGTATATTGCAATTTCTATTCTGTATTATAATTTACACTTATCCAATTAAGATATTTAGCAAATTTGTAAATTAAATAATGACAGACGTAAATATTAAGCAGTCAAATCAATGTAAGTGTGTATGTGTGTGTGTATATATATATATATATATATATATATATATATATATATATATAGTTAATACAATGTTAAACAAAAATCTGCACACAAGTCAAGCCATAAGACTTGCTTTTCCCACAGAAATCCCAAATCTGCAGTGATGTTACAACCGCAAAGGATTCTGGGTGGGCATATGCAAATTAGTTTAACAAAGAATCAAATGTCATTCCATTTTAAACATGGATTCCTTTTAATCTGTGTTTGCAGTATACAACTGCTTAGAACACAAATTTAGGAAAAGATGCAAAACCAGTGAACCACTCATGGACAGCTGTTTCGTTGTTAATGGAACTCATCAGCATGAGGTTGGTTACTGGTTTGCTTATTGAGGCTTGGTAGTGCTTGGGAAGCAAAATCCAAATAGGTTATGGTGGGGAAAAACTGTGATTGAAAACCCCTTCCACCTGAAGTCTGTGGATAGTTAGTACAATGTTAAACAAAAAGACTTCAGGTGGAAGGGGTTTTCAATCACAATTTTTCCCCACCATAACCTTTTTGGTGTATATAGTGTAAATTGGATTAGCCGTATTAGTCCAGTAGACAAGATGCCAAAATACATATATACACACACACACACACAGACACATTATATACGCACATACATACATACAAGTCATTGTATTTTCTTGTTTACCTACCTTTCCTCGTTCCGTTAAAGTTGTTAACATGATGATCATTGTTAACCTATTGTCCCAGACCATCTGCCAGAATTGTGAACAGGTATGTGGAAGAGGTCCTTGAGTGGCAATATATTTGTTAATAATATCAGATGAGGGAATTTCCATCTGTGAGAAATTAAAGGTTTAACGGGTTGAACTTGATGGAGTCATTTTTTCAACCTAGATTACTATGTAGCTGTATAAATTTAAATTTGAATTAACAAATTGCAAGGTTTTATTTTAACACTGTCCCAAAAAATATATATATTTTTTTTAATCACATGTTGGCGAATTTAAGCAAAATGATATAGATTAACTTTTTTTTTTCAATTTATTAATGTACTCGACAAGCATTTAGAATCTGGTTTTATAGAAATGACATCCTGAATTTAATATTGTTTCCAAAAGCTTTCCAAATGATTTATTTTTGGATTCACTTTTAATATATATATTTTTTCAATATATATATTAAAAAAAAAAAAAATATATATATATATATATATATATATATATACACACATATATATATAAAATTGATTTTGATATTTATGACCTTTTTATATGACAGAATATTTTTGTATAATATTAAATAATTTTAAAGTATTTCCAAAAATATTAAATCATTTGGAAAATGTATCCAGTATTAAATTAAGACGTACATTGGGTTATAAGATGTTTTTAGACAAATTTTATTAAAGCACTGGTTCTAGAGTTCTGAAATAACAAATGGAGTTATAGTCCATGGAATCACTTTAACAAAGGCCCAGTTACTCCACCATTAGCCACAGTGCAATACTTAGGAGTGGAATGACTGTCTTACAAAAAAATAAATATCATGCATAATGTCCATATACATTTGCAGCCAAATCACAGGCATTGATGATTAATGAAACAGATGACGGCCAGGACCTGAATTAAAAGTAATAACAGACTTTAAAAAAATGTATTTATAGATTCAACTATACAAACTGTTCACAGTATGCTGGAATTTGTGTCATGACACCTGCCACAAAACGTGTTCAGTTTAACCCTGATTTAAGGTAGACAAAGTCTGCTCGAGTACAATCACCAGTTTGCACTTAGAATTATCTAGCTTCATGTGAAATGTAGATCAGTCATCTTTTGGCTATTAAGTTTTAATGATATGTATAATTCTGCTTACAAAAAGGTGCAATCCAATGGTAAAGATTGGGTCAGGAAACAATGCAAATTTAGGATATTAGGGGAACAAGCTTGGTAAATTCTTATAAATAAGTTGACAAGCAATTTGTGTATTCCAATTTTAAGACAGAAATTAATATATGATTATGAATTTTTTTTAAATGGTTACTCCAAGTACCATGACTACTTCAGTGATTTAAAGTGGCCATGGTTTCTGGATTCTGTATAGAAATATAGCATTTTAATATAAAACTATGCCTATACAGAGTTTAACCCCTTGGCTGCTGGGGCCCAACTCCACTTCTGGCAGCATCATTAGGGTATAAGTAGCCAGCCTGGAACAAGATCTGGGCTGGCTATAGTCAATTCTTTTCATACTTCAATGCAAAGACTCTGATGCTTTCAACCAATGAGCATCAGGATCAGCATCTGGCTTCTTCAGAAGCTGGATGTCGTAAGCCTTCCAATAAAAAAAAACAAAAAAAACCCAGAAACCTTGCAGTATCCAGGTAGGAGGGGAAACTGTTACAAAACATTTTGTCCCGTTACCAGAAACCTGGGCAAGGGTATTCCTATCATCACGACCAGCAGAGCAGGCTGTAGTGGTTATAATGGTTGGAGTAACCCTTTAAATCATGTTTATATCACTACCTTCTTCTATAACCACTAAATTTCACATTAAATAATAATAAATAACATACTACTAGATAACTTCCAGGGTAAGTGAATGTTAAACAGAGTGTCTAATAAAAGACACAGCACAGTGCAGTTTAGTTGTAAGATTGTGTGTTACTTACATTTACATAGCTTGCATTTATGTAGTCATCACTTCCATCCAAAACCACTCGGGTGGCATCATCTGCAGGAAGGAAACAATAAATAGCCTTCAATTAAATCTGCACTGACATACACGGACAATGAAAGGTTTACTTTACAGCACTGAAACAGCTGTAATTATTCCCGGCAGCCAATAAAAGTGAATGGTAAATACTGTCCAAATGTTTTTTTGTTTTTTTTTATCACTGGGTAAAAAATAAAGTACATAAGACTTTCATATGGAGAAAACGATTCTGCTTAAAGTTAATGCAGAGTCACTAGTTTTCTCTTAGCACAACTTCACATTCATTTATTGCTTTCAGTGAGTGATCGGACAGTTATTTGCAATTTGTGTGGTTTTAATTCCAATTGGTTTGTGATTTATATCTTAGATATTAACTAGTAAAGTTCTATCTTACATAACAAGCTCTTCCATAAAGGTTCCATTGGGTGTATTCATTAAATATCAAATTATAATTTACTGTAAAAAATTAGGCAATAAAAACAGGATTTGAAAAATTCTCCATCTTTGCTATAATCACAACTTGTTTATTATTTTAGCCTACATTTTACAATTTAGTTACAATGCAAACGTAAAAAAAAACAAAAACAACTACCATACACTAATCTCCCTTCTCAAGCTGATGAGATATGTAAGAGTTTGTCTATTTCTGCCCTATAGTAAGTGTACTTTACACAATACTCCTGTTTCATGTGACGGCCTACATTTCACAGTGACCTGAATCAGTCATATACAAAAATGGCCATTATCCAAACATTTTAATAACAATTTGTTACAAATGTTGGTAAATGCTTGTTCTCTCAGCCAAGCCCATCAGGGTATGGCAAGGCAGTTTTTATTTTCACGGATTAGAACCCTAGCAGCCAGCTGCTTTCCGATATAGTGAGTATGTACACTTTCTGTTATCAACTTTAACGGGGCACTCTAAGCACCATAACCACTAGAGTAATTGATTTTATTCTGTAGGCCAACCCACACCCGGCACTCTCAGCCAATGACTATCATTCAAGTTTGACAAAATGGACACCAATAATGCAGAAGTGTTAATTCTACATTATCAGTGTGACTGGGGGTTCCTGGGAGCTGTAAAAGCTCTGGTTTATATAAAATAGTTTTTTCAAGTGTTTGATATTAAATTAAGAGATGTGCCAGAGCATTCTAGGTAGCATAACCATTACATTGAGCTGCATTGGCTGTGACCCTTTAGGACAATGATGTCAAACTACAGAAGTTTATTTTTGAAAATATAATACACATTTATCAACATTCTATAGAAAGCCACACATTTTTAGTTAAATAAATACTCACAAGGTAAAACATCTTTGTATCTATTTTTCTCCATATTTTGACCCGTTCTAGCGCAGGTAATAGCAAGCCCAGGCTTTTTTCGATATAATTGCTGGAATACACAAAATTCAATAATAATAATAATAATAATAAGTAGTAAAACATTGTAAGATCATTAACATTATACACCGCTTACAATAAATGAATGTTTTGTTTTTTACACACCAAAGTTTTAAAATGGCTAGACATTTCTAGCTTTTGTTTTGCTTAAACTGACACTCCAGCACGCAGTTGTTAGATACAATGGCCTCAGTTTAACTCTATTGGCTGATAATAATAAATAATTGTCGACTGTTTTAATCCAATATTTTGGAACTTCAGCTAGATCTAATGCCAGACAATATTAAAGCAGCCACACTCAATAAAAGTGTTAGTAGACCGAGATAAAACCGCCATAAAACGTGCATCGCAAACAATTTACCTACCGTGTTAGTATTTTTTTAAAATAAATAAATTGAAATAAGCCTATGGGGGTTAATATGATTCCCCCATATTAGTATAAGGGAGGTATAATACATGTATGTTTTCTAAACAGTAGGAAGCCAGCAGTAGCATCTGCTCTCTAAAATTAAAAACTAGCAACAGCTGTTGTTGCTGTCCACGCAGACTTCATTTAAAGGGGGATGGAACATGTAAAAAAAATAAACAGAGGGGGGCTGTGGGGATTGCTTAAAATGAAATAATAGAGATGAACAGGAAAATGAGTATATCTTCAGTAGGGCGTGAAGTCACATAAAAAACAGTGTTAATAACCCTATTCTTTGTTTTTGCCACTATGGGTAGCACTTTGCCACTATGGGTAGCACACCCTGGTGTGCAGAGGTATAAACATTTGTTGCAGATTGGTGTTAAAGGACAACTCCACACCCCAAAAGCACTTCAGCTTACTAAAATGTTTTATGGGTGAGGAGTACCCAAGTTCAAATGATTTCTATGAGAAAACAGCACTTTCATAAATTACCTAGGGAACTCCCCCCTGGTTGTCAAACAGACAGGGAGGATTCCTTCCTACTTCCGTTAGCTCCCCAGAGCTAACGGAAGTGGCAGGCACGCTCTACTTCAGCATGCCAACCTTCCCCTCTCTCGCAGACCTCAGACTACTGCTCAGCTCCAGACGTGCACTTGCGTGCACGAGCCATCGCATGCACGTGCAACAGTGAAAACCCCTTGATAAGGTTGCTCATAATAAAATAAGGACAAACAGGGTTCTAAACCATCCCTCCCAAATAAAGCTTGCTTGACTCTCTGGAGCTGGGCCCCCCAAAAAAGGTCTTTAGATCTTTGAAGAGTTGACAGTACAGACTAATGGATCAGACTGGCCCCAATTTTAATCTATCTGAAAATGCCATTAAACTGGGATAACAAGTAGACACCCATATTCTGAGAGGATGGATCCAACTAGTCATTTCTTTATTTATCAGTGAAAATCTTGCACTTGCTTCTGAAAGGAGATGGGCAGTTCTAGTTAAACATCCCCTGCAGTTAATGCACTGAAGAACAAGGAAACTCTGCAGGTTGTTTGGTGAAGACTTTATTAAACATATTGGAAATTATATGAGAGTATTTTCTTCATTAGATAAAGTACAACAGTTCCACTTTTAAAAGAAAAAAAAAAGTTTTTCACATTGCAATTTTGGGAAGGTCGGAAGCAGTTGGGTCCACCTTTGTGGCCATGTTTATAAATCCAAACAAGGACACAAAGGTTTTTATTCATCAACAAGAGGAAGAATCAACCCCAATTATTCCAAACAGATCACATTTTCCCCTTCATGACATCCATGGAGATCCCTATTGGAGCTCATCAGATGACAGTGAGATATCTCCAACAAGGACTTTTCGTATTCAGTACAAATTTATTTGGGTGGATGGATCATGTGGATGCATGGAGTGGGAAAGCCATATTCAGATCAACCTCAGACATCACCATAGAATCTGATGCAAGTGTCTGGAATTATTAGCCGAAACATTTGCTTTAAGTAGTCTGGTGAAAAATAAAATCAACTGTTGCATTTTACTATGTATGGACAACATTTTAACAGTCCAATACATAAATCACCTATGGGGCATGACATCCAAGGACCTAGCAAATTTGCCCAAGGATTTTTGATAATTTTGTATAGACTGAGGCATAGCCTGAAAGGCAGAATATTTAACAGGTCTGTGTAATGCAATAGCAGAATGGAACTGGAGTGATTGGAAACTTCATGAACCATTATTCCAATAAATCAATCAGATTTGGGGACAGTTATAAATAGGTCTCTTCATGTCATGTTTAAATTGCCAATTGCCAAAGTTTTTCAGCTAGAGACGATCCAAAAAATTTGGATTTAGACACATTCTTACATGACTGATCCAAATGAAGAAATTTCACCTTTCCCCCATTTGCTACTGGCAAAAACATGACTGAACAGCTTAAAAAATATGAGCTGGTTGATGCATGGAAAGGGATTTGGATCTCAAACATAACACTATTCCAGAATTAACACATTTTCTATTTTTATGTAATGACCAAAGGAGAGACTACAGAAGTCTACAACTCATGTATTTCGGCTAACCATTCATTTGTTGATAATATGCCTATTGAGAAGCATCCCTTGATTGTAAACTAATGAGGGATATTCATATGAAACACCAACCTCAACCTTAATATCACCACAGTTGTGATGTTAACCTGGTCCTTTCGTTATTAGAATCATCCATGTTACGTCTCATTTCTTTGAAAAGAGTCTGGATGTTAACGCTCTTGACATTAACCACTTCAATACCAAAACAGAGTATAAACAAACTAAATCAATATTATGGATTACCTCGAATTGAATGAGTACAACTCCGGTTTCCAGACCTTTTGCAAGTTGTTCCATAGATCCCTGTAATGTGTCACCATACTCTGAACATGTGGGAAGGATTGAGGGAGGAAAAAGTTGAAAATCAATGTCATCTTCAGTCTTCATGTCCCCAAGAGGCTTGACAACTGCAACAGAGGAAAAGATCACAATGGGCCTATTAGTCCTTTAATGTAATAAAAATATATTAAGTATTAGTGTAGGGCTCTAGCACAAGGAGATCGGCCACCTCCCCTCAGTCCAGGCCCCAGCATGCCGCAAGAAAAGTATGAGCTCAGGCTCCCCTTTTGTGGATATATCAAAGACTGAGCAAATAAGACCCATATTCAGGCTCATAAAGTCTATTTTCAGCAAGAAATGCAGGAGCTTAAGCTATACATGTCCGATCAGTTTAGTGGTCAGGCTCAGCCTCCGGGCACATATACATTTTATAATAGCAACAGGAAACAAAACGGTTTTAAGTCTTTGTTTTGTAGTTGAAAACAAAGAGGCAAAGATCAGTCTTTTTTAATCTACTAATATCACAATGATAATTTTTGAATTTGTCAATATCTGAATAGTTATTACTCTTGAATAAGTTATGAAAATGAGATTTCAAAAAGCATATACACCGCTTATAATAAAAAATTAAAAATAAAACATTCCTTTAACCAAAGCAGATATTAAGGCCCTGTTGCAAGATATCAAAGCCATGTTCTATGAGGACCTAGTGATGGTCATGGAGTAGGTATCTATGTTAACTAGCTGTATAGTAGCTGTGGAGAAGGATGTGGGGAGCGTTTCAGTGGCACAAACTATAAGATATCCAACCATTTTCTCCGTACAGAAACAGTACACAGAATTAACTGCACTTCTGCCCAATGTGGAAGATAGGGCAAAAGCCTGCAATGTGAGGATCAGAGGGTTCCCTGAGACCACGGTCAATGCTTAGCTGATGGTGTTCTCCATTCTCAAGGCATATACTTGATGAGCTGTTGCTTAATTGTGGAGTTGAATGCTATTTCTATGTTTTATTTTAAAATATGTGTAACTTTTAGCCCATTAAATTTTAGTTCAGAATGTGAGGCATAGTTGATGAACTTTTCAATACGGATATCTAATCCACATATTTTGAGATCTAACACTGCTAAAGCCCTTATTAAAAAATAAAAAGAATATGGCACAACTACAATGGTGCAAATAGAAGGCTGTTTTTGTTCTGGAGAAAACTCCAGATTTATTGTGTGAATGTCCACATGCCATGCAAGAGACTATTCCTGAGAATGAGATAAACACTATAATGAGTGTGAATTGTCACCTGTGCGGCTAGATAAAACGTCAAAGGGAGTCTTTTCCCAAAGTCGTCAATATGGAATAACTGACCTCTGTAAGAAACGTTTTAGTTTATATCTCATTATATCTAATAATGTATTTGAGTTCTTAAAGTTAACCATTTTGGGTATAACTTCTTCTGTCAGTACTACTCTTAAATTGGGGTTTACTACTCCATCGTACCAATGTCATCGCTTCATTGCCTCCCTGAAAGTCGGGGTTGTTTGCTAATGGAAAAAGAGGAGATATTCCTGGTGAGAGTCTCCAATGATTCTTATGTTGTCTACATTTTGTCAGAATGTTATATATAAAAGAATGTGTTTTTGATGTGATACTTTGTAATTGACACATTTGCCAGGGGAGTATATCTAGGGGCACATTATCTAAAATCTACCATATAATTTTGTCTGCAGCTGATGGTGGATAGGATGTCTGTTAGTGAGAGAAAATAGATGCAGGGACTACATATACATCTTACGGATAAAGACTGGACATGTATTTTTAAAAGGGTGATGACAGTCTTGGTGAGTTCGATGAAAAGGGAATCTTTTTATAAATGCATTACTAGGTGGTATACAATCCCGGTCCAATTACACTATATATACCCTGAAATCAGTGATAGGTGTTGGAGATGTGGAGAGGGTGTGAGAGACTTGGAGCACGTCTGGTGGTTCTGCCAGAATATCAGAGTTCTGGAAAGGAGTCATTTCCACTACTAATGAGATTATTCCACTGCCCTTAACACTTACCCTTCCTCAGATTTTGTTGGGGTGGCCCAATACATAGCAGCACAAAGATAAATACTATTGGGGCTACTCCTTGGCGAAGCCAACGCACTTATTTCTGCCTATTGGCAACAGAATCAGTCAAACAATGGGTGGAAAGAGTCAAGGTTATGAGGGAAATGGAGGACTTCATTGGTCGACCCAGGGTAAGAAAAAACAATATTTGAAGATATGGGACCCCTGGATACAATATTGATTAAAGGGATAAAAGGCAGATGGGATTTCCCTTCACTTATTTTTTGCCGATATACATAGGCCATGGGATGAATCAGAGTGATATATTTCGGTCAAGCACAGAAGTAAATATTATTCTTCATATTAATAATCATTGATATATTAATAATTTCTTTATATATGAATAACCCCTACAAGGTAAGAGGATACATTTTTAAGAGTTTTTATTGAACAGTTCTCAAAAAAAATTCAAAACAATGTTCAATTAAAAAATGAAGGATTTTTGTTCTAGTATTTCACAGTAACAATATTCCATACGTCTATCAGGTCTAGATGAACAGATTTCACATTATAATGTATTCATATATAAATACATGTATTTTATGTTTGTACATGCCCCTCTTTCTTTTTTTCTGTACCCTTTATAACAAAAAAGAATCTTTAAAAAAGAAAAAAAAAAAAGAGAGAGAGAGAATCACTATAGCTTACATGACTGAACTACGGTTATTCATTGCATCCATATTTTGGATAAAGGGGTGAGTGCAAATCAGGGAGAACCTTGCACATGCGGTACATTGTTAAGTACCTAACCTGATTACCTACAATAGTCTGACCCAAAGAGGTATGAAATTGGTAAGCAGGAGAGAGGGCAAAATGTTTTTCTTGTGACTTCTATTACTTCAGGGAGATCATGCCAAACTAATCATATTGCTTTTTTTGATTGGTTAACTAAAATAATAGATCAGGGTGGTGCAGTAGACATTGCTTACATAGATTTCAGTGAGGATTTTGACAATGGTGCATATAGAAGGCTGATCAATAAATTGCAATCTTTAGGTTTGGATTCCAATATTGTTGAATAATCGAAGCATGGGCTTGTCACCAGTGGGGTACCTCAGGGATCTGTACTTGGACCCATTCTCTTTAATATTTTTTTTAGTGATATTGCAGAAAGTCTTGATGGTAAGGTATGTCTTTTTGCTGATGATACTAAGATATGTAACAGGGTTGATGTTCCAGGAGGGATACACCAAATGGCAAATGATTTAAACTATAAAAATGGTCAGAGCTGTGGCAACTGACATTTAATGTGGATAAGTGCAAGAGTACAGAATATTTGATAGAGTCCTAACCTCAGCATCTGAGGGAAAGGATTTAGGGGTTATTATTTCTGGTGGCTTAAAGGTAGGCAGCAGGAAATGCTAGCAGAATGCTTGGTTGTATAGGGAGAGGTATTCGCAGTAGAAAGAGGGAAGTGCTCATGCCATTGTACAGAACACTGGTGAGAACTCACTTGGTAGTATTGTACGCAGTACTGGAGACCGTATCTCCAGAAGGATATTGATACTTTAGAGAGAATTCAGAGAAGGGCTACTAAACTGGCTCATGGATTGCATCAGGAGGAAAGACGAGACAGGGGTGATATGATAGAAACATTTAAATACATAAAGG
This sequence comes from Pelobates cultripes, assembly GCA_933207985.1. NCBI lineage: Eukaryota > Metazoa > Chordata > Amphibia > Anura > Pelobatidae > Pelobates > Pelobates cultripes. The sequence continues at coordinate 40,374,528 of OW240916.1, forward strand.
GAATCAAGACAGTAAAGGAGGAGACTATATTTAAAAGAAGAAAAGTTACCACAACAAGAGGACATGCTCTTAAATTAGAGGGGCAAACTAAAAATAATATCAGGAAGTATTACTTTATTGAGAGGATAGTAGATGCATGGGATAGCCTTCCAGCTGAAGTGGTAGAGATTAACACAGTAAAGGAGTTTGAGCATGCGTGGTATAGGCATAAGGCTATCCTAACTATAAGATGAGGCTAGGGACTAATTGTAATGGTATTTATTAATTAATGACTTTACATCATAAAGAAAGCATATTTAGTGTAATGCTTTGGGGGCACCACTAGGGGGAGTGTGTAGGAAGACATATGCTTCTGGCAGTGACATCACAGGCCAGCCTACTTACACTGAATAAAAACCAGATGGAGGAGAAAACTCTCTTTTTGCCTGTACCTGACTGAACCTAAGATGTAGTACCAGCTCTGACTTAACCCCAGCCAAAGGGCTGGGGCCTTGTAAGTAAAATGTTGTGTAACATGTAGCAACCTTTTGTAAGTAATATGTTGTAGTTTCGTATTATCATTATTGTAGTAAATTGACATTCTGCTAACATCTGTTTATTTGTTATAGTTATATTAAATATACATTTAATATTACAACGTTTTGTGTATTTTCTATCCACATATTCGACCATAATACCATGAATTATAAAAATATTAATGTTGTTCCTTATTGCTTAATTATTATGTATTAAGAGATTAATATTCATATTTAGGTCACGACCACAACATTTGGCGTAGTCGGCAGGATTATGCTTGAATATTGGGGAAAATATAAATGTTATGCATTTTGCTTAAATAATACAGTAAATTGTCTGTCTGTATACAAATGAATAAATGAATGATGATTTGGTTTTAATGGAATGAATGCAGATAGCAGATAGGGATTAGATATTTGTTTTTAAGGTATCTTGTTGTAGAACATAGTGATGAATTATTGTGTTGCTTGTTACCAATCTTTGGTCATTTGTATATAGGAGAAAACTTATATATACTTTACCTTTTGTCTGACCATGTGGATTTTAATCCACCATTGACCACATGATGTGAATGAGTTGAGGCCTAGTTTTATTGTTTGCTACCATTTGCATAGGAAAAGACTTTTCACTAAACTAGTTCACCAGGTTTTATTGCAAAATTTGACCCTGTTTGTGTACTAATTTACATTTGTTTGGCATTCATGGATTTGTCTAGTAAATTAGTAGTTAAGAAAAAGATATGTTTAGT
>OW240916.1:40375891-40437030 GCA_933207985.1 Pelobates cultripes
GCCCTCAGTAACCATAACCACTGCCGCCCTCAGTAACCATAACCACTGCGGCTCCCAGTAACCATAACCACTGCGGCCCCCAGTAACCATAACCACTGCCGCCCTCAGTAACCATAACCACTGCGGCTCCCAGTAACCATAACCACTGCGGCTCACAGTAACCATAACCACTGCCGCCCCCAGTAACCATAACCACTGCCGCCCCCAGTAACCATAACCACTGCCGCCCTCAGTAACCATAACCACTGCGGCCCTCAGTAACCATAACCACTGCGGCTCCCAGTAACCATAACCACTGCGGCTCCCAGTAACCATAACCACTGCCGCTCCCAGTAACCGTAACCACTGCCGCCCCAGTAACCATAACCACTTTTGCCCTCAGTAACCATAACCGTAAACAGTCATAAAATGATTCACGCCATCTCAGATTGACTCATTAATATTTTCTGTGTATCCAGTGCCTTTTGTTCCTTATTTGTTTAGCTTCTTTATATCTTTATAAATATTTATCTTTCCTGACCTACATCATATATCTGGGACCCATTCATACTAAATGATATTAATAACCAGGAAATATTTGATTAGACCAGTTATGACACCTGCGTCATCATTTGCATCCTGGATTTACATTTGTTTTCAAAGCAAATACTTCTTCTTCATACATCAATCATTCTCATGTTTCTAATAAAACAATGAATCACAGAACGTTTTAATCAAACTGCAAAATGCATGGAAGCCACAGCGGTCTTGATGGAGAAATAGACGAGTTTTTTGAATATCTCTGAGGGAGATTAATAACTAGACGTACTTTAGTGTAAGATCCCTCGTAGCGGGAGGAATGGACCAATAGATGCATCAGAAAGCGTTCGGGGCAGAATCATAATTGGTTATTATTTTTTAAATATCTGCTGTAATCAGATTAACATTTGCTTTGGAGAAAAGACAAAATCCTTATTTCCATTAAATGAGGATAATGAAAAAAAAACAGTCGAAAAAGGAAATTGTTCTGCAAATCGAGAATCCAAACAACAGGAAACAGATGCTTTGCAGGCCTCGGAGTTTGGCACAAAGCATCAAAGGTGACCAGATGGTTTGAAGAAAATGCCACAAAACTCTGTCTCTTGTGCTCTGATTAACAAAGGTCTCCGCTGGGCTTTTTACTGGGTCTGAGGTTAGGGGTTTGCATGGTGCTCCTGCGATGGTTGTATTGTCTCAGACCCTGGATATCATAGCAGACTGACGGTGACCGCATTGCAAAATATGTCAGGGTAAGGATTTGTAGATAATACAAATTAATAAATTCATAGACTACCTCTTTACCTGGCCGGGCCGGACGCCCACCGCACATTACTTCAATGCCTGGCACGCATGGCCATTGCAATGACCACCAGATAATCGTTAGTAGAATAAAAGTGTGATATCTGTAAAGGATAGATCTTATCTCACTAACAGTAAAGAAATTATATATTTGATGCGTTCGGACACAATAAGTATTCGATCTGGCGGATCAAGCTGAAGCTCTGGGTGTGGGTGGATCCCCTCTCGTTGATATAAATGTACGGAAGACTGGATTCTGGTCACTGGTTCTTCTGGATCACAGCCCATGTTTAAACCGTTGCTAAGAGCAGTGGTGTATTTTGGATTTGTGCTGCCCTAGGCACGACTAAATTCGGGCACCCCCAAAATCTAAATTTGCCCCTTCAATTCATGTCAAGGCCACTTTTTTCACTGACATTGATACATGCACTGATATACACTCACTGACAGATACACAGTCATTGGCACACACCCTGTTTAACCAACACACACTTTCACTGATACACCCACTCACTGACAGACACACTCTCAGATACACATAAAATGACTGACACACACTCACAGGCACACCCATCCTCACTGACAGACACGCACACTTTCACTCACTCACAGACACACACACACTGACAGCTACACTCACTCATTCACAGTCATACACACTCACACTGACATACACACACTCATTCACTGACAGACTCACACATACACACATATATTTTGTCATACACTCACCAATTATTGATATTTTTTGAAATTGAAATCCACCCAGCCTCTCTACCTTTGGGAGAGCTGGAGTGGATCCTTTTCCTGACAGTTGCTGGGCGGGTTCCTTGCTGGCTGGGCTGGCTGGCTCTGCTGGGGCTGCTTGTGCTAAATGGAGGCGGCGAGGGAACCAAGGTCTTCTTGCGCAGCAACCTCAAGCACCGCTTAGTGATGCCGGGGCCGGGTTGACATTATATGCTCTTATATCACAGAAGGGAGCGTGAGAGAGCAACAAGAACGAAGGACAGCGGTCCCTTGCCATCTGGCTAGAATATTAGTATTTCCCCCCATATTGAGGGATTAACCTCCAAGGAGACCACATTAGTGGGACCAGATTCCCAGAGTCCTCCCGAGCCAAGCCAGCACCAGACGCAAATTAATCCATCCACATAGGAATCCCAAGACACACCAGACACTAAAAGGACACTACACCCACTAAACAGCCCCGAACACCTTTCTTTCTAATCACCCCTACCCCTCTCTCCAATGGCTCCCGGGGTGCGCGGGGACAGCCGGGAACTAGATTCGAGACACCACATTAACACACAGAGACCCCACAACCTCGCTCACACTATGGCATATATCGCCACACCCTTTCGCATCACGACACAGAACTGCAGAGGCCTGAACACTGCCGAAAAACGCTCCCACCTCCTACGAGAACTTAAGCGAGAACAGGTCTCTATTGCTATTCTACAAGAAACACATTTTAAACCGACACGCATAGGCTGAAAAACAGGAACTATCCAATTAACTACCATACCACACACCCAACAGCGCGTAAGGCAGGGGTGACGATCCTCCTGAATGCCAACATACAATTCAACCTGACCGAGCAGCTATCTGACCCGAACGGCAAATTTCTCTTCATCAAGGGCACAATCTTACAGAAAACATACACATTCGCCACAGTATATGCACCAAACGCAAAACAGGTGACGTTCCTCCGCGAAACAATCTTACAACTTGCCACCTTCACAGAAGGAACGCTTATCATGGGAGGGGACTTCAATGCCCCCCTGGACCCACTCTCTGATTCCTCGACAGGACACAGCAGCATACCACAAACGGCAATCAGGACAATAAGGAAGTCTCTACGAGACCTGAGATTGGTGGACGCATGGAGGGCCCTGAATCCAAACGACCGAGACTACACACACTACTCAGCTATCCACAGGAGATATTCACATATTGACTACCTTCTCATTCAACAAGAGGGCCTACAAAGACTCCAGAAGGCGGAGATACGCACTACAACATGGTCAGATCATAGCGCAGTGTCCATGCTCCTGGACTCATGTTTAGACCCACACGAACAGTCTGGAGAATGAACGAGTCACTCTTATCTGACCTACAGGTACAGACGCAACTAACGGAACACCTGGACAACTACTTTAATGAGAACAACACAGAGGACGTATTGAAGGTGACGTTGTGGGAAGCCCATAAGACTGTGCTCCGGGGACACTTTATAAGAATAGCGTCTCGGAAAAAGAATGAAGCACAACAACGCCTAAAGGACCTTACCAACCACATAACGCAGCTAGAAACGCTCCATAAACGAACACAACTGGAGGCACAATATCGCTCTCTATTAGAAGCCAGAAGCCAACTGACGGAATTGGTTGCCCGTAGACACCATAGGGCGACCCAGAGAACCAAAGCCTTCTACTAGATTCATGCCAACAAAGGCGGGAGACTACTAGCTCGCATGATCCGGAGCCAACAGGCCAGAGCGCAAGTACATGAACTGAGAACAACCAAAGGCACCCTCACACAATTCCCAGAGGAAATAGCTGAAGAATTTCGCATGTACTACCAATCTATGTACAACATCGCTCCCATGGCACCAGACAACCATCAAGAAGATAGAACAGCGGCCACGACTCGATACCTTCAAGACTTGAGACCGGATGCTCTATCATTGGAGGAGGCGAACGCGATAGAAGCACCGATAACAACCGAAGAAATACAAGCGTGACTAAACAGGCAAAAAATGGGAATGCCCCGGGCCCAGATGGTCTGCTGGCAGGATACTATAAAATATTTGGCGAAATACTAGCCCCATATCTGTCAGGGGCCTTGAACCGACTACAGCAAGGAGATACGTTTCATCAGGAAACCCTAGCAGCAACAATTACAGTGATACCCAAACCTGGTAAAAACCCATAAAATTGCGGAAACTACCGACCCATATACCTCATCAACACTGATGTGAAGCTTTTCTCAAAAATCTTAGCGACTAGATTACAAAAATACATGCCGCGATTGGTGCACCCAGACCAAACAGGATTCATCCCGGGACAAGAGGCCAGGGCCTGCACCCTCCGGGCATTCGCCATCCAAGGACTAGCGCTCAAAGAAAAATTGAACCTCCTAATGCTCTCGACAGTCGCTGAAAAAGCATTCGATCGGGTGACGTGGAGTTTCATGATGGCGACCCTGGACAAGATAGGACTGAGAAAAGACATGCTCGCCTGGACTGAGGCACTCTACTCCGCCCCAAGCACCAGAATACGGATAAACGGAGCGCTCACAGACAGCTTCACTATACACAACAGCACCAGATAAGGCTGCCCGCTGTCGCCACTTCTATTCGCCCTAACACTAGAACCGTTTCTGGCAAGGATACGGCAAACACCGGAAATCCAAGGATTCAAACACAAAAACCAAGAGCACAAGGTGGCTGCGTATGCAGACGACATGCTCTTTTTTCTGGATAACCCACTACACACACTGCCATCCCTGATGGAAGAATTTGAGACATACGGACAGATATCGGGCCTGAAATTAAACCAGTCAAAATACGAAATTCTAAATGTTGCATCACCAATGGACGAAATCCGGCGCAGATACCCCTTCCACTGGTGCACGGAGCAAATGCGCTACATAGGAATCTGGATACCAAGTAACCCAAAAGAACTATACAGTAGGAATTACACTCCCCTCCTACGTACAATCCTGACGGACTTAAAGAAATGGAACTATGACTATATTTCCTGGCAAGGACGCATAGCGGTAGTCAAAATGAACATCCTACCAAGGCTATTATACTACTTCAGCACCATTCCCTGGCACATACCTCCGGACTTCTTCGCGACACTTAAAACAGCAGTAATTAAATATGTCTGGAAAGGAGAGAGAGCACGCCTCTGCTATGACAAGTTATGCCTCCCAAAATTGTGGGCCGGGCTGGCACTGCCAGACCTCCACAAATACTACCATGCAACAGTACTCCAGCGAATCTGGGAATGGCACTCGGCCACAGCAAACAAACTATGGGCGACCCTAGACAGAGAGAGTACGAATAAAGCTTTACACACGTACATATGTCAAGGTTCGGCAGACGCTACACAACACCTGGGTAACGAATCCCCCATTGTACAGACGCTGAAAACATGGACAAACCTGAGGAAGAAACAACACATATCCCCCCAACCGAGCCCCCTAATCCCGCTGACTCACAACAAAGCGCTTGGAGAAGGACTGCAAACGTCCGCATGGCCCATAGCATCTGAAGGAAATTTTATCCCTCTGAAAGTGGCACTGAACAACACAGGACTGCGAAGTCTACGAGAATGGTCAACTACTGATCAGCAGACGATGATGCACAGATACCATTATGCACAATTGAGACACTTCTATCACAACATGCCCAACAGGGAGGCAGTACACAGGGAAACGACGTGGTTCGAACATCACTGCATCACTGACACAGAAGTACAAGGCAAAGTGTCAAACATATACCAGCAACTGATCACAGAAGACCATATTAGGAGGAATGCCTTTCAAAGACAATGGGAGGACCTAACTGAGAGGACCTACACGGAAGCCCAATGGGAACAAATACTCATCCTACAGCACAAAAGCTCAATAAGCACCAGATACCAAGAAGTCAACTTCAAACTGATATCCCATTGGTACAGGACACCTGCATTGTTGCACAGAATATTTCCGGGTGTTCCAGAGATATGTTGGTGATGCGAAAACCAAACGGGCACCCTACTCCATATCTGGTGGGATTGCGCCAAGATCAAAACATTCTGGGAAGAAATAAAAAGGGAAATGACGACAATACTGGGGGATATACCCGACTTCACCATAGAAATGGCGCTTCTACACTACACCGAAAGCTCGATAGGCCAATACAAAAAAATCGATACTACGACACCTGCTCAATGCGGCCAAGGCACTGATCCCAGCGAGATGGAAACAAACCCAACCACCCACCAAAGCAGAATGGCTACAGAGAATAGAAGAGTTCCACACAGCAGAGGTGAGATACGCAGACCTTCTAGGAGACCATGGTACACATACCTTGCTCAAACCAGAACATAGAAAGGAACACAACAGGACCCAAGGTTCGAGGAGGCCCTTGCGCACCCTGGCATCCACACACAACCCCCCCCCCCCCCCCCCCCCCCCCACAAAGACTCACCCCACAAGGGTCTCCACACACCACCCAATAAAAGATGTCTGGGGCAGCCGAAGCCAGGAGGAACCGAGACCTGAGAACCACACTACACAAACATGACACGGACTGTTACAGCAACGCTAACTCTACGCACGATCATACGGAAATCTGAGAAGTCAGAAAAAGCCATATAACCATGGAGGACTAACCTCCAAGACAAAACCCATTAGATAACAAATAGGAAGCAAGTGGCCAGGCAACCGAACAAGGACACACTTAGGCCACAAGACGCGAACAACACTCATGCATGGAATGGTGGGAAACACGGCAAACATTTCACAAGAGCAAGGATGGGAACATGGACCATACGGAAATCTAGACAGACATAGATCATAAACAATGGAAAGAAGGAAAGAAGCAAAGTACACTCACTACCCCTTACAACATGCACTAAAGATTTGAGAACATGAACCACACGAGACACACAATGGAGTTGGGGGACCACCTCAGTACGGAACACAGTCTAAGAAACCACAAACAAAACGAACACAACATACACCGCTAACAATTAATAGGTAGCCTAAAATAATCAGACACATATTAATCAGCATCCGAAAAGGGACTGGCTCAATAAGGACAAATAGATGAGTTGGAAGTAGAAGAACAAAGACGCTGACAACAACTACTCACGAGCACACACACAACCAGATAGCTAATCGAGAGTCACCGACCACACCCAACCCGAACCAGACTGATAATAAACATCCAGGTGACACACTGATACAGTCCACATGCCTGAGTAACCGAACACGGATGACCGAAGGAGTGCAGAATACTTAGGGATTATACAAAGCCTAGTTAGAGTCATTTAACATGAATGCACACAAAAAAGACTGACTTAGCAAAAAGGCAAATATCTGAAACTATTAGAAGCGACAATGTATGGCGCAAACCAACCAGGTTGGACACCACAGTTATCCCCATTACCTCCCTTTCTATCTACCAAGATTATTACAAATACACGAGTACAATCAACTGCGATCCCACATGTATGTTTATTGCAAAAATACTCGTATAAACAAATGCGATTCCACATGTATGTTCAAAATTGTAAACCGAGCTACTGTATGCGCAACTTTCACCCAACCCTCACCATCCTTTTTCTTTTGTACCCTAAACGCAATAAAAATGATCAAATTTAAAAAAATAAAATAAAAATGAATATTAGTAGTTTAACACCTCGGGTGGCCCTAAGGTGGACCGCCCCGAACATGAGTCAAACAAGGCATTTGCCTGGGAGCTTGGGGAAGCGTTTTTTTTTCCCTCCTGAAAGTGCTGCCCTAGGCCAATGCCTTGTTTGCCCTGGCTAAGGGTCTCTGTAGAAATACAGAATGACGTCTTGCACCCCATGCCCCATGTGCTAATTTACATATGAAACTGGGAACTCTGGGATATTTGTAGAAATGTGTTTTATGGAGTTTCTGTGCCCAGTGAGGACTTTTCAAAGTGCAGCTGGAGTTAACCAGGTGACGCACAATAGTAATGTTTCTATTTGCACAGAAAAAAAGGGGTATTTATCGCTAGAATTAAACATTTTTAACAGGAAGGCATGGGAAGAGGGTCTTTGCACCATAACCACTTCAGTAAGATGAAGTGCTCGTAGTGCTAACAGAGATCCTTTTATTTTTAATCCTAATTTTATGTGCTAGATGTTCCATTTACCTTTTGAATATTCTGCTTACAAAATGTTAATGAATTGAAGGTGAATTTCAAAACGTAACCCAACCTTAGTGTAGCGGAGCTCCTGTCCTCGAACTGCTACCAGGGACTGTGCAGCACTTAAGGCTCAGTCTGCAGAAACAATATAGCAAGCGCTCAACTGTAAAGGGTTCATTTGTGAATCATGCAGTAATAAAGGTGATAAAATAACTGTATCCCTGACAGATAGAAAGAATAGTCCCATAACTCACCACAAGAAGATCTTTATTCATATAATGCATATCGCCCTATGAGGAAGACTAGTGTTGAAACGTTGGGGTGCTGTGGCCTCCAGCTCGGTCAGTCTGGGTAAAGACAATGAACACTTTATTTGCCTATATTGATGTGGTTATGATTTCCTTGCATGTCTGCACTTTACTAAATTTAAACTTTCTTCCGATATGCATTATGTGAATAGAAATCTTCTTGTGCAATACTTTCGTGTTGTGCAATGGGTTTATTCTTTCTCCAGTCTCCAAAGCTTGACTGGGGTCAATGCGGACTTCTTATACCAGACCCGTCTACAGATCTCTCCTTTCAGGCAGGTATTTCCCCCTTTGCCTCTTCTGTTTCTCTCCCAAGCAGGTATCGACACCCCTGCCTACACTGTCTCCAGCTACTGCCTTTATAAAGACACTTATGGCTTTCAGGCCTTGCTCTTTTCTTAAAGGAACACTATAGTCACCTTAACAACTTTAGCTTAAAGGACCACTATAGGCACCCAGACCACTTCAGCTCAATGAAGTGGTCTGGGTGCCAGGTCCATCTAGTGTTAACCCTGGAACTGTAAACATAGCAGTATGTTTCACTGAGGGTTAATCCAGCCTCTAGTGGCTGTCTGAAAATCACAGTGAGAAGATGCTGGAAGTCCATAGGAAAGCATTGAGTAATGCATTCGTATGGGCTGTTTGAATGCTATGGGCTGTTTGAATGCGTGCGCGGCTCTTGCCGTGCATACGGCACTGACGTCGACAGAGTTAGGAGAGTTTCCCAGCGCTGAGGGACCCTGGCGCTATAGAAAGGTAAGTGTTTAACGCCTTCAGCCCCCTTCAGCCCAGCGGGAGTGGGACTCTGAGGGTGGGGGGGACCTAAAGACCCTATAGTGCCAGGAAAACAAGTTTGTTCTCTGGCATTATAGTGGTCCTTTAATGAAGCAGTTTTAGTATATAGATCATGCTTCTCAGGTTTCACTGCGCAATTCGCTGCCATTTAGGAGTTAAATCACTTTGTTTCTGTTTATGCAGCCCTAGCCACACCTCCCCTGGCTATGATTGACAGAGCCTGCATGAAAAAAAAACACTGGTTTCATTTTCAAACAGATGTAATTTACCTTAAACAATTTTATCTCTTGCTCTGTAAATTGAACTTTAATCGCATACAGCAGATTCTTGCAGGGTCTAGCAAGCTATTGATATAGCAGGGGATAAGAAAATCTAAATTAAATAGAACTTGCAGTAAAGAAAGGATAAACTTTAGATGACTCTTTACAGGAAGTGTTCAGGAAGGCTGTGCAAGTCACATGCAGGGAGATGTGACTAGGGTTCATAAACCAAGTGATTTAACTCCTAAGTGGCAGAGAACTGAGCATTGAGATTGCAGAGGCATGATGTATACACCAAAACTGCTTCATTAAGCTAAAGATGTTTTGGTGACTATAGTGTCCCTTTAACATGTTCTCGGATATCAGAGACCACCTAAGTTAGCCAATACGTCCAAAAACGCTGTTATTGGGATCCCTAAACAAACCAGAACACACAGCTCCCAATGAAAGTAAGAAAAACTGCTTTAGTTTCCCTCAGGACTAACCCCTATCCACATTATATTAAGCATATAGCGACACACTCACTTCAACACATACAGCAAACTCATATGGGGATTCAAATAGGCACTAATTATAACATAATATTTATAAAGGGTGGGGAAGACAGTGACTAAAAAGAAATGCACTCCCTGCCTGCATAAATGATAATATGTAAATCTACCTGGATATGCAAATTAACCAGCCTTGTCATTCGGGCAGTGCACATAATTGTTGCAACCAACAGGTGGCGCTGCAAAGGCTTTGAAAATCATTCACAACTAACATCACAACCATCTATTAATCACAGTCGTTATACTGCCCTACGTGTCTACAATTTACTAAAACCATTTGTGTGTGGTTTCCTTCGGTTCTGGTAAGGGATACAATGAGATCTCTCCCACAGGTTCAAGAACTTGTTAATGATTTTATATAAAACTACGAAGTACAGATAGATTTCAGCCACAGAATATCCGTCCAGAGGGCGGTCTGCGCGGCAGTATTTATTTGTGTAATTTGTACTTGGCCTTATATTCTTCATTATTACTTTATCTCTGGGTATAGGAAATATTATCTAGATGTACTTAAAGAGAAAATGTCCCCCAAATCTCCAGGTATAAAATCGAGTTAATGTGTAATTTATCTTATCTTCATTAATATTAATCATTTTATTTATTTTATTATATCTGTGGTTAGAGACATGAAAAAAATTGTAGCCATTAAATAGTTTTGTGCTGAAAATCACTCAGTCTTTAGTGAATGATAAAAGATCTTACAGTGTCCTCTGGTGTTTGAAATTGTAACAGCTGGTGATTTGAACAGCTAGAATTCTCTGTCTTGTATCTAACGTGCGTGATATTACTTCTGCCATTTATAGGATCGGTAGGAAAACAAAAATTGTGATTGGAAATGTAAGAGATTTTTCCATTTAGATAACCAGTCATATTAGATGGAATATACTTCCGCAGCCTTCTCTGCTCTCTGGCATTGGTGTTGCTTATTATATATATATTCGTAGATGCAGAGGCAGCTCTCTAATTAGGCGGTTTAGGCGGCTGCCTAAGGCCTCGTGCTGGCTGGGGCCTCACGGTCGCCTAAACCGCCTGTGGGCAGACTGTGTCAGGTCCTCGGTCAGTGACCAAGAACCTGACACCAGGAGGGGACCCTGCGGCTTGCCTGGTATGCCGTCGGGTGCGAGGCCCCTCCTGGCTGCTGTGCCGCAATGAGCAGAGATGCAGACCATGTGTCTCGCGAAAACTGGCCAATCAGAGCATTGTCGCAGGTTACCACGGCAATGCTCTGATGGTCTCGCGAGATTATATGGTCTGCAGCTCTGCAGAGCTGCAGACCGGAAGCAATGGCCACCGGACCACCAGTGAGCCCACTGGACCACCAGGGAGCAAAAGTTCTCTCTCACCCCCCACCACCCATCAACCCCCCTCTTTCTCACATCACCCCCTCCTCACATCCCCTCCCTCCTTTTCATATATTAGCCTCTCACTCTCACATTACCCCTCCCTCTCTCACCATCACCTCTCACATCACCCCCACACCATCACCCCCTCTCACCATCACTCCCCTCCCCCTCTCACCATCACCCCCCCATACACACAAAACACTTCAAGCAGCTACCCCATACACATACGGTCTCAGACAAAAACACACACATGTTCACAGAGACATACATTCACACACACAAGGATACTCTCTGTCAGACACACTCTCAGGCACATACACAGGTAGACAGTGCCTCAATGTGTATATGTGACACTTTTTTGTTAGTGGGGCCTCATGTTTGAGTTTCGCCTAAGGCCTCATAAAGTCTAGAGCCGCCTCTGCGTAGATGATCAGAAATTGGTCTCAAACAATGTAAAGCCTGATCCAAATCACTGTTTTGGAATAAAATGAATCCCATTGACTATTGTCCGTAAACAACGCGGTTTGAGTCACAGCATTGAGCTGACAGCATAGGCTTCCTGACGCAATTGCCGCCATGTGTGCTGTTATTGCAGACATGTAGTGGGTGAGCAGGATGCCCGTTCACAAAAATGATCAAACTTAAACTTTAAAACACAGGGTACAAAAAACTAGGTTTTAAAAGTCTTTTTCTATAATCATATGCTTTCCAAATGATTCGATACTGTCCCAAAACTTACCAAATGATTTATAACCATTAATGTCTATGGGATTTCTTTAGCTAAAAAATGTAGAGAGTTTATTAAATTGAGGCCAAGATAAGAAGTAAAAAAGGATTATAGATTAGGTAAGGTCCTTAAGAATATGTTCTCCAAACTACAGGGCCTAACCCTCTATCTATAGGACAACAAATCAAATTTTCCCTTTGGGAACCAAAATAGTTTGGAGTGACACAGGAATAGAGCTGAAACATGATAAAGTTAAATGAAGTCCCACTTGTGAGTAAAGTGTAATGAAAATAAAGTTAAATACTATATTAAACTATGCCTGCGTATACCAATGCTCCAGTACTGTGGGTTACCTTTAACATATTGCTTGGAATGAAGTTATGTGGTATGTCTACTAAATGCTAAAGTTAAAAGTGGGAGGAGGTGTCAAAACAATGGAGAAACTGTGGTGGAATCTCGGTAAAAATAAATTTAGTAGGCCGAGATTACCACATGGCATGTGTACGTGCATATGCTGACGTATCGATCAGTTGGTTGCACGAGGCAAGATACGATCAGTAGTGTACGGAGCATATGCAAGAATACAGGATGTAGTATTCCCCTCCTCCATTGTGCTGGACAAGCCATGTGGTCAAGCAGGAAGTTAATTCTTATTTGTAATGATTGGTCAAGAGAATGTGCGGGTGGAGCTTAATATGGGAGGAGTTATGTGCCTATATAGGAAGTCTGCACTATTGTTCAGGGCTCAGAACTTGCTGTATTTTTGGTGACATTAGTCCCTCTGAGTCCCGATCGGTGATCCAATAAAGAATCTCTTCCTTCCTGAAGAAACCTGTGTCCATCTCTCTGTGCTTTGCTTCCGTCAGTTTCTCCGGTATCATTTGGTGCATTGGCCGGGAAACTCATCGCTCAACGGTAGCTGAGAGGCAGAGGCGTGAGACGGTCTATCTTTGCCCACGTTCTCTACGGCTGCACCCCTGAACTTCTGCGTGGACCTCCCTTCGTCTCGGCGCCACTGGTCTGTTGTCCAGGAGATCATCGGCCTCTACGTAAGAAGTGCTGGGTGTCCCCGTCGATGAGTGTGAACTCAGGTTCAGGAACGAGGAGGTAAGACAACTGCTGTTTTAGACGGCAGACCCACTAGGGGTATACCGATTGTGCGGTAGGCCCAAAAGGGGTTTAAATCTGTGTATGGAATCTGCCCCCTCTGTCGGAGGGAAGGAGCGAAGGCGCACCGCTCGATCGAACGCTCTTTAGTAAGACCGCTTGATCTGGTTAGTCAGGCGGGGTCCTGTGTAAATAGCCCTAGCCGGACACCGGTGTCTTGTCTAGACTAGCGTTCTAGGGTGTATATTACGTTCGCTAGGTCGGAGGGACCGGGAGACTAAGCGGCGCCTGTGTAAATTCGGTTCGCTAGCTCTCAACCTATCTTGGCTAAGTGGGAAGGCGTGTAAATTTGGAACCTACTAGACTTTTGATAGAGTAAATAGACTAGAAGGGCAATTTTGTAAATTTCGCCCTCTAGTTCGCTATATGTGGTGTTTGGGCAGTGTGGCTAACCAAAACGGGTGTATATAGTTTTAGGTAGTCCTTTCAAGGTACTGGCCAATAGTTTAGTTGGGATTGTAAATGTGTTAAAGATTGTTAGTAAAGTGTATATCTTGTTAGATAGCGCGAGCTCAGCCGTCTAGCGCGAGTGTTAATAGTGTGTTGCTGTATCATAGTGCACGGTACCATAACCCTGTATATTTACTGACACTGTATATAAGTACTAATCATTGTCGTCTATTGCATGTTTAACACCATAACCACTAATAATTGTATTGTGACTTTAAATTGTGCTTTGACCTATGCTAACCGTACTGTAACCGATACTAGTAAAAGACGATGTTACTGGGGTGTGTTATAGACGGGTAATTCATATATAGAGAATTATAGCGTGGGTGACTGTATAGTTTCGCCAAAGGGCATAATATTGATTATTTAGCGACTGGTGTAACAGCTGTGTGTGTACGTGAATTCCCTGAGTGATTATTGTGTTATTGTGTACGTTTCACTTGGTAACTGTACCACGTGGTGCTGTTGCCAGAGGAAACGGGTGTGACTGTTGAATAAGAACGCGTGCATAGTATTCGTTGTCAACGACGTTCCATTGATAAGTATGGGCGCGTCAGAGTCAGCGATTTCGGATCCCTTAGGTTGTATGGTAAAGAATTTTAAAAAGGGATTCAAAATATGTGATTTTGGGGTTAAAATGTTTCCTGTTCGTTTGGTCACTTTGTGCACTAGGGAGTGGCCTACTTTGGTTGCGGCATGGCCGCCGCGTGGCAGTTTGGATCCAACCCTGGTACAGCGTGTACACGTGGCTGTGTCAGGTAGGCCTGAACTTTACGGACAGTTTCCATACATTGATTGTTGGAGGCAGGCCGTAAACGACTCGCCAAAATGGATCTGGATATGCCACGAGGAGCAATGTCGCCTCATGGTGGCCAGGACTTATTTGTCCACTAGGACCGGTGTTAGGCCCATTTTGGACACGCCCCCTGAGTCCGAGATCCCTTTGCCGCCCCCTTACTTCCCTTTAAGAGGAAGTGACGCGAATGCAGGAAGTTCTGCACCCCTTCCCCTATTGCCCCCATCCACTTCCGCCTCCTCCTCCAGTACAGAATCCACCCCCCCTCGTATTAAAACTCCCCTTCCTGAACCAGGACCAACCCCCATTAGATCTGAATATCCTGATTTGGCGCCACTTCAAACTTCCGGTCAAGCTTCTTCAAGCTCGGCTCAGAGTATACTATTCACTAATTTTTCACAAAATCAAGTTCCCACATCCTCATGCCCTATTACCTCTCGACCGGAACCTTTAACTGACGCCCCTCCACGTAGCCCCATACTAACCCGCCAACTGACCGGTACCCAACAATTAAAACATTATCAGATGCCTCTTCGTCTGAATCCTGGGTCAGCCTATATCGATGCCGCAGGTCAAATGGCACATGCTGACCCAGTCTCCGTATATGTCCCGTTCACGACTACCGATCTCTTGAATTGGAAGACCCACAATTCCTCGTACACTGAGAAACCACAAGCTATGACCGATCTGTTCACCTCGATAGTTCAGACACATAACCCGACATGGGCTGATTGCCAGCAGTTATTAATGACATAGTTCAATAATGAGGAAAGGACAAGGATTAACCAAGCGGCCATTAAGGCGCTAGAGGAGAGAGCCCGTGCTTTAAATCAAGCCAATCCGGCAGCATGGGCCGCAACACATTACCCCAACACCGATCCTGACTGGAATGTAAATGGCGCAGATATGGCTCAACTTAAAGCCTATAGAGATGCTATAATTGCTGGCATGAAAGCCGGAGGGAAGAAAGCTATTAACATGTCGGAGACAGTTGAGGTGATTCAGAAAAGTGATGAAGCGCCCAGTGTCTTTTATGACCGATTATTGGAGGCATACCGCTTGTATACCCCCTTTAATCCGGAAGACGCTGATAATTCCCGAATGGTAAACTCCGCCTTTGTCAGCCAAGCTTACGGAGATATTAAGCGCAAGCTACAGAAATTAGAAGGGTTTGCAGGTATGTCTATCACCCAACTAATGGAGGTAGCGAACAAAGTATATATGAATAGGGAAACAGAAAGTAAGAAAGAGGAAGAGCGCAAGATGCGTAGAAAGGCAGATATGCTAGCGGTAGCGATCGCAGGCGTAGATAGACGGGGCCCAGATAGAGGCGATGGTAGATGGAATAGGGAGCCTTTGAGTAGGAATCAGTGCGCGTACTGCAAGGAAGAAGGGCATTGGAGGAACGAGTGTCCGCAAAGAGAGCAGTATGAGAGAGACTTACCCAGGGCAGGTTACGGAAACTTTAGAGGCAGAGCGAGAGGTAGAGGAGGCCCCGGAGGGAGTAATGGTAATAGAGGGAGTAATGGGAACAGAGGAAGTGTAAGGGAAGATAGGTACTATCCAGCAGCGCAAAGGTCCCGCGATAGAGAAGGTAGGGACTTTGTGGGATTGGCTGACACGGTCATGGAGGACTATTGATACCGACCGGGCTCGTAGCTGAAGCCGATAAACTCACTCTGGGTCAAGAACTTTATGTACGAGTTCCACATGCAGTACAGACGTTGTTGGATTACAAAGGAAATCATTGGTTTAGTAACAGCCGTATGACCAAGTATCAAGCAATGTTGTGTGAAAACCCAAGAGTGCATTTAGAGACTGTAAATACCTTAAATCCAGCCACCCTTTTGCCACAACCTACTGAAAGTCAACATGATTGTTTGGAAGTAATGGATGAAGTATTTTCAAGTAGACCAGATCTTCGTGATTTTCCCATCCAGAACCCTGATGTTCAATATTACACCGACGGCAGTAGTTATGTAAAAGAAGGGATCCGCTATGCAGGATATGCAGTAACAACGATAGACCAGGTGATAGAAGCTCGGCCACTGGCAAAAGGAACATCAGCACAAAAGGCAGAATTGATAGCACTGACACGAGCGTTACAATTGGCTGAAGGTTTAAGAGTGAACATCTACACGGACTCCAAGTATGCATTTTTAACCACTCATGCCCACGGAGCTTTGTATAAAGAAAGAGGACTATTGAATTCAGAAGGCAAAGAAATCAAATACGCAGCTGAGATCCTACAACTATTGGAAGCAGTGTGGGAGCCGAAAGAAGTCGGTATTATACATTGCCGGGCGCATCTGAGAGGAGATGGTGATGTAACCAAAGGGAATCGGATGGCAGATAGTGCAGCTAAGCGTGCTGCTGAATCAGGAAGACAGGAATATGTGGGCATATAGCTGCTCTTATACCAACTCCACTGTCTCAATGGACTCCAATTTATACAGCTCAAGAAGAGGAGTGGTTAAGGACTGAACCTGGAAAGTATTTTGAGAACAAATGGTATCAGTTAGAAGATGGAAGAATAGTTATTCCAGCATCACTAGCGGTAGAAATTGTCCAAAACTATCATAACGGGACACATTCTGGGAGAGACAGTACAGAAGAATCTCTCAGAAAACATTTCTACATACCAAGATTGTCCAACTTGACTCAGGCCATTGTACTTAGATGTGTAACGTGTGCTAAAAATAATGCAAGACAAGGACCAGTAAAGCCACCAGGAGTCCAGTTTATGGGGGGACTTCCCATGTCCGATTTACAAATTGACTATACAGTGATGCCTAAATCGGGTGGACATCGCTACCTGCTGGTAGTGGTGTGCACCTATTCAGGCTGGGTAGAAGCATGTCCTACTCGTACAGAGAAAGCAGGAGAAGTCGTGAGATTCCTGCTACGAGAAATAATACCCCGATATGGACTACCCTGCTCTATAGGATCGGACAATGGTCCAGCTTTTGTTCATCAGTGCCTACAACAACTGACTCATATGCTTGGTATAAAGTGGAGGCTTCATACGGCATATAGACCCCAGAGTTCTGGTAAGGTAGAGAGAATGAATAGAACTATTAAGAATCAGTTGGCTAAAATGTGTCAGGAAACCCAACTTAAGTGGAACGTTCTCTTGCCCATAGCTCTATTGCGAATCCGTAGTACACCTACCAGAAGGATGGGCCTCTCTCCTTTTGAAATCATGTACGGGCGACCACCTCCCGTGCTTGGTAACTTAAGGGGGGATTTGAGTCAGTTGGGAGAAGGAATTACCCGGCAGCAGGTTGTAGAGTTGGGTAAGACTATGGAGGAGGTACAGAAATGGGTACAAGATAGATTACCTGTGAATATTTATCCCCCAATTCATAGTTACCACCCAGGCGACCAAGTGTGGATTAAAGAGTGGAATAATGTGCCGTTAGGGCCCAAGTGGAGAGGTCCTTATGTTGTTCTTCTGTCTACCCCTACAGCGATAAAAGTAGCCGAAGTGGCTCCGTGGATACATCACTCCAGGGTTAAACCAGCAGCAGCCGATTCCTGGCAAGTTACAGCAAATCCAGAGAATCCCTGCAAGATCGGTTAAAACGCACGACTCAGTCGGAGTGACGAGGAACCTTGTAGATTACAAATGTTATTGTTTCAGAGACTTGGTAAGTGAGTGAGAAGGCCATAATAAAGCCTGTCCACTCACCAACGAGTGTATAAGTCAGGGAAAGTCTTGAGGGGACCCCTGTGAAGACGAGCAGAACTCCATTCCCTGCAGTCCTTACATCCTGGAAGCTGAGGTGCCTTCACACGGACGAAGACTGAGGATGACGACGAAAGATGTATTTTTAATAATGTTTATTTATGTGTATTTTTATATTCAGGAAGGTAGAGGTACCAACACTCCTAGCTGTGAGGTATGCATTAAGACTACAAGAACAGGTAACCATATATCCCAGACCCCAATTTGGCATTCGCAATATGAGTGTAAAGGAGATGTATCAAGATGTAGATACTTAAATATAGAATATAGTGTGTGTCATTTAGGAGTAGGAGAACCTAAGTGCTTCAGTCCTGAGTATCAACCCCGTACAATTTGGTTGACTCTCAGAAATGGAGATCCTCAGGGGACCCTAATTAATAAGACGGTATTAGAATCCGTATATTCTTCAGGTGCTCTGCTATTTGATGCGTGTAAAGCAATATCAAGTGGTAGAAAGCCGTGGAATGTATGTGGGGATCTTAGATGGGAGAGGACGTATGGGTCTAACGATAAATATATTTGTCCCAGTAGTAAAAATAAATATGTAAGTCCAAGATGCCCAAATAGAGATTATAACTTCTGCCCATATTGGTCTTGTGTGGGGTGGGCGACTTGGGGACAGACAGCAGACAAGGACATGATTGTGACTAAGTTGCCTACTAATCCATATTGTAAGTCTATGGAATGCAATCCAATCCATATACTTATAAATAACCCTGACAAGTTCTTAGATAAATATGGTAATTTATTTGGGTTTCAAATATATGGGACGGGTTTAGACCCTGGGACAATATTGTTTATAGGGATAGAGACTGATACGGTAACCTCCCAAACTCATCAAGTATACCATTCCTTTTATGAAGAGATGAGCATAGATAATAAGATCCCCCATAATGCTAAAAACTTGTTCATTGATTTAGCCGAGAGTATTGCCGGTAGTCTTAATGTTACCAACTGCTATGTGTGTGGAGGTACTAACATGGGAGACCAATGGCCTTGGGAAGCAAAGGAGGTAATGTCCGGTTCTGAGGCAGTTGACCAATTAATATCTACACAAGCCGACTATCATATGAGTGTTAGAGGTAAATCTGAGTGGAGATTGAAGACCTCCATCATAGGTTATGTTTGCATAGCGAGGAAAGGAATGATGTATAATACTTCTGTAGGAGAATTAACTTGTCTAGGGCAAAAAGCTTATGATGATGATACAAAGAATACAACTTGGTGGTCGGCTTCAAATGTCTCAGAACCATCTAACCCGTTTGCAAGATATGCCAATTTAAAGGACGTATGGTTTGATCTATCCATCACATCTAACTGGAGAGCCCCAGCGAATTTGTACTGGATCTGTGGTAAGAAGGCCTATTCGGAGTTACCACAGGACTGGGAATGTTGAAACCATCCTTCTTCTTGTTGCCTATTGAAACAGGTGAGACTTTAGGTGTTAAAGTGTATGATGTGAATCATAGGAAGAAAAGGGGACCCATAGAGATAGGTGCCTGGGAAGATAATGAATGGCCTCCCCAGCGTATTATAGATTATTATGGGCCAGCCACGTGGGCAGAGGATGGTACCTTTGGTTATAGAACCCCTATTTATATGCTCAACCGCATTATAAGGTTACAGGCGGTGGTTGAGATCATTACTAACGAGACATCACAAGCGCTCAATCTTCTAGCGAAGCATAATACCAGGATGAGGACAGCAGTTTACCAAAATAGATTAGCCTTGGATTATCTTTTGGCAGTAGAGGGAGGTGTATGTGGGAAGTTTAACCTGAGCAATTGCTGTCTTCAAATAGATGACGAAGGGCAAGCAATAGCTGAGCTTACTAGCCATATGGTTAAACTAGCGCATGTGCCTACTCAGGTATGGAAAGGGTACAATCCAAGTAGTTGGTTTGGTAGCTGGTATGAGTGGTTTGGAGGGCTTAAGGCAGTGGTAGGTGGAGTCCTACTGATTTTAATGTTGTGTCTACTCCTGCCGTGTCTTATACCCTTAGTAGTTAGGTCTGTGCAAAGCCTGATAGAAAATATAGCAGAGAGGAAGGCTGCTGCACAGATAATGGCAATTTATAAATATAAGGCTCTAGATCAGGGAGAACCAATGCAGGAAGACGAGTGTTGAAGATTCACATCATAGGATAAGTCTGGTCTGGTTCAAAGGTAACTTGTGGTGTATGCAAACCAAGGTTAAGTGATGCCTCAAGTAATTGTAAAATATCAAGAGGCATCAAAGGGGGGAATGTGGTGGAATCTCGGTAAAAATAAATTTAGTAGGCCGAGATTACCACGTGGCATGTGTACGTGCATATGCTGACGTATCGATCAGTTGGTTGCACGAGGCAAGATACGATCAGTAGTGTACGGAGCATGTGCAAGAATACAGGATGTAGTATTCCCCTCCTCCATTGTGCTGGACAAGCCATGCGGTCAAGCAGGAAGTTAATTCTTATTTGTAATGATTGGTCAAGAGAATGTGCGGGTGGAGCTTAATATGGGAGGAGTTATGTGCCTATATAGGGAGCCTGCACTATTGTTCAGGGCTCAGAACTTGCTGTATTTTTGGTGACATTAGTCCCTCTGAGTCCCGATCGGTGATCCAATAAAGAATCTCTTCCTTCCTGAAGAAACCTGTGTCCATCCCTCTGTGCTTTGCTTCCGTCAGTTTCTCCGGTATCAATATGTGATAATGTAGATTAGTTAATTATGCACTATTAATGTATTTGAGCGGTGTGCGAGTGCCATGGAGAGGTCCAGTTTTTGTTAAACTACTTGTAATGGTTTTATTGATGTATGGCACACAAATAATCTAGGCAACAGTACACAGAGCGGTGAGGTTACGTAGAATGTCTCTTTAATTAGATCTATGATATAATATATTATGGGATCAAGTCAGAATGAGTATAGGCTTTTGATAAAATGGTATAGCATAGAATATTTGTGGTCTCTGTCAGATTGTTCCTCACACAAAACAAGAAGACAATGGAAATCTATGGTGAAAAATTATGCCTTTTTTTTTTTTTAATGTAACATATAAAAGACATTTATAATGCCCAAGATTCTAGAACTGCACAGCTTCGAGAAACCAACCAGCTTCAGGTAGATTTCTTCCTCACCAGGAAGAGGCTCATCCAGTCAGGTGCCTCTCAGTCTGGCTTGTTCTCAGTCCAAAAACACTTGCCGAGCTGAGGCTTAAGGTAATAATAGTTTCTCCCAGGGCAGGATTAACAGCCTATTGGACCTGGTGCTGATGATTATAATGGGCCTAATTATAGAATATTTCTGACAGAAAGCACTATCACAGCCATACCTCATGCATCTGGTGGCAGTCACATTTGACGGAGACTTGCCGGATACATTTTTATGAATACACATACTCAATTTCAGTCTCGTTCAACTTAGTCTGTCTGTCTTACAAGTCCCACAACCCTCTCACTCATTAATCACAAATTGTGAATCCTCTCTGTTCAGGACTCGTTTTTCCACTCCTCTGCTTCCCTTCTTACTAGCAGACAGAAGCTTGCTCATGGGAAGTAGACTGGGACAGAGAAAGAGGTGGATGTAGTAAGTGTAGTTGTCACAAGGAATAACCCAAACACGCAGAATCTAGGATAAAAGTAGCAGACTGGACTAAAATAGACATGTTCCGGTCCTTAGAGTGGCCGGGTTTAACATATAAGGAAACGTAGTCAAATACAGGTCTGGGTGAGGATAACAGAGAGACAGTGAAAACGAGAACTAGCTGGTGTCAGGTACACATTGTATCAATAGAACTGGTAAACAAGTCAGAAATAGGTTAAAGAGAAACTCAGGGTCAGCAACAAAGCCAAGGTCAATACAAGAAATTTCACAATGTAATGAAAGAGTACTGAGAACAGAAACCACGTTAGGGCACAGTAAATGGGACTAGAGGAGTTAATACAATTATGTGTGATTTGATTGGTCTACATCATGCCTGTGACCCCAGAACTTATGTGAACGGGGGCACCAGACTGGCATGGACCAAATTGAGCTTGAAATAATGTAATGCCCCGTGTGCGTCTTTAAGAATGTGCTCTGAATTCAAGCAATGCTCTCATTGCTGGAATTCAGGCAGAGCGAAGAGTTATTACGTTCTGTACACACGTCCCATTCCGAGATTCCCGATCAGATCGAGGACCTGCCTAACTGCCACATGATGACAGGAGTATGTTAGATTGTTAGAGAAATAGAAGCTGCAAGAGCATTTGCGGAGTGTACAAAGTTTGTTTATCATTAACTTTTTTTATTATATTTTTTTACCTAGCCAGTTCACAGATATTTGTTCACCCATACCCCTCCTAAGTTCCAGTACTTGGTTCCATTTGTACAAAATCATAGAGCAAGAGCATTTATTTATTTTTTTAGGTTTAGCTGACCTATTCCAAGGGAATATGCCTGGAGCTGCAGCTTCAGTAGCCCCTATGTTATAGGGCCCCTATGCCCTTGTTTATCCCCTAGCAGCTATTCCTATCACACAGGATGAGTGAAACTGATTTAGAATCGGATGGCAATCATAGAGCGGATACTATCAATTTATACATAAACTTAGTTGACAGTTGTGTAATCCATGCTGTGTTTAGTGACGGACTACAGTTGATCTTTCTCTCCTATAAAGAGGTTGATCCTACCAGTATGTGTGCAGCTTGTAGAAGTTGGACAAAATTGATACAGGCAGGCCAGAACTGGGCATTCTGACTGCCTGACTGACCTCTTTGGGGGCTGTTTTGAAGCTGCAACGATTTTTAGAAATCACTGCAGTTATAAACGAATTCTCGGAGCTGAGAATGGGTGCCAGGTACACTTTGCACCATCAACTTTAATAATATTTACAACCATATTAAATTTTAAAACTTTTTTTTTTTTTACACATATTTCATTACATTCAGTTCACAATTCTGTTATTTTTGCCTAAATTTAGCAACATCGCCTACAATCCAATGTCTAGTGAGTAATCATTATTTTGTTTGGTTATAAGACCCGTGTAATGTATATTTTCATAGTAAGCGATAATGTTCCTTTAAAAATAGTTTTTGGATTCCTGGGGACATATGACTATTATTACTTTAGAATCCCACTGGGTTCCTTATGACTAATACCATCAAAATCACAGTCTCTTTTCTCTCCTAAATAAATAGACTTTTTATTGTTTTGCCTACACCAATATGTATCGTTAGACAGATCCAAATGTTTAATTGCTCATGAAATTGCAGTCATTGCTTTTAATGCATAAATCATTTTAATACATAAATCATTTCAAAATGTATTATTTTTTGTTCTCGGTTGCAATGTTTGAAATGAAAAAAAAACAAAAAACAGATTTGTGTTATTTTTTTTAAGAGGATCAAGAAGTCATTAGTCCCTGCTCACACCACAAAAGGGGAACAACTTCTATGGGTGTTTAATAGAGCTGTCTGTTTATCAGATTGTGAACACGTAGCTTAAGAGAGTAGCTAATTTTTTTCTATTTTTTTTTTTTATAACTTTTTTTTTTTTAAACTAGTCTTTTGTTGAAGCCAAAGCTAAAAACCAAATAGATGTACTTTATGAGATGTATATAATTTATTTTTTTCAAGGCTCACTCAAGCTTCATTTTCCGGCACCGATTGACAACAGTTACATACAGCTACCCACAACACAGAAATCATTTTTAGTATAGAATATAGAGGCAACCATATGTACTCAACTGCAGCATCAATGAAAGGCACAGGTGATTTGCTTTCAGCCTATCCCTCAGTGAATTGAGATGTCTGGGAGATAAATTAATTTCATGTAATACCATTACCGTCATAAAGAAATACTCAAGATTACCATGGCACTCTATAAAAGAGACACAACTGGGGGGCGGGGGGTAGATAGCAAAAAAAATACTAGCTATCTACAGTCTGGAAGCAGCGGTCCTGCGGGCAAAGAGGTGCGGGTGCTGAGGCCAATCTAACCACAAGCGATCGGACCTCAGAAAGGGCACATCGGCACAGCCACATCTGAGGCCTACACGGGCGGTGAGTGAGGTGGACGGCCGCCGCCTCGCTATCCTGCCATGCGGTTTCCTCTCGGAACTCTGAAGCCACGCGGTAGGGGCCTCGTTCCCCCCCCCCTTTGGACCAGTGGGGGTCATCCCGGTACCAGGAGACTGTTCCCGCGACCCGAGGAGCCCGGTGCGAGGAAGACCCTCCACTGCCAAAATGGCGGGCATGGCGGGCAAACCTGAAATGGCGGCAAAGCCAGGAACCACCAGGGCACAGCAGACCAGAACCCTCGGGGAAGCACGGACGGCGGAGAGGCACAGGGGCATAATCACCCCTCTCACCACACACTATGCTGGACTCAAGCCCACACATTATGCTGGACTTACTCCTGTCATACCAAAGGCTTAGCAGATCGGGGATCGGATAAGCCTGCACTATCTGGGGGTATCTCCAGGGAACCGGGCCGCAGATGGTGGGGATGGCTCCTGTCCCTCCTACCATCTACACAAGCGGAGACGTCCTCTCTACAATCAGAGCAGTTACCACTAATGGCACAAAGCAAGCCCTTTCTTTCTTTTTTGTCTCACATTAATTTCGCTTTGCATTAAGTCTCCCATGCCACACATCACACTACTGGGACTGTATATCACATATGCAAACCCAGCAAAGAGACTATTCACACATAGTATGAGCCTCAATGCTATACCTACTCTGTGCTATAACCGGTCAGGCCTGTCGCTAGTATATAAAAGACAAATCTCTCATCGACGCACAATTAAGCCCAACAGTGCGGTCTGGTTTAGTATAGCCTGACATGCTTAAGCTCTCTCTTTGTAAAGATCCAAAGCGACATTGATATGTACTGATGCAAATGCTTATAATTAACCTCATGTATGACTATGCTTGGATTATCAAATCCTTTAGTTTAAAATTGTATCTCTTATAACCCTGCCAACTCTAGCCTGATATTTATATAGAAATGTGCAGTCAAATCACATGCCATGTCAAATCTACTGTTCCTAATCAGCTTGCTAATGCTGTTGTGGCATCACAATAACAATTTTACCTGTGTTTCCATGCACAAGAAAAATAAAGAATTAAAAAAAAGATACAACACTTACATTTCATAAGTTCTTAACCACAAATATTTTGGTGCACTTCTCATTTCTACAATAATAAAAAAAATCATTAGTGGGCTATAAGCAAAATGGAACATTGAAGGTGCTTTCAGTGGTGGACAGGGGTGATCATGGGCACTCTGACCAGCCGGCGGCTATGCAGCCCCATACGCAGCAAAGTGCAATGAACTGTGTGTTCTAACACCTTTCTATCATGTACAGTAGTTTTTCTGTATGATCACACTGGCCGGGCTAGCCTTCGCATCAATGAGCCTTGGTCCATGACCCTGATGCCTGGTTCACCGGTCCTTCCTTGCACAGCTTTTGGTAGGTACCAACTACTACATTCCGGGAACACCCCACACCACCTGCCAGTTTGGAGTTGCTTTGACCCAGTCGTCTAGCCATCACTATTTGGCCCTTGTCAAAGCCTATTTTTCCTGCTTATAACACATGAAATTCAATAACTGACTTGTTCACTTGCTGCCTAACATATCCCACCCCTAGACAGGTACCAGTATAACAATGTAATCAATGTTATTCATGTCCCCTGGCAGAAGTGCTCATATTCCTCATATTCACTGACAAACACACACATTTTGTCATATATTCACAAATTATTATTAATTTATATTTTGATTCAAGTCCACCCATCCTCCCTACCTTTGGGATGCTGTGATCCTGTCATCTTCCTGATCAAGCAACCTCAAAGAGTTAAAGTGTACCTGTCACTGTATACACATACATTTATCTATAATTAAAGTACAAATCAATCTCTCTATACATTTTACTAGCTAGCGCAATTGCTACAAAATCTTATGATTTTATGAATTGTTTTTAAAAAAATAAAATTGTGGACAGAGACCTCTTTAGAGACCAGATTATTGAAATGCCTTAAAAAACATTAGTTCTTAAACGTGTTTTTTTTTTTGTTTGTTTCTGTGCAAAAGCTTTGCAAGAAGATAAGGGCACACTTAAATTTTTTTAGAAAACAAAAGCACCCTCTACTGGCCATATAGCAAATTAAAAATCTTTCAAACGGACATACAGGATTATTTACTAAAATGAGTCAAATTTAAAGTCAAAATAGTTGAACTGGGGGTGGAGCCTAACTGCCGAGCAAGCCAGACGCACCTCGAAAGAGCTCTGGCTGAAGAGAGACAGTTTGGTGTTTTTTACCACTAAAAGTCGGCTTTCTCCCGACTGGACACCACATCAGAGGTATGGGAACTTCAGCCTACCGGAGGCTATCTATCCGGCTATCTCGGCAGCAGGAGTTCATATTTGAGCACAGGGGTCAAGTCCTGGGGAAAAAAAGTGTGGGAACTCACCCAAGATCCATCCGCCCCCTAAAAATTATACACTCATATGCATATATAAATGCGTGCACACATACACACTCAGAGACACACACATACACACACTCCCAGATGCACACACATACTCAGACACTCACACACAGAGACACACACACATACTCAAACACTCACACATACACTTACACACAGACACACTCAAATAATTTATATTTTTAACATTTACAAATGTCTACCCAGCCTCCCTACCTGGAGAGCTGACGTGGACCTGTCCCTGGGGTCCTGCAGGTGAGAGTGCCTTCGGCCCCCCTAATACCTCACAGAAGACATGGGGCGCAAACACAAACGGCAGTACCTGCCAGAGAGGCCTGCACTGCAGGACATAAGACTGTCCTTTGAGAGAACACCGCCATTATTGCCCGCCAAGGTGGCACCTGATCCCCAGAGGGAGCATGACACCTCAGATGATTCTCCTGAGGAGGAAGACATATGCACTTCACCTCACCCTGCTGGAGTTTATCAAACAGCTGAATCAGATGAGGACTCATCTCCATCCATGAAATGAGACATCAAAAGATTGCTGGTACAAACACTTTACATACCAAACAGATCGGGTTGACTGGGACTGCCCTATTTCACCCAATACTTCCACGCAGCACAAATAGCACAAACAATTCAACTCCACGCCGCCCCCGGCCTTAAACGATGGGTCGACTTGGAACACAATATATTTGGAAATGATTTCCCATCCCGAAGGAAGCCAGACCCCCTGTTCCTCCTACCTCCCCAGCAGTCCTCACCATGATCAAAATATGGGATAAAATTACTGAAAAACATGATCTCATTTCCCATCCCTCCCCACTAATGCCCATCCTCCGAAACACAACATTTATGCCAGGTATGTCCCCAAAGGACTTCACCCACTACGAAGATAATGATCTGACCCGCATTCACCAATTTTATAAGAACCAACAAATCATACCATTCACGGAACTTTCCTAACAGATCCCCCTCACAACCCGAGACTTTTTTCGATACATACAAATATGCAGCTTCATTGATAAACCCGCTCTAAAGAAAGCAAGCACCACCCCCCTCACTCCACTAGAAAAAGCATGTAGCAAACACCCACTTTACAAAGGACAAATCTAAGCAATATATTCCCTACTTAGCAAAAACACACGGGAAGGGTCTATGTCCTATATGGCAGCCTGGGAGAGGGACCTGGGCCCCATAGGAGATCAAGACGACTGGGCAGCCATTTGGGAAGCCACAGCAACTATCTGGATTTGTGTCAACCACAAAGAGCAAGCATATAAGACACTCCTCAGATGGTACCTTACCCCCCCTACGCCTGAAACAAATGAAAACAAACAGACAACGATCTCTGCTGGAAGGGGTGTGGGAATAGGGGAACATTCATCCACATGTGGTGGGAATGCCCACAGGTAGTCATAATCTGACAACAGATAGCGCATACTAGCATCGCAAGCACTACACACCACCATCCCAATGGACCCATTGCTATGGCTCCTCTCTAGACCCCTCAGAGACACCCCAAGGGCACAAAACAAGCTGATAGCCAAACTAGCGCTAACCACCAGGCGAGCAATTGCAGAGAAATGGGGGAGTCCAGATATCCCACCCATAACTCTCATAAAACGCAAAATTAATGAAGCAATGACAATGGATAAACTTTCCGCCCTTGTATACGACACCATCAAGCACTTTGACAAAATATGGGAACTTCGACTTCCCAACCCTACCAAACAAACAACCACCTCCGCAGAACAGACTAGGCGGGAGGATGTACCTTTGGAGAAAATCCTCCGAGGACCATCCCAGTCCCCACACCTTACAAACCTTGTTGCCCCCCTCTCTCCACCCCCTCCTACAATACCTAACCAAGCCACCTCAATAACTACCCCCTGGCCCACCGGACCGAAACACCTACCCTATTCCATACACACTCCAACACACCACATCCTACCACTGAAATGGAAACGGCGATCCCCACAGGACACACCAACTCTACAACTAAAGACCAAAGGCACCAATCACACAGAGACACACAAGGAACTCAAACAACACGTCTCCTTGACCTAACCTAAGCTGACACAATCTAGACCATTACACCACACAGGGACCTGGGCACACCTACCGCAGAACCCGCAAAACAGGGGTATAACAAATGAAACCCAAACAAACAACGTCTTTAACACGGACAGCGACTCTAGAACTAGGGAGCCACATCCCACCCACAACGGAGACAAAACTGGCAGACCATTACCCACAGCACAAGGAACATGAACAACCCAACAATGCCTTAACCAAAATCCTCTCACTTACGTAGCAACCCAATCAAAGACCCGCACAAAGACCCCATAAAAGGCGACATACGACATCAATAACACACCAACAAACCCCGAAGGAACAGACACATGGAGCGCCCACGACCCGGCATAAAATCCTACACGATGAAAGGTCATCACACACAACAAATGAACCTCTACACCCACTTGATACCCCCCCACCTCTCTGCTTCCAGTTTCCATCTCCCCTGACACCCCAAGCTCCTCCTGAAAGGAGTACTACAAACATATGCCGAGCAACATTCAGGAAAACTGATACAAACTAGGCACAACAACTCAATGCATAAGCCAATACCTGACTTGTTAATACTGTTTTAAACTGTTATATGTTAAACCAACGTTTCATCCCAATCTCTTCTTTCTGTAACCCTTTCCCCATAAAGTACAAAAACGAAACACCAACAAAATAAAGAATTTATATATATATATATATATATATATATATAAAAAAAAGATTGCTGGTAGACCTGAGAAAGGTGTGGAAGTCAGACCTCCAGGAGACACAAGTATACATAAAAGCCCTGCAGCACAAGATGAAGGCTGTGGAGGGCAGAGAACAGATGCGGGATACTCAACTGAGAGATACCAAGGTATACATGGAGGGCCTCACCACACAAGTCAAACAGCTGCATAAATGGTGCTTATGCTAGAGTCCCGGCATAGGTGACGGACTATACGACTAAGAGGCATACCTGAACAGGTGGGCAGAGGGGACATATTGCCATTCACCCAAAGACTGATTGCTTCTATGGGCATTCCAAATACTACAGATGCCTCATTCATCCTGGCCTTTTTCAGAGTACGTAAATCAGCAGCGGCACCAGTTGATGCACCTCGCAAGTAAAAGGTTAAAAAAACATTTTAAGAGGGGCTGGGCCTGGGCATCATGGCAGCTGGCTGTACATCGAGTTAGCTCCTGACCTCACTCTCCAAACCTGCCTGAAAATCCGACAGCCAGCTTGCAAAAATCGCACTACCCAGCTACATAATACTTACTGAAGCCCTGGGGGAAGCTCTTGACAACTGGAGCGACTCACCTGCTGATATTCCCCACGGAGATTCTGCTGCGGCCTACTGTCGCTGATGGACGGGTGAAACGGACGATCGCTCGAACTATGCGGCGCAGCTAAAAGTGAGATCTGCCACATACCCCATTCTCTCCCCACTCTAGACCAGTGGGGGATATCCCGGTTCCCACTGAGGCAAGCATACGCCTGGACAGCGACCCGCACGCAGAAACGAGGTCCACGAGGCAAATCCAAAATGGTTGGCGGACAGGAGACACCGCAACCGTGAACAAGCCAGGGGGTGCAGTAGTGGCTGGACTCCTTCAATGACAGGTTTGAGGCTATATGTCAGAAATTCTGGTGCCGACTTGCCAACCAACCTCGGGTGATATCACCCCCTGCCGCCCCAAGGCCGCACAAGGACATTCTTGTGGCCAGTCTCTCACCCAAGCCAGAGGCATCTCTGGAGCAGAGCACACGTCTGCCTGCACCTCCTGCAGCACAGCTGAATGGTACTGCTGGATTCTATGCCCGTTCTTCTTCCAAGCTGGGGGCCCAAATGGAGGTAACCACCCACCGCCGCCCATGTACCCGCAAGACCCATGGGCCCACGATCCTGATGAGCGGATCAATGGACTTCAGGAAAGTGCTCCCGCTAAGGCCTTTGGCCCGAAGATGCAAGGTACAGAGACCTCGCGGACCCCCACCCTGGCAGCAGGTGACAGTACCCAGTCCACACAGACCTGGAAAATGGAAAAGCGAAACGAGAGCACATGTGCCTGATCAACCATGGCATGGACTGTCTAACTATCTGAAGGGAAAACCACACAAGGGAGTCGGCTGAAAGCCGACTGCTAAACATACCTGTATTTATGTTTCCTTTAGGCCTGTTGCCTTTTATTTTATTTAGAGAACAACATGACACCACAATGCCACTAAGTCACACCCCCTAGTGGAGCTCCTTACTGCTGTCAACAGCCGTAACTACTAGCCCAGAGCTAAACTAGCAATCTCACTGGCCTCAGTGGTTCCAACCTATCCTCTATATGGCACGCTACTTACTAACCTTACTAGCTCAATAGCATAACCATGCATAGAGAATGTTTAACAAGTAGTGCAAATCGGTAATTTGTTCCATTTTAGGTTCAGACATGTACATCTATTTTATCTTGCTTTCGTTACTCTTGGCTATGTCAGCTAAATCGAAAAACGCCAACTACACCTTGGTAGTTACTCTTGCAAAATTAGAATAACCTCCTTTTAAATATCTTGCCAGATGTACCCTGGCGTAAACATGATTAATCTGTATTAATTATTTAATGAATACTTACCCCGATACACCACGTCTTTGGCATGTTAACGCTATAAAAAATGTCTCACGCATAACTAGCCTGATATATCTTGTCATTTATTATAATAAAAATATGGCAGCCTAGCTTAGGTGTTTACTCCATTCAGTGGCGTACACACAATCCATGGGGCCCCGGTGCGAAACTGATCCGTGGACCCCCCCCCACCACATACATACACACCCTCCCCCCCCGACAGACACACATTCACACACACATACACACACCCCCGACAGAAATACACACAGACACATACATACACACACACAGTCTGTATGTATGTGTATGTGTATGCCTCTGTATGTATGTATGTGTCTGTATGATACAGACACATACATACTGAGACACATACATACTGAGACACGCACATACAGACACACACATAAACAAAATGTTTAAGTCACCCTCCTGTTTCCTACCTTTTGCCTGGGGTCCAGTGGGGGCTCAGCGTGATGGGAGTCAGAGTTCCCACTCTGACTCCCTCCTCCTTCCTCCCGTGCGGCTCTCTGATAGCTGGGAGGAGTGACCAGGACAGTCACTTCCTCCTAGCTCTGTGTGATGTCATCCTGGAAATCCATCTCCATTGGGTGGCCCTAAGAGCCAGGGCCGCAAAACATGGCGACGGGTACCCGGTCGCAGCTGCGACTGCGTTATGTACGCCACTGACTCCATTATATGTTGACATATCTGTTTTTATGTTTATCTGCTCTAACTCCTTTTTCAAATTCCATAATAGAAGAAAGATTGACAACAACAAAAAAACATTTTAAGGGTGGCATGGCCTGGAGAGAGACAGGGATGTCAGCACATTAGGCAAACTCCGCACAAACCTAGCCCTACAGGAGCAAATTCACAGTGTTACCAGCAAGCAAACAATCCCTTTTATTGGCTCAGAACAAGCAGTGGGATCAAAGTGATAAAACATGCTTCTTCCATGCTGCATTCTGCAGTCAAAGTCCTCAGGCCTACAAGAGGACGGCTAAGATGGCGGAGAGACGGCACTTTACCTCTGCGCTACTCACCACGTTGGGAGATCCGCCAGTCACACAGGGCATACCTCAGTCCTGTCTAGACGTGACTGCAGATAAACTGCCTCAGTAAATAAACATGTCTCTGAATGACCTGAGAAAAGACATGTAGGACCTAGGCAATCGGATGGACGTGGAGCAGACAATGGGCGAGTTTGCTGAGGTCCACAACGATATGGCTGACCATGACCAATGCATGGAGAAGAAGTTGGAGCTAACCCAAATTAAATTGATGGACCTTGAAGACATGTCAGTAGACATGATTAGTCCTTGAAGAGATCAAAAACCCAGATCTCCACGACTTATTTCACAGCTCTTGCACCAGACTTGCCAGTGGATATACTACTGATGGTAAGAGATCCATAGAGTGGCTAACCTGAAATTCTCATCTCCTGAAACTCCTAGGGACGTACTGACCCATCTGCGCTACTTCCATGCTAAGGCATTGCTTCTCAAGGCATCCAGGTCAGTTACTGATAACCCACAATGCTATTCCTCCTGTCCTCTCCCTCTCCCAATCTCATAGCTTTCAAATTTTACAGATTTGTATTTCCAGAGGTAGAAGATGAGAATGTGGGCATCAGCCGACATCACTGGTCAGTCTGCATAACTGGAAATTAATTTTTCCTTTGATTATATTTCTTGTCAGTTATAGATAGGACACCTGGCTCAGATCATGTTCTAAGTTGTTTATGAAATGCATTTATTGATACAATTTCAGTAATGATTGGCAATATATAGTTAGTGTATATATCCCCAATATTTTAGCATTAGGATTAGGATTGAGTAGTGAGGTGTCCAGCATCCTCCTATTATGTAACATTATATGGTGATAGGTTGGGGCCAGGTAGATTTGGCACCTGTCTTGTTCATACTGTTTTTTCACCCATAAAAACAGTCCCCATAGATTTATGCAGGTGCCAGGCCTTTGTATTTGAACAATCTTGTCATAAAATAGGGACAATGCAAACTGCTTTCTCGCATTGCCTATTAATGTCATGTTATACACTGCAAACGATATTTCACATGCACTAAAAAAATAAAGAATTATATAAAAAAAAAAAATAGGGACAATGAAGTCTGACTACAATACTTGTGAGTGTTCCTTTTTTTGGCAATCAACACAATCTAAAACAAGTGAGAACACAGACACATGGAAGTAATATAAGAAAGGCTATAAAGGGTACAAGAGCCACAAAAAGGATGAAGTATCTAAAGTGTGGAAAAACAAAGCTAGAAAATGCAATGGGATGCCTCAAAATGTTTAAATTGGTAAGGCTGTTTATATAAGCAGGAGATGGATGTACAAGTGAATGGCTTTTTCTGTGTGAATGATTCTACTCACGTGGACTGTTGGGAGTTGCAAGGTGTGCCATCACACATACTACATTACAAAAACATTATCCTGAGGTGGACTAGAAAAAAAACAACCCAGTTTGAGACCAGTCTGAAATTACTACAATAACAATAACAATAAAAGAATACAGTTATATAATGTTGTTTTGTATTGTACTGTGAGGCAACAAGCCACAATCCTATATATAAAAGGGTTTAGGGGCCAATGTCACATTCTCCGACGGTACTAACCTGTTCTGAGGTGCCTGCAACGCCATGGAGGCCACTAAGAAGCAGTCTTAGTGCCTGTGGCTGCTGCACCCCAGTCTGCATCCTCTAAATCTCGATTCACGGCCAGGGCACTCGCAGTGATTGCTCCAGCAATGATGTGTCCAAGATGGGGCTGAGTCCCACAGTCAGTCACATTGACCTCAGGTAACCCCTCCTACAGGTGAGACCAGGTTATATGATTGAGCCACTCCTTTATAGGCAGAGCACACCTTTCAGTCAGTGCTTGGTTGGTTTGTTGCCGGCCTCAGGACTCCCAGTGTTTGTTTCCCTGTGTTTCCTGTCCTTGCTGGTTTCCTAACTTTGCCTGCTCTCTGAATTTTGCTGATTGCCGCCTGACCTGACCTCTGGACGGTCTGACTCTGATTTCTGCATGACCCTTCTTCGTATACCTTGCATTGGATTTTTCTGTTATTTTTATTAAAGCCCCTGTGCCATCACTGACAGGACAGAATCCTGTTCTCAATCTCAGTATCTCCGTGGATCGTGCTTGTAAGGGAGAGCTGTTACTGCACCTGAGTTCCAGGAATTAATACGACCCTAGTGGGTTGTTACAGCCAGTTGCCTCCCCCCGACTGCCACTCATTCTCTGCTATGATTAGTCTGAGATACAAATGGTATAGGTTTTCACTTTAATATGGCATGGCGAGGTAAACTAAAACTTGTATGCACTGAAGCACAATTTTGTGAATTATTGGCCAATCTCAGCATTTTCACACATTCTTTTATCGGCCTATCTGCTTATTAATAATGCATACTATGGCGCAAAGATTATTTTCCTACAGCTACATTATATAGAATATCTATGTTTATCTTCATTAAGATCTTTATGGCATTGCTGCTTTTAATATATTTTAAAATTCCATACTAACAGAAAAGAGATGCCAATATTGTTCTTTATTATCTGGAATAAATTTGCAGTGATGCCAATTAGTAAGGAACTGTCTGGAGTGCATGTGCTCCATAGGAAATCAGAGAAACTGCAACTCTATTTAATAGTTGATAATTGGCGTTGCAGTTTCATGAGCTCAACAAAAGGGCTTTTAACAACATTAATGCTATACCTAGTGAGACCATGTTAGGCAAGCTATGCCAGTAAAATTAACCCAGAGTTGGTGCTGCAGAGCTCTACATTGTGGCAATGAGATTGAAAGTAAGATAAGTTGTACATACTCAGCATGTGATATTAGAGACCTGACTGGCTCTTTCATTGAGAGCTGAGCAGGTTTCTCCATAAAATTATTATTGTTTTTAAATAATAGTTTTTCTGTCATCAACTGTGGGGGGCGCTCCCTGCCTCCTCTCAGCCAGAAGTGAGAGCTGGAAGTCCTCTTTAACTTGCCTGTGATAAGTACTGCTGTGGAGGGCCAACTTATAGGTTAAGAGAGTCAGCTGAAAGGAGGTGTAACGGATCACCTGGCACCCCGACTAGGCACCTCCATTGACTGACGCTTCCTAGCTGACGCCGAGGACCATAAGCACCGCACCGGACACCACAACCACCCCTGACTCCACAACCGCCGTAGCTTAACTGGAGTCTCGCCGTCTTCCACCATGGATCAACCTCTGTCCTCCAGGACCGTGTGGGAAAGACCTCTCCTCCAGGCAGGGCCGCCATCAGGGGGTGCCAACCATGACGATTGTCACGGGCCTGGCGGCCCTGGGGGGCCCACATGTAGCGGCGGAACTGCCGCCGATGCAGTTGCACCGGGGCCCGCACGCTGATGGGGCCTATCGGGTGGCCCACGGACTTAGGGCCACCCGATAGGCCCTATATCTTCAGGGGCCGGGTCAGCTCTGTGGCTGTGTTATAGCACGACCGGGCCCCTTTAAAGAAAAAAAATGCAGCCGCTGCAAGTGCTGCTGGGAGGAAGTGGTCACTTCCTTCCAGCTCACTCCGCGCTGGAGGAGCGCCAGCCAGGCTGTAAAGAGGTACACCCGCGCCGAATCCTATCAGCCCCAGCCACCCTCCAGCAAAGAAAAGGTAAGAAATCGGAGGGTGGCTGAAAAATTAGCTCTGTGTGTGTGTGTATGTCTGTATGCATGTATCTCTGTATGAACGTATGTCATTATGAATATACAGGGAGTGCAGAATTATTAGGCAAATTAGTATTTTGACCACATCATCCTCTTTATGCATGTTGTCTTACTCCAAGCTGTATAGGCTCGAAAGCCTACTACCAATTAAGCATATTAGGTGATGTGCATCTCTGTAATGAGAAGGGGTGTGGTCTAATGACATCAACACCCTATATCAGGTGTGCATAATTATTAGGCAACTTCCTTTCCTTTGGCAAAATGGGTCAAAAGAAGGACTTGACAGGCTCAGAAAAGTCAAAAATAGTGAGATATCTTGCAGAGGGATGCAGCACTCTTAAAATTGCAAAGCTTCTGAAGTGTGATCATCAAACAATCAAGCGTTTCATTCAAAATAGTCAACAGGGTCGCAAGAAGCGTGTGGAAAAACCAAGGTGCAAAATAACTGCCCATGAACTGAGAAAAGTCAAGCGTGCAGCTGCCACGATGCCATTTGCCACCAGTTTGGCCATATTTCAGAGCTGCAACATCACTGGAGTGCCCAAAAGCACAAGGTGTGCAATACTCAGAGACATGGCCAAGGTAAGAAAGGCTGAAAGACGACCACCACTGAACAAGACACACAAGCTGAAACGTCAAGACTGGGCCAAGAAATATCTCAAGACTGATTTTCTAAGGTTTTATGGACTGATGAAATGAGAGTGAGTCTTGATGGGACAGATGGATGGGCCCGTGGCTGGATTGGTAAAGGGCAGAGAGCTCCAGTCCGACTCAGACGCCAGCAAGGTGGAGGTGGAGTACTGGTTTGGGCTGGTATCATCAAAGATGAGCTTGTGGGGCCTTTTCGGGTTGAGGATGGAGTCAAGCTCAACTCCCAGTCCTCCTGCCAGTTCCTGGAAGACACCTTCTTAAAGCAGTGGTACAGGAAGAAGTCTGCATCCTTCAAGAAAAACATGATTTTCATGCAGGACAATGCTCCATCACACTCGTCCAAGTACTCCACAGCGTGGCTGGCAAGAAAGGGTATAAATGATGACATGGCCTCCTTGTTCACCTGATCTGAACCCCATTGAGAACCTGTGGTCCATCATCAAATGTGAGATTTACAAGGAGGGAAAACAGTACACCTCTCTGAACAGTGTCTGGGAGGTTGTGGTTGCTGCTGCACGCAATGTTGATGGTGAACAGATCAAAACACTGACAGAATCCATGGATGGTAGGCTTTTGAGTGTCCTTGCAAAGAAAGGTGGCTATATTGGTCACTGATTTGTTTTGTTTTGTTTTTGAATGTCAGAAATGTATATTTGTGAATGTTGAGATGTTATATTGGTTTCACTGGTAATAATAAATAATTGAAATGTGTATATATTTGTTTTTTGTTAAGTTGCCTAATAATTATGCACAGTAATAGTCACCTGCACACACATATATCCCCCTAACATAGCTAAAACTAAAAACTACTTCCAAAAATATTCAGCTTTGATATTAATGAGTTTTTTTGGTTCATTGAGAACATGGTTGTTGTTCAATAATAAAATTAATCCTCAAAAATACAACTTGCCTAATAATTCTGCACTCCCTGTATGTCTATGTATGTATGAATGTATATATGTCTGTATTTATGTCCTTATGAATGTATGTCTGTATGTCATTATGTATTTATATATGTATATCTGTATGTCTGCATGTCATTATGAACGTATGTCTGTGTGTATGTGTGTATGGATGTCAGTATGCATGTATGTATGTTTGTCTGTCAGTATGTCTGTATATATGAATGTATGTCAGTATGAATGTATGTATGTCTGTATGCCATTATGAATGTATGTCTGTCTATGTATGTATGTCAGTGTCTGTATGCATGCATGTCTGTCTGTATGAATGTATGAATGTATGGATGTATGTATGTCAGTATGTCTGTATGTATGTATATATGTATGTAGGCCAGTATGAATGTATGTATGCCTGTATGTCATTATGAATGTGTCTGTGTGTGTGTGTGTATATGTATGTATGTCTGTATGTATGTCAGTGTGTATGTATGTCGGTGTCTGTATCTATGTCAGTGTGTATGTATGTCCTCATGCATGTGTGTCTATATGTATGTTAGTATGTGTCTGTCTGTCACTATGTATGCCTGTGTCTGTATATGTGTGTATGTCTCAGTATGTGTGTGTCAGTATGTATGCCTATATTCGTGTATGTCTGTTTCAGTATGTGTGTCTGTTAGTATGTATCTGTGTGTGTGTGTGTGTGTATCTGTGTCCTTTTGTATCAGTGTGTGTGTTTGCATCTGTGTGTGTATTCCTGTGGGTGGGATTTGGAGGTGGACCCTGTGGGTGGGATTGGAGGCAGGCCCCAGGGGCTCCAAAATTTCTGGTGGCGGCCCTGCCTCGAGGAGAGTGTATCAGGAACAGCTCTTAAAAGAGCTAAGTGATTAGAGCTCAGGGGAGTATACAAGAATAGCAATCCCCAGTGTGATTATAGCATTTACATTTTCTGAACCAGCATAATTAGGGAACCAACATATCCAAAAATCATGTGAATTGGTCCAGTGGTTCGGGAGATAGCTGGAAGTCACATTTGACCGACCACACCCACATTTTCATGCCCAAAACAGTTCCACAGATTTGGGCTGTGCGGCCGGTCTATTCACCATAGTTAAAATACTGTTCAAAATAGGCAATGTTAATGTGGCGTTCGTATTGTTGAACACCCTTTCGACTACTGTTGAAGCGTCAAAGTTCCAGGGAAGGTAAAAGTTCAGCGGTGTTCATGCCGTCGTATATCCGATTTTAGTTCCAGGAGCTCAACGGCAAAACACCGCTGACCATGTTCGTCTAAACAAGATGGCCGCCGCCACGTGTATGACGGCAACCATCCAGCCGTTCATCTATTAGCTTGCGGTTAACCAACAGCCTGGGAGGTAAATTGGCTGCACACTCCACTTGTGTGTGGTCCGGGTGTTCGGTAATTCAAAGTTCCACTTTGACAGTTTAAAGGGGCATTGTGCCAAGTCTACGCCCCCATAATGTTCTTAAAGGGCAATACACACCAGGGCCATAACCACAGGGCAAAAGACTAGCCATTAGTCCTCTCCAAGAACAAGTGGTGAAGGGCACTTCATCATAGGAGGATACAGGGTGGCCCCTGGGTAAAAATTCAAATGATTATTAAAGTTAAATTGGGGAGCAACAGGGCACTCCTGGCACTATTGCTATTACATCACACTGTAGTGGCTATGGTGCTTGGAGTATTCCTTTAAAAAGTGCTTAGATAAATCAGTTTTGAGCATTACAGTCATGGTAAGTAATCTGCCATGAAGAAGTTAAAGTGTAAAAAATAAAAACAAAAATAAAATAAAAACTAGGATTATATATTAGTCCTGTGATAGGGAGATAATATGGTGCCTCATCTGGCACACTTCTCACTACAGTAAAGGAATGGTGGTATTATGTACTCAATGGAGAGATTTAAATCCATCTGTTACAAATCAAAAAAGAAATAAGCTTTGGATGAGTGCTGTTTCATTGTATGAACGCAAACTCTTCTGTTAAAACAATACATAGTTATTAAGCAACACAAACTGTCTGCCAGATAAAATGTTCCTAATATAAAAAACACCTGCAGGGGAAAATAAGACAAATCCCACAGTCCACTTTGAAAACATTACCAATAAGTATTGTCTTTCGTGAAATTGTAACAGGATAGAGGATGTCTTCCAGGAAAGTAGATTAATTCGGTCTATGTGTTAGACTTTAAAAATATTAGAACACATCTTCATATGATTCTGTTGATTAAGCCACAAAAGGCATTGCAGTGAAGGTAACGGTTTGGTATGAGAGGTTAATAATATGAGCCAAAATATCACTCTCACGAGTCTGACTGAGCCTGGTAAAATCACAAATCTGCCAATCATTTATTCATTTGGATTCTAACTCAATTGTGATATTTGGTGAGATGCAAACTGGTTTTAGGTGACAGGTGACACTTGCGAAGGAGGTGATCACATGATCTATTACGTGAAGCAGGCAATCTCAGCAGAGTATAAAAAAGTCTGAAAAAGCTGCAGATTTTCTAAAGTATTTTTGCACATTTTAATATCTACTCCATGAACAGAAAGAGGAAGCGAATATGATGACACTAAATAAATGATATTATAACACTTTGAAGGTTTATTGGAACTCCGCCGCTAAATATGGTTCTAAGTTTGTCAATGCACAACATTTTCAAGAGGGAAGGTAGTCTGAGGCATGCTCTAAAACAGGCTTACCCAAACCCTGGCCCTCCAGATGTTGCTGATATACAACTCCCATGATTCTCAGCCTATCTATTTCATTCATAGAATCGTGGGAGTTGTCGTTCAACAACATTTGGAGGGCCGGAGTTTGAGGAAGCCTGCTCTATAACAAGCTCCCTTCACTTCATGACATCATTAATTCCCCAACAATGGTTAACTTAACAGCTAATCAAGTGGGAGCCTGATTACTTAGCAAGCTCGCCTTTAAAAAGAACGGTTCTATACTTTCGGTTTAAGACGCAAAATGCCATTTTATTGAATCCTCACTGGTTGGAACAAGCAAACGAGATTAATCAGGTTTGTCTACAATACAGCCTTCCAAACTACAATGGATCATTTTTTGGAGTAATAATAGGGCATTGAATAATTTATTTTAGTACATTAACACAACTTGGGAATCTTGCCTTACGTAATAATTGTAGAATGACTAACTAAGAAAGTGCCATGTACATGATAATGTGGGACCCTTCTAAAAAGGTTAAGGACAGGATGGAGGGGGGCAGAGTGAGCTAGTCACAGAGT
The DNA here is from genome assembly GCA_933207985.1 of Pelobates cultripes. Classification (NCBI taxonomy): domain Eukaryota; kingdom Metazoa; phylum Chordata; class Amphibia; order Anura; family Pelobatidae; genus Pelobates; species Pelobates cultripes. The sequence continues at coordinate 40,416,907 of OW240916.1, forward strand.
TCAAAGCATGTTCTTTTGATGAGATCCTACTTTCAGCTGAGAAAATTAGCTTTATTTCACTTGTTTTTTCACTAAAGCATGTTTATTACTACATCCTGCACTTCGTACAATAAGAGGAAGAGGGGAGTTCTGTGCATGTTTTTCAGGGAGTGTTTGCCAGTGGGACCCTGCAAAATGGTTCTGTAAAGGGCCTTGTGACTTCTGATGGCAGCCCTGTGGACATGCTTAATATTTACTATAGAATATGAGCCAGTTGACAAAGTTGTAGCTACAATGAGCCAACATTGCATGCAGTGGAGCGCTAAAAAAATATAAAAACAACACACTTACCATTATATAATAAGGGGTACCATATACAATGAGAGCTATGATATAAAATAAAGCACTATATGGTGCAATAAAGTCTAAATCATGATTGTGGCAAAGTGATTTATTTTATTTCACTCACAAGAAGAGACAATGGGATAGGCTCAAATCACTCTGACAGATGTGTTCTATGGTGACACTGTCCCTCTTCTGTCTTTTGTTGAATATACTCAAATGTAAGAAAATAAAACAGATGGAAGCAGCAAGCACTGTTGAAGTATGTCAAGAAATATAAAGTGACTCAGTGCATAACATGTGAATAAACTGCTCACCTTCTTTAGGAGCCTCAAAACTTGGCTCCAGGTAAAATAGCTTTGGTTTCACTTAAGGGGGACACTGCTGCCCTTTCCTTGGAGTTGAAGTAGATGCTGAAGATCGCCCCAGACAATATTTTGCAAAAAAATAAGTCGATTTTTACTATTTTAATTGGAGCCAGGTTTTGAGGGTCCTAAAGAAGGTGAGCAGTTTATTCACGTTATGCACTTGATATTCCTTTTTACAATGAGCCAACATGTTCGGCAGCATTGTATAATTGCCAAACACAACATACGAGTAACTGGTGAAAGTACAAGGTACACTGGGAAAAAATAATGACTAGCAATTTGCATGTTCAGGTCTAAGTATAGTTGGGAGATGGTAACAAAAGGTTAAAGTACAGTGTTCTCTTAAAAGAACTTAACCCGTTATGGATCAAACATCTGGAATAAAAGGGAATCATGACATGTCACACATGTCATGTGTCCTTAAGGGGTTAAAAGGACACTCCGGCACCAACACAACTTGAATGAATTTGATAGAATTTGGCGTCATTATTATGCTGTATTTCGTGCTAGCTTAAATCTTTATCAAAAATAAATGTTTTGCAGAATGATGCATTAGAAGCAGGCCTCCATATCCACACACCCTGAAAGACTTATTTATCAGAGGTATGCACAGAGCCCAACCCCAACAGCACTTATGCATCGTTTCCACTGAGCAGTATGGTTCGGGTCAGTACAGTTTGGAAGGGTTAGAATGGTCCAGTCAATTCAGGTGAGCATTTCCACTGCAAGTCGGACCGTTAGGGGGCATGCGGGGTTTAGACCAAATGCCTAACGTGTAATTTGTCGTGAGCATTGATCAATGGATTGTATAGTCTGATGCCAGTAGCTCCGCCCTAACCATACCATACCATTTCCTATGGACCTACATCTGAAGGGGCCCCAGGAATGGTGTGGTTTAGTTCAATTGTATGGGCCACTTTCATAATGGAAACACTCAAAATAGCGTAACAGACCATACCGGCCCGAACCGTACCGCTCAGTGGTAACAGGGCACAAGTGAGCTTTTTTAATTCACAACCTGACAGCAGACAGTCAAAGAAACTGCAAACAGGTAGTGATATCCTCACTATATGCCTCCTTGGGTGTCCTTTTCTAATGCTGGTTGCTTTGTAATTTAGATCATTTAATATTGTCAGTGGTTAAGCTGTGCATGCCTTTGATAATGAAGTCTTTTTCTGGGGTGAGAGGGTGTGGATAAAGAGGTAGGCTTTTGGTGCAGCATGCCACAATACATTTATTTATTTAATGCAAAAACTATAGAGATTTAAGCAGGCAAAAACACAGCATATTAATGACACCAAAACCTATCAAATGTAGTATTGGTCCCTATTATGTCACAAAGCCCTCTAAAAAGATATCATCACATCCCATAGCTGTTGCAATCTGAGCCAAATAAAAAGTAACACTATTATTACTTAAATTAAAAGCATATGTTCACAGAAAAATGAGAATCGTTAAACTATAGCAAGTCGTGCACTCCTCATCGTAATGACTTAAACATATTTTTGAAGATAGTTACAAAATGTGCGATGATTAAGCCATTCCCAACCAGTTAGATCAAATGAAGTGGGCTGCATCTATTACTAAAATTTAATGAACACTCTGCGTTGTATCATTTCTTTACAGACAGTGTCATTCTGTTCTGCAAAACACATTAGTATGTATGAAAAACAAATGTGTCTGCCAGAGTCCTTGATCCATTAAATATGCTTTGTTTTAATAAAAATGTATGTTATTCCAAACCAAGGTTCTGTGGATGTACTTTTCACAATTGCCAGACATAATTGTAAAAAGCAGCCAACTGTTGTTTTCTGCATGTAGAATTGTTAAAGAAACACTGTTAGTGGTTTGTATCACCAGTTTAGCTGCTAGCATAGATACAAATGATGACCATTGTTCTCAATTTCACATTTATAAAGGATGTCAGCTACCTTAAAAACCTGCATTTATTTACTGAACACTGATATGCGTTAAAATATATTTGTATTTTTAAAGGGTTACTCCAACCACCATAACCACTTCAGTGATTTAAAGTGGCCATGCTGGTAGAAATCTGAATGGCCAGCATTTCTGTTTAAACTTTTGTGCCGAGAGCTAGTTACAACCTCGTCACCCATGTCAAAGGCAGCCCAGAACAGATTGACAAATGTCAATTTTATGCATAAAGTAGGTCTGTCGTCAGCGTTTTCTCCCCTCCCTCCATCACTGTTTTAAGTTGTTCCCATCTCCCAATGAGCACAATATTACTAGGTTTTTTTTTTGTCTCCCAGGCAGACCCCAGGATCTCAAATGCCGGACCACCGTCAGGGGAATGACGGGGACCCGGTAAGTACAAAGGGCGTTCTATGCCACCCGCCGGTGTTTAGGACCGCCTAAAAAAGGACGGCATAGAATGACAGTCGTCCTTAAGGGGTTAATGGCAGGGTGTGTAACCCAACACGCAGAACTTGAACCAATATCTATCATAGACGAATACTAGATAGAATAGGAAACATATTACCAGTCCTTAGATGTGGCCAGGCTTACTGTACAATAAACAACAGTCAAGGTAGCAGAGGACAATGACAGGAGAAATACACCAAAACGATAAGCAGAGATAGGTCAAAGCAGTACAGAGGCCAGCATGGTCAGGAAAAGCAAGAAATTACTAGATAATAGAACACACAGTGGTGTATTCTGGTTTTGTGCTGCCCTAGGCATGACAAAACACAGGCACCCCCTCCTTCTAAATTTCACTTCCTGTTAAAAACCAACACGCTCTTTGCCTGACAGACATACACTCACTCACAGTTACACACACAGGCACACACACACTAACAGACATGCACACACTCTCACTGACATACAATCTTTGACAGACACACATACACACACACACATACATACTAACACACTCACTAACAGACACAGGCACGCTCACACACACACACACACACACACACTTACACAGACACACACACACACTAAATTTTTATTTTTTTTAAAAAAATTTCAATCCACACAGCCTCCACACAGGCGTGCGGTCAATTTAGGCAGGGAGGGGGCTCTGATCTCCCTGCGCAGCTCCTTTGCGCGTCTCTCAGTGATGCCGGGGCCAGAGTGACGTCATATTCCGGCTCCGTCATCACTGCAGTGCCCCCCCCAGAGGCTGGCATCTACCTGATGTAGAAGGCAGGCGGTGAGGGAGCAATCTCCCCTGAGCTCCCTGCACAGCTCCCTCGCCACCTGCCTCCTACATCAGGTAGATGCCAGCCTCTGGGGGGGGCCTGAGATGGCCAGCTGGCCAGATCTTGGGCCCCCCAGAGGAAGAGGCTGACAAGGCATCTGCCAGGGGCGTTTGGGGGGCAGCTTTTTTGCCACCCCCCTGAAAGTGTCGCCCAAGGCAAATGCCTTGTCAGCCTTATGGTAAATACACCGCTGAGAACACACAGTATTGAGACCCAAGATACCACAGCATGGCACTGCACACTAGCTAAATAGGAGTATTTATATGATTTGGGTGTGACACCAACAGTGTCATTACCATGCCACCAAAATGCATGACACTGCGTTATAAAAGAAGGCGGGGACGCAATGTTCGTAAATCTGTGTGACCCATTTTTAAATAATTTTGGCACATCCCTATTAAGGATTGGACCTAGTGAGAAACTGAAGGACAATTGATAAAATTTCACTATATATATATATATATTTTTTTTGCTGTGCATATAGATATAACATCGCGCATGTGGTACCCCAACGGCAAAACACATGCTTTTTGAAAACAGTTATAACAGTGGGGCATGTGTTAGAACTTGCACAATTTTATATTTAAGATGAGGTTTAGTAAGATTATTCATGTTTTAAGCAGACTATTTGTAGGTAGTTAGTACAAAACAATATAAACACTACTATAGATAGTAACCGTAGTGAAATATATACAAATACTTAACTTAAATATTATAGTGCAGCCTCCCAAGATCGTTACCCAAAAAAGACGACCTTTTCATATATAGATAACCACAAACAACACAAAACTTCGGGATACGGCTGAAAGTGAATAGGATTGTTTAGAATATATCGCTTAAACGGTGACTCCCCCGATTGAGATGGGGGGCTAGTAATCCCCTGGCTCCTTTTGAAAGTCCTTAATAATGCTCAGGAATCCAGACGGGCAATGGTAGGAAAAAAGGATTTTATTGATAAAAGGTGAATAGTCACCATCAATATAAAATATAATTAAAAGGAAAAACGGTATGGTCCTTTTATCAATAAAATCCCTTTTTCCTATCATTGCCCGTCTGGAGTCCTGAGCATTAATAAGGACTTTCAAAAGGAGCCAGGGGATTACTAGCCCCCCATCTCAATCGGGGGAGGCACCCTATGAGCGATATATTCTACACAATCCTATTCACTTTCAGCCGTATCCCGAAGTTTTGTGTTGTTTGTGGTTATCTATTTGTAGGTAGTATCTGTTAATCATTGCTTGTTAAGAACAATAAGTGGATTATACAAAAGTAGTGTTAGTCTCCCAGTTTATAACTTACTGGCAGGCAATATACACTGCTTGCATTTAGCTGAGTATGTGCTTCCAGTGTGAGAGGCAAAACTTCACCCTCCAGACCCCTATATTACACATGTACAAGGTTAGTAAGGCTGATCTAGTGTGACAGAAAATTTCAGTTGTACCCTATATATTATTTAGATTGATATCAGTATAGCACGTTATCATAGTGTCCTCGTGCGACTCTGGCTAGCCTATGCCCTCTATGGGCTTAGTGTGTTCCCGCTGCAGTTCGGGGTCGTTTGGTAGGTGCTGTGTGGCAGTCCAGGAGTGGAGTGCGGCATCTGGCATGACAGAACTGGATCTCGGTGTGTCTGGAGAGTGGAGTGTCGTGGGATAGGATCCTGTGATCTTTGCTGTTCTGCATGTGCTGGCCTGCTGTGCCTCCCTCTCCGCTCCCTGCTTCGAGCCTGTCTCTGTGCAGGGGCCAAGGTCCTGTGGCGAGTCTCAGGAGGTGAGTAGCTTGTTAGGGTGCGAGAGTGCCTGTGTATAGCCGACTGTTGTATGTGTCGGAGCCGCTGGTGCTTGTGGTCTGCTCTGGTTACTGTGGATGCAGGGAGGCAGCCTTTGGTCTCTCTGATCTCGGGCCTGTCGCACATGGCCTCCGCCATCTTAGTTGCAGCGCCTGGGTTGCGGGTCGGGATGACAATGCCGTTTTGCCTTAGTTGTGTTGCGGTGGTCAGGGCCCCAGGGTGAGGACCAGGATCACCCCCACCAGTCCTGGGGGCGGGGAGAACAGGGCCAGTTCCTCGTGGGTCTGGGCCCCTGGCTGAGCACTGTTAGGCAGGATAGCGGGCAGCGGCTGTCTGCTCCACTCACCGCCGGAGTAGGCCTCGACTGTAACAGTGAAGATTTCTCCTCCAAGGGACTAATACTAGTAGAGCCAGCCTCACCCTGGATCCAGTGCTCTCTGCATGACGAGGGCCGCTGTTGCCGGTCAGTATTTGAGTCAAAAATCATTGTTTTATGGCTTAGAGGTTTCTAGATTGCAGGAGCTGGTCTCACTTGCGACCGTCCAGCTTGGAGGTCCGGCCCCACCCCCCAATTTTTATTTTTTAAAGGCTTGTTACAAATAATGAGAGAGTTTTTTTCCCATGATGTGCATTTCATTTGCTTGACAACATGGCACTTTTTTAACCTGCCATATTGGGTCACATTCTGTTATCTGCTCAGCTCCTGTTCACCCTAATCTGTCTGTGTTTCTAGGTTCTTGCGGAGCAATTGCGGCAACAGGTAAGTTGGGTTGAGCAGCAGTTGGTCAAATAACAGTAGAATCTGATCCAACATGGCTGCTTAGCCAAATAAAGTGACATTTTCCTCAAAAAATAAAAATAAATACAATTACAGTTGTCCTTTAATGTATGCAGTCACTAGTGTTATAATGCATAGGAAAACAGCAGTGACATTAAATAACCCAGTAAGGAGCTCTTCTGAAGGTTTTATCTGGAAAAGAATGAGGTTCTGCCACTACATCATTAATACTGAATTATTGTTTGGCAATACATATTGATAGCAGCACACGAAAAGGGTTGCCCTGTAGTACGTAAAATTTATTATTATTATTGCCATTTATATAGCGCCAACAGATTCCGTAGCGCTTTACAATATTTAGAAGAAGGTCTATAAGTAATTAGGCAATGAACAATCCTATAGAATATGCATTATACATACTGCAGAGCAACCCTTTCCATGTATTTTCATAAATATGACAAAATTATACATGTGCCTTAAAACATGGTGCTTCTGGTCAGGGCCGCCATCAGGGCATGACAACCGCAACGGTTGTCATGGGCCCGGCGGTCCTGGGGGGCCCGGACTGGTCAGGTCGTCCGGGCCCCACATTCAGTGGGTACATACCGGGTCGCAGGGGGTCCTGCGACCCCGGTATGTACCCACTGGGCCAGCCTCTTCTCCTGGGGGGCCCAGCAGCCGGTCACCTCAGGGCCCCCCAGAGGCTGGCCCTGCTGTCACCCGGCGGGCGGGCCGGCGCGCGAGGGAGCACTCTCCTCTGTGTGCTTCTTCTTCAGCTCCCTCGCGCACCGTACTGATGCTGGAGCCGGAAGATGACGTCATCTTCCGGCTCCGGCATCAGTACGTGGCGCACGAGGGATCTGAAGAGGAAGCACACAGAGGAGAGGTGACACCAGGTGTCAGGGGGAGGAAATAAATTTAAGGGAGGGAGGGGGAGGGATGAAGGAAATTTATGGAGGGGGGGAGGAAAAGAAACTGGAAGGAGGAGGGGGAGGAAAGAAATTTAAGGAAGGGAGGGGGGGAAATTTGAGGGAGGGCGAGGAAAGAAATTTAAGGTAGGGGAGGAAGGAAATTTGAGGGGGGGAGGAAGAAAATTTAAGGGGGGGGAGGAAGGAAATTTTGAGGGAGGGGGAGAGGAAGGGAAATTTGAGGGAGGGGTGGAGAGGAAGGAAATTTAAGGGAGGGGGAGAGGAAGGAAATTTGAGGGAGGGGAGGAGGAAGGAAATTTAAGGGGGGAAGGAATTTGAGAGAGGGGGGGAGAGGAAGGAAATTTGAGGGAGAGGGGAGAGGAAGAAATTTGAGAGGGGGAGGGGGAAGAGGAAGGAAATTTGAGGGGATACGTCCGTCCTACTACCCACCATCCCACTTGAGGTGTGGGAGGAAGGAAATTTGGGGGAAATGAAATTTGGGAGGGGGAAGGAAATTTGAGGGGGGAGGAGGAAGGAAATTGAGGGGGGGCAGGAAGAAGGAAATTGAGGGGGGGAGAAGAAGGAAGGAGGGGGGAAGAAGGAACAGAGGGGAGAAGGAAATTGAGGGGAGAAGAGGGAGGGGGGAGAAGAAGGAAGTTGGAGAGGGGGAGAAGAAGGAAATTGGAGGGTGGTGGAGAAGAAGGAAATTGGAGGGGGGAAGAAGAAGGAAATTGGAGGGGAGAGAAGAAGGAAATTGGAGAGGGAGGGGGAGAAGAAGGAAATTGGAGAGGGGGGAGAAGAAGGAAATTGGAGAGGGGGGGAGAATAAGGAAATTGGAGGGATGGAGGGGGAGAAGAAGGAAATTGGAGGGGGGAGAAGGAAATTGACGGGGTAAGGGGGAGAAGGAAATTGACGGGGGAAGGGGGAGAAGGAAATTGACGGGGGGGAGGGGGAGAGATTGACATCCATCACACACACACAATGCACCCCTTGCAAACAGAAAAACACAAAATGCATTACACACAGACACACATACACAAGCAATGCATCCCTTACACACAGCAACACACAATGCACCCCTTACACACACTCAATGCATCCCTTACAGACGCACACACTGCATCCCATACATACACAAACTCACCTTGCAGCCCTTACACATACAAACACAGATTCACACAATGCATTCCTTACACACATCAGGACATCCCCCCCACACACACTCCACCCCCTGTGAACAAACTCATTGGTGGAACATGAAGGTGGACCCTGGGACCCAGACTTTGAGCTGTGTAAAGGGCCCTCAAAAAATGGAGCTGCTTCCCGTTGATCCCAGAACATTGATTTTTATGACCACAGTTACAAAACGCCTCCAGAGAGCCTGTTCTACACCAGACCAGTGGAGCCAGACTGCAGCTAGAGCCCATCATCATCCTCATCTGGTTGTAAGTAGGCAATCTAGTATATTATTTGTGGCACTAATCTCTAATTTACCTCACATTAAAGGGACACTATAGTCCCCAGAACCACTACAGCTTAATGTAGTGGTTCTGGTGTCTAGCCTGTCACTGCAGGCCTTTTAATGTAAACACGGCGGCACTGCAGCACTGGTGTTAGTTAACATGGCAGGTCATATGGGTGGGGCATTGTGATGTCACATGGGGGGGCGGCAAACTTTACTTTTGCCTAGGGCGGCAAAAATCCTTGCACCGGCCCTGCAGACACCCTGCATTCCTGTGGGCGGACTCGGGGGGGGGGTGGGCAGCACTTTGGGCAGACTCGGGTGCAGGCACCGGGGGGCCCAGACCTTGAGCTGTGTCAGGGGCCCCAAAATTTCTGATGGCAGCCCTGTTTCTGGTAACCCTAAGTCTGTGCTGCCTGCACCGACAGATTCCTTGAGCAGGCTTCCAGTTTTACATGTTGATTATTCTCTGTTGCCAGGCTCCAGCAATAAAAGCAATTGGAAGAAACACCAGTTGTGTAAAGTGACATCAACAGGGGCTGTGTAAGGGGACAGGACTGTAGTGGGGGGTATGAGCTGTAATTGGGGGGTTAGGAAATGTAGTGGGGGGATAGGGGGCTGAAGTAGGTTGATGGCTACAATTTGGGAAAGGGGCTCTGGTGTGGCTGATATGGGTAGCAATTGGGGGAGAGGAGCTGTAGTGGGGGCATGGGTCTGAGGAAGAGGGACAGGGGCTGAGCAAGGGGATAGGGCTGAGGAAGGGGACAGGAACTGATGAAGGGGATAGGGGCTGGGGCTGGAGGCTGAGGAATGGGATGGACAGGCTGAGGAAGGGGATAGGGGCTGAAGAAGGGGATAAAAAAAAAAACAGAAAAAAACTAAAGTGTATTCCCCCCCTCCCTGAGTCTTACATTAGGCCAGGGAGTGGTGGGCAGGAGCAGGAGCAGGAGCAGCAGCCACCAGAATCCAGCACTCAGCAGTCAGTGGAGTCGGAAAGCCTCTCCTGATGATGTCAGGAGGAGGGGGCTGACTTCCTCTGCTCTTCTGCCACACTCCCCAGCGGTCCTGGGAGAAGAGCAGTGAAAGTCACGCCCCCTCATCCTGACATCATCAGCAGAGGCCGGACGGCACCACTGGCTGCAGGGAGAGAGGTAAGTTAAAAAATCAGAGTCCCCAGCCAGAGACAGGGCCAGAGGATTTGGATTTTTCCTTTTTTTGCTGGATGCGGATGGCCCTGGATTTAGGGTGGCCTGGGGCAATTGCCTCCCTGCCCCCTGTCCCAGCCTGCCCCTAACTATAAGCACCCAGACCCAGTGGCGGATCCAGGGGGGGGCTACGGGGCAATTGCTCCCCCCGAGAAATCCGCTGGTCTCCCTCTCCCCTGCCAGAAATCCGCCGGTCTCCCCCTCCCCTGCTATGTGCCAGCGGACCGGGGAGGGAGATCAGAGATGCAGCTCCTCCGGGTCCTCCTCTCTCGAGATTTGGAGCGTTGCCACGGTTACCACGGCAACGCTCCAAATCTCGCGAGAGTGAACTCTAGCCCTGGAGCGCGGGCTAGAGTTCACTCTCCCCACTGAGACCACCAATGAATCCCCCACCAGACCACCAGGGATCGAAATATGTCCCCACTCCTCCTCCATAAAGGTAAGAAGGGAGGGGGGACATAGAATATTTATTTAAATAAAATAAAAAATATTTATATAAAAAAAAAGCCCCCCTACCTTTATCACACACACACACACACACTGCCCCCATACACACACTGCCCCCCATACACTCACAAACTGCCCCTATACACACACTGCTCCCATACACACACTTCCTACATACACACACACTGCCCCCCTTACACCCGCACTGCCCCTATACACACACACTACCCCCATATACACACAGACACTGTCCCCATACACACACACACTGCCCACATACACACACACACTGCCCCACATACATACTGCCCCACATATACACACTGCCCCCCATACACACACAAACTGCCCGCCATACACACACAAACTGCCCCCACATACACACATTGCTCCCCCATACACACACACATTGCTTCCCCATACACACACACACACACTGCCCACCCATACACACACACACTGCCCCCCCATACACACACACTGCCCCCCATACACACACACTGCCCCCCATACACACACATACACTGAATCCCTGACATACACTGCCGCCCTCACTCACACACTACAACCTTCACACACACACTGCACCCCTTACACATAGCACCACTCACACACACCACTGCTCCTATGCCCTACTACAGCCCCATTTCCCAGCAGATCTCAGGTAAGTTGTCAAACTGTTCTAAAACGGTTTGACTACTTACTGTGGGAGGGGTCCCGGCACTATTGACACCATAACCACTACACTGAGCTGTAGTGGTTATTGTGTCTGGATTATTTCTTTAAATAATCTACAAGTGCCCCTCCCGAGATCAGGCTCTGGATCCGCCACTGTAAGACCAGGCATTTTATTAAGGGGTGCCCTCGAAGGCACAAGACTCAGGAATCTTTATTCTATATGCCTTCCTCTGTCACTGTCTGTATATTTTCTACTACCTAGGCAACTTGTTCAAAGTTGTCAGCAGTCCTTCACAGGTGAGCTACTACTTTGTGCTCCACTGTGGTCAAGCATAAGTTAACATCATTCAGTGCAGGCAGCTGTTACACTAGAATTTACTGCTAGGTATCTTGCAGGAAAAAAACGGAACCAGGTCAGCAACCCCTTATTTTACACTTTACTGCTTGACAGCAAGCTTTAATTTATTATCAAAATGCTGCTATGATCTAGGCAGCTTTTGTGATATTTAACTGGCTAATCGCCGTCTGTCAGAAATCTGTCTTAGCTGAACTATTGACAGCACTGGTTTAGCAGTTGTCTTATCTCCCCCCCCCCTTTTGCTACAGCTATTAGTGATATATAATACAGTATCACTTCTATTACTTGGGAATACACTGATGTTATATTGTAGCTAAACAGTATTGCTTCAGCATTAGTGTTATTATGTATACACTTTTACAGCTTATATAAGTAGTCACAGAGTTTTACTCGCTGTATAGTCTCCATTTATTCCTGCTGTTCATATTATTTTTCTTTTTTATATTCTTATTTTAGATTTATTTATTAAAAGTTACTTTTTAATCTACAATTTTCTCAGTAAATCATACACAGGTAGAATGGCATTTGTTTCTTTTTTTGTTTATTCCCTATGATATACTTTAGTACAGTACATACAAGACATAAATGTAAGAAAATATGCAATGCGCAAAGAACGTATAAAATAAAGTAAGTTTACAGGGTGGTTAAGTTATAATTAAATGATAGTGTGCACTATAGAGTCTTAGTGTGGTTCTCCAGAAGGCTACCTTTGCTTATTGTAAATGATCAGCTGATGGAGCACTGACTTTCAGCAGACACACACTCTCCCCTCCATCACTTTGCTCTATTTCCACGTTGGACCCACACAGACAAAGTCACCCACACAGACGCACAAACAGCCATAAAGATGCACACTTTCTTTCTTCTCCCCTATCATCCAATCGGCTTCTTCCCCCTCCCCCTCCAGAGACTAACTATCTGTGTACAATGCTCTGCTGGTGAACCTACTTGACTAGGCATAGGATTTTCAGCATCTCCGAGTGACAGTCTCACTAAACAGAGAGCTCTATGTTTTGTGGTGGGACTGATGTTTCTGATGGTACTTGTTGCAATACTTGTGAGAAAGATCTCCAAGAGAATGCTGTGCAAAGATATCTAGACTATGTATAGCACTTGGGCAGATGCTCCTGGTGTTACACTGCTGCAAGCTGTTTGGACTTAGAAAAGGGCACATTTAAAAAAAAAACATTTATGCAAAAGTGCACTAATCAAGTATTATTTTGGGGTATGGAAGCATTACATTTAAATGAGGTAATAGTGAAGTGGTTGCTCTAACTCATTGAGCCATCCATGGTATTAAGGGTTATAGACACAATCTGAATACCTTTCTTTTAAATAATAATAATACATTATTATAATTGTATAGCAGCTTATATTCTGCAGCACTTTGCAATTTACAATGAGGACATAAAATAGCAAATGACAAGCAAATTATATAAACAGAAAAGCATAGAATCGTTCTCAAATTAGTTGTAATCTAGAAGTATGTGGAAATAGAAGTAACATGTCCGAGTGGAGGAGAGTTTGCCAGACACAATGTGTGTTTCTAGTTAAAAGAATGTGGAATAGTTGTATAGTGGAGAGGGAAGACAGTGGACAAATGAACAGTAAACCTGCATTTTTTTTGAGAATGCAAAGACAGGCTTAAAGAGCAAAATTATGTTTTCTTAAACATTAGATTTTTAAGTACCAAATGAAAAAACTTTTGGGATATGGGTATCCAGTTACATACAGAAGAAAGGCCATTGTTAATATGTTCCAAGATGACAGGAGAAAGCTGAGGAAAACAAATAGAGGAAAATCTGGGTGTCATCAAGATATAGGCATAGAATAGATATCGTTGTAGGGGAGGGGGGGGGGGGATATTTGGGTAATTTCTCTACTTACTTAATCACTCTTGTTAGTAAATAACTAGCAGAGTCTCTAGATTTGATGCTAGTGTAGGGATGTGCTACAAATATTCTTGTTTAATAAAGGCTGAGCTGTATGAATGTAACATGAATGTATGTGGTAGGAACCCCTAAATTAATACAACTAAAATGCAAGGCTTTAAAAGTGAGTTAAAAAATGTAATTAGCATCAGACCCTTCACATCATCAAAGTGCATCAAAATCAGTGTTAAACCAATTCTTTTTATGTGTATGTTATAGTGTAAATGGACAAGTGTAGTGCAAACTGTATAAATAAAGTCCCATTGAAATCCCCCCAAATAGGTCACTCACATCCACCAGAGGCTATTCCCTAGCTGTTGGTAAATATTGCTTGCAGGGACAGGGGTAACACACCACATGAGTTATTCCCTTTAAGGTAGAGCAACTGAGCAGTGAAACATAAAAAAGAGAGAACTGGGGGGAACCACAATGGTATTATATTTTCAATTTATTATATTAAAAAAGGATTCTAAAAAGCATTGTGAAAGAATACCTCATCACTTTCGGATCCTTTACTTATAACAGATTCGTATTCAATTCTGCTTTGGTTTATTTTGTTCGGTTCCCGAACCGAGATCTCCCCAGAGACCCATTAGAACGTGGAACGTTGAGTATCTTGTAGGAAAACCGCAAAGGAACTAATTAATAGAATGCTCCACTGAGTGGCCACCCTTTCATGCATGCGAACGCACGTGGTCTGGACAATGGATGGCGGCCATTTTGTCTCCCGAACGCTGGAAGCGGGACTTGGTCATTTCGGCCAGGCACTCCCGCGAACATCAGTCACCATGGACCTGCTGCCCATTCCAGTTCCAGTACACCTACATGAACAGCATTCGGGAGTTACAGACTACCGAACATGGCGAGCATTGTACATGAATCAGCTTTCATCTAACTTATGTGGTTTTCGTACAAAACCCTATGAATGGAGATAGGCTCTTGCCACGACTTCCCTGGAACTATTTTGGGCTTCAACCTCGTGGCAGACCGGTCAGAACCTCCACGCGATGGCAATCCAAAACTACCAAATGGATCTGCGTGGTTTTTGAATATATTGTTCGCTTAGATCCAGGCAACCTGGGGATGTGATGTTTGTGGGGTTCCCAGGTTTTTGTGTCGGTACTTTTGGGGTGGTTAAGAAATGTTTGATTTTTCTGTCCCTGAGAGATAATATAATTAGCGATGTGTATTCCGATAATTATCTCTCAGGCACAGAGGATCATGGGAGGGATTTTCCTGTTTTTCTGTGTTAGAAACCCCATGTTGGGGCTTTTGCATAAAATGCCATGTGTGGCTCCAAATAAACCAGTTTTCTCCCAGCATTAAGCCTTGGCTCATGCGTGGGGGGGGTTATGGGACATTGGCGATATTTTACATTTGGGATTATTTGTGTTCGTTTATTGGGAAAAGGGCATCCGAAGCGGTGATACTCTGGCAGACCACCAGAAGCATTTATTATAAACTGTTGAGTTCACACTTGAAACTCATATTGCACGCTTGGACACATTTAAAAAAGGACGGCAAATATAGCTAACTGTGTGTTCCTGCAGATCTACTGTACTGCTCCCATTACATGAAGCCCTGTGTACCTGCCTCCTGTGGAAGTTTGATATAATGCAAAATGATTCATTTAGCAGTATAGAAACATGGTGGTAACTGCCAGGGCTGGACATGTAACCATTGCATAACATCATACTTATCCATCTAACCCTAGAACAAATTATCTTACCTTCAATAGCTCTAAATCCAATTGAAATCCTTCTCTGCCACACCCAATGTTCATGTTCTCCTTTAGCTCGTTTTCTCTCTTTAATAATTCCTGAATTTACATTTATTTTAAAAATCCATCCTTAGCACAACTGACACAAGATTCATTCAATTTTTTGGTTTTGTAGGTACCAGATCTTGCAATAACGACCTTCCATTCATTTAGTTGTACACTGTAATGAAACACTGTCTCACACAGTTAATAGTAAAAATGCCTTTTTGTGAGGTTGTGTTTTGAATCTACTATTCCGTGGCAGTCCTTTTGAATGTATACATTTCTTTTTATTAAATCCTCTTTTAATGGCTTTATAGTTAGGATATCTCAGCCATAGTTTCAATGCAATGCTTCTCTAGCATATAGTTACACTAAAGGATAGGGACATATATTTTAGATCCCATGGATTTTTAACTTGCATCTTTGTAGATCTAAAAAGTTTTAACAGCATTGCAATATATTTGGCATATGAAGTCAAAGTGGGTGGCATAGTACTTTCGTAATTGCAAGTCTCCAACAAACTGCATTAAGTGGGACTGGCTCTTTGATGTGCAGCATCAAAGTGACATGGATAAAATTAATCTCTTTGCAAATATGCTAGTAGCCCAGTATACTAAAAAGACTTCTATCACTCTATTGTCCTTACACATTCTTATATTCTGCTTGTCATGTTGAGCACCTTAAATTCTCCACGAAACGAGTGGTGATTTTCTTTTTTTATGTGAGCATTCCAAAAATGTCATTTTTTTGCTAGCTGTTTCAATTCGACAGCAATTTCCACTTCTTAAAGGCAAGCATATGAAGTGTAAAAATAGGATTAACCCTGCAATATGTGTCATAGAGACCCTTTGAATGTGCGTGAAATTGAACATTTAAATTGAAACATGACTTTTTCCCCCCACTATTTTCTTACAGCTTACTTTTCAACAGAAATATATATATATATATATATATATATATAAATAAATACATTAAACAAAGCAATATATTATACAGTCAGGTCCATAAATATTGGGACATCGACACAATTCTAATCTGTTTGGCTCTATACACCACCACAATGGATTTGAAATGAAACAAACAAGATGTGCTTTAACTGCAGACTTTCAGTTTTAATTTGAGGGTATTTACATCCAAATCAGGTTAACGGTGTAGGAATTACAACAGTTTGTATATGTGCCTCACACTTTTTAAGGGACCACAGGAACCACAAATTTGCAGTGATGCTACTACTGCAAAGGATTCTGGGTGGGCGTATGCAAATGAGTTTAACGAAGAATCACATTCTTGCCTTATTCCATTTTAAACATGGATTCCTTTGAGTGTTGCCCTTTATACTTTGATTCAAAAGCTTTGAAACACAATTTAGGAAAAGATGCAAAGCCAGTGAACCACTCATGGACAGCTGTTTCATTGTTAATGCAAATCATCAGTATGAGGTTGGTTACTGGCTTGCTAGTAAGGCTTGGCAGTGCTTGTGAAGCAAAAGCCAAAAAAGTTATGGTGTGGAAAAATTGTGATTGAAAACTTTGCATCTTTTCCTTAATTGTGTTTCAAAGCTGTTGTATACAACAAATACAGACTCAAGGGAATCCATGTTTAAAATCGAATGAGGCAAAAATGTGATTCATGGTTGAACTAATTTGCATATGCCCACCCAGAATCCTTTGCGGTAGTAACATCACTGCAAATTTGTGATTCCTGTGAGAAAAGCAAGTCTTATGGCTTGACTGGTTGGCAGATTTTTGTTTAACATTGTTTTAACTATATACATGTTATATTTATCTTTCCAGCCTTGTGTTTAACCCCTTAAGGACACATGACATGTGTGACATGTCATGATTCCCTTTTATTCCAGAAGTTTGGTCCTTAAGGGGTTAAAGGACCACTATAGTGCCAGGAAAATATACTAGTTTTCCTGGCACTATAGTGCCCTGAGGGTGCCCCTACCCTCAGGGTCCCCCTCCCGCTGGGCTCTGGAGAGAGGAAGGGGTTAAAATCTTACCTTTCTCCAGCGCCGGGCAGGGAGCTTTCCTACTCCTCTCCTCCTTCCTAGCAACGTCATCGGCTGAATGATCATGTGCGGCAGGAGCCGCGCGCGTATTCAGCCAGTTCATAGGAAAGCATTTGCAATGCTTTCCTATGGACGCTGGCGTCTTCTCACTGTGACTTTCACAGTGAGAAGCACGCAAGCGCCTCTAGCGGCTGTCGATGAGACAGCCACTAGAGGCTCTAGAGGATGGATTAACCCTCAGTGTAAACATAGCAGATAATCATATGCTCACAGACACAGAAACACACATTCACATAAGTAAACTCACTGTCAGGCAACAATCTCAAGTGCATATACGTGTACACAATGCGAGATACACACACATAAATACACAGCCAGAAACACACTGTAAGACACATATTTTAATGGTATGTCTGTATCTGTCAATGTGTGTCTCTGTACCGAAGTGTGTTTGTATGTGTGCATTTATTATAATGTCTTTATGTGTTGTGTATGTCTGTGTATATATGCATGCATGTTTCAGTTTGTATGTATGTGCATGTAATATTGTATGTGTATCCATGTCTGCAATGTGAGGGTGATATGGTATGAACATTACCATGGTAAAGTGGCAGCATATGCAATATATACAATTTACATAAATATACAATACATGGGGCAACATAATAATAGAATAGACATGGGCACGGTGAGCACATTTGGTTAGGCCAAATTATATTTCTCCAAAACAGATAGGAGACACACCGGGGACCAAGGGAAGGAGAGAGAGGGGCACTAAGGGATGGAGGAGGGAGGAAGGAACACTATGGGAGGAGGAGTGGGAAAAACACTATGGGAAAGGGGAGGGGGGAAGAACCCTAAACAAAAAGGGGGGAGAGAGAGGAATATTAAGGGGGGGCACTAAGGTACAGGTGATGGAAGGGAAAAGGAACACTGGGTATGAGGGGAATCACTAAAAGAGAAGGGAGAGGAACACTAAGAGGGGCAGAGGGACATTAATGGGAATGGGGGGTGACTAAGAGACAGGTAAGGGTGGGAGAGGAACACTAAGGGACAAGGGATGGAGGGGAGAGGAACACTAATGGACAGGAAGGGGAGGGAAGAGGACCATAAAGGGACGGGGAGGGGAAAGGACCACCAAAAGACACAGAGGGTCTGGAGAAGAGGAAAAAGAGACACAGAGGGGCTGGGGGTAGATAGATGGGTTGTGGTGAAAGAGAAACACACAAAGGAGCTGGTAAGAGTAAAAGACACAAAGGGGCTGGGAGAGAAAGAGACACACAAAGGGAGGTTGTAAGAGATACACAAGGGAGGCGTAAGACACACAATGGGGAAAATAGATACACTAAAAGGGAGGCGTAAGACACACAATGGGGAAAATAGATACACTAAAGGGGGTAAGACATTTAAAAAAAAAAAAGGATAAGAAACAAAAGGCTGGTTAAGAGGCACACAGGTGAAGATGCTCTTGGGGGGGAGAGGGCATCACTCACAGGCCACAAAAATACACACAGGTTTAAACAGGCCACTGCAGCAGATACATTTCATAAAAATACAAGCGTAAGAGATCTACATTCTTTTAAAAGTATTACTCAGATTACTTTACTCAATTTAAAGTATTTTGTTTTGTTTTAAAGGGACTCAAAGTACCAAACTCACTTTGCTTATTAAAGTGGTTTTGATGTCTAGACCTTAAACCTTTTTTGTGGCAATGTATAACACTTCTGTTTGAAAGAGGTTTGCCTCTAATGGATTTCAGACTACTGAAAGTCTTCATGTTTCGGCATTTCAGCTGTTTCATTTCAAATCCATTGTGGTGGTGTACAGAGCCAAAATTATGAAAATGTTGTTAGTATTCAAATATTTCTGACCCTAAGTGTATTATTCCCAATGTCTCATAATATAAGCTTTCTAGTAATATAAACAAATTATGTTTGAGTATGAGTATGAATTTCAAAGTGAGTTTTAGCTCAAGGAGTATCTAACCTGATTTACAATGTTGTTCTGTTTAACAATGAGATTTTATCTCTGAGAAATGTTACATAAATGCAAACATTAATCATGTTTAATCATTGGTAATATTATATTAGCCATTGAAGGACAAATAGTTCTTAGTTATGCATATTCAGTCAGGTGTAGAAGTGTGTGAATGACTGTCCTTCCCACAGAATTTCTCCCAAGTGATAATTGGCATTCTCTACAGAAAATAAACAAGTTTATTAATCGAAACGTGGAGTCAATGACTTGGTGTCTTATCCAGATAATCCGCTAACAAGTATTTCAATCTGTTTTTGGTAGTTGAGAGTTTAAGGAGTGTAAGGAATGCTATTTCAAAGCTTCAAGTTGTCAGTATGTTATTGGTATATTTGGCTTCTAAGTTTAATGGCAGTTACAGCAATCAAGATTTCCACATAAATGTATTTATCTTTATAAAGTACAGATTTTTACCTTTACCTAGCATTTTGAAAATTTTCATTTGGCCATTATAAATTTAAACTCTGTTATAGTCATGGTAATATTGAGGTTTGTTTTAATCATATATACATACACTGATCATCCACAACATCAAAATTACTGACAGGTGAATATTACATAGTTACATAGCTGAAAAGAGACATGTGTCCATCATGTTCATCCTTTCTAACATTGATTATATGATTCGTATATTCATTACATGAACAGCACCTGTCAAGGGGTGTGATATATTAGGCAGCAAGTGAACATTTAGTTCTTGAATGTCGTGTTGGAAGCAGAAAAAATGGGCAAGCAAAAAGATCTAACTCATTTTGAGAAGGGCCAAAGAGTGATGACTAGATGACTGGGTCACATCATCTCCAAAACTACAAATCTTGTGGAGTGTTCCCGGTATGAAGTGG
>OW240916.1:40437130-40529066 GCA_933207985.1 Pelobates cultripes
GGATTAATTTTATTGAACAACAACCATGTTCTCAATGAACCCAAAAAACTCATTAATATCAAAGCTGAATATTTTTGGAAGTAGTTTTTAGTTTGTTTTTAGTTTTAGCTATGTTAGGGGGATATATGTGTGTGCAGGTGACTATTACTGTGCATAATTATTAGGCAACTTAACAAAAAACAAATATATACCCATTTCAATTATTTATTATTACCAGTGAAACCAATATAACATCTCAACATTTACAAATATACATTTCTGACATTCAAAAACAAAACAAAAACAAATCAGTGACCAATATAGCCACCTTTCTTTGCAAGGACACTCAAAAGCCTGCCATCCATGGATTCTGTCGGTGTTTTGATCTGTTCACCATCAACATTGCGTGCAGCAACAACCACAGCCTCCCAGACACTGTTCAGAGAGGTGTACTGTTTTCCCTCCTTGTAAATCTCACATTTGATGATGGACCACAGGTTCTCAATGGGGTTCAGATCAGGTGAACAAGGAGGCCATGTCATCATTTATACCCTTTCTTGCCAGCCACGCTGTGGAGTACTTGGACGAGTGTGATGGAGCATTGTCCTGCATGAAAATCATGTTTTTCTTGAAGGATGCAGACTTCTTCCTGTACCACTGCTTTAAGAAGGTGTCTTCCAGGAACTGGCAGGAGGACTGGGAGTTGAGCTTGACTCCATCCTCAACCCGAAAAGGCCCCACAAGCTCATCTTTGATGATACCAGCCCAAACCAGTACTCCACCTCCACCTTGCTGGCGTCTGAGTCGGACTGGAGCTCTCTGCCCTTTACCAATCCAGCCACGGGCCCATCCATCTGTCCCATCAAGACTCACTCTCATTTCATCAGTCCATAAAACCTTAGAAAATCAGTCTTGAGATATTTCTTGGCCCAGTCTTGACGTTTCAGCTTGTGTGTCTTGTTCAGTGGTGGTCGTCTTTCAGCCTTTCTTACCTTGGCCATGTCTCTGAGTATTGCACACCTTGTGCTTTTGGGCACTCCAGTGATGTTGCAGCTCTGAAATATGGCCAAACTGGTGGCAAGTGGCATCGTGGCAGCTGCACGCTTGACTTTTCTCAGTTCATGGGCAGTTATTTTGTGCCTTGGTTTTTCCACACGCTTCTTGCGACCCTGTTGACTATTTTGAATGAAACGCTTGATTGTTTGATGATCACACTTCAGAAGCTTTGCAATTTTAAGAGTGCTGCATCCCTCTGCAAGATATCTCACTATTTTTGACTTTTCTGAGCCTGTCAAGTCCTTCTTTTGACCCATTTTGCCAAAGGAAAGGAAGTTGCCTAATAATTATGCACACCTGATATAGGGTGTTGATGTCATTAGACCACACCCCTTCTCATTACAGAGATGCACATCACCTAATATGCTTAATTGGTAGTAGGCTTTCGAGCCTATACAGCTTGGAGTAAGACAACATGCATAAAGAGGATGATGTGGTCAAAATACTAATTTGCCTAATAATTCTGCACTCCCTGTATATTCATAATGACATACATTCATACAGAGATACATGCATACAGACATACACACACACACAGAGCTAATTTTTCAGCCACCCTCCGATTTCTTACCTTTTCTTTGCTGGAGGGTGGCTGGGGCTGATAGGATTCGGCGCGGGTGTACCTCTTTACAGCCTGGCTGGCGCTCCTCCAGCGCGGAGTGAGCTGGAAGGAAGTGACCACTTCCTCCCAGCAGCACTTGCAGCGGCTGCATTTTTTTTCTTTAAAGGGGCCCGGTCGTGCTATAACACAGCCACAGAGCTGACCGGGCTCCTGAAGATATAGGGCCTATCGGGTGGCCCTAAGTCCGTGGGCCACCCGATAGGCCCCATCAGCGTGCGGGCCCCGGTGCAACTGCATCGGCGGCAGTTCCGCCGCTACATGTGGGCCCCCCAGGGCCGCCAGGCCCGTGACAATCGTCATGGTTGGCACCCCCTGATGGCGGCCCTGCCTGGAGGAGAGGTCTTTCCCACACGGTCCTGGAGGACAGAGGTTGATCCATGGTGGAAGACGGCGAGACTCCAGTTAAGCTACGGCGGTTGTGGAGTCAGGGGTGGTTGTGGTGTCCGGTGCGGTGCTTATGGTCCTCGGCGTCAGCTAGGAAGCGTCAGTCAATGGAGGTGCCTAGTCGGGGTGCCAGGTGATCTGTTACACCTCCTTTCAGCTGACTCTCTTAACCTATAAGTTGGCCCTCCACAGCAGTACTTATCACAGGCAAGTTAAAGAGGACTTCCAGCTCTCACTTCTGGCTGAGAGGAGGCAGGGAGCGCCCCCCACAGTTGATGACAGAAAAACTATTATTTAAAAACAATAATAATTTTATGGAGAAACCTGCTCAGCTCTCAATGAAAGAGCCAGTCAGGTCTCTAATATCACATGCTGAGTATGTACAACTTATCTTACTTTCAATCTCATTGCCACAATGTAGAGCTCTGCAGCACCAACTCTGGGTTAATTTTACTGGCATAGCTTGCCTAACATGGTCTCACTAGGTATAGCATTAATGTTGTTAAAAGCCCTTTTGTTGAGCTCATGAAACTGCAACGCCAATTATCAACTATTAAATAGAGTTGCAGTTTCTCTGATTTCCTATGGAGCACATGCACTCCAGACAGTTCCTTACTAATTGGCATCACTGCAAATTTATTCCAGATAATAAAGAACAATATTGGCATCTCTTTTCTGTTAGTATGGAATTTTAAAATATATTAAAAGCAGCAATGCCATAAAGATCTTAATGAAGATAAACATAGATATTCTATATAATGTAGCTGTAGGAAAATAATCTTTGCGCCATAGTATGCATTATTAATAAGCAGATAGGCCGATAAAAGAATGTGTGAAAATGCTGAGATTGGCCAATAATTCACAAAATTGTGCTTCAGTCCATACAAGTTTTAGTTTACCTCGCCATGCCATATTAAAGTGAAAACCTATACCATTTGTATCTCAGACTAATCATAGCAGAGAATGAGTGGCAGTCGGGGGGAGGCAACTGGCTGTAACAACCCACTAGGGTCGTATTAATTCCTGGAACTCAGGTGCAGTAACAGCTCTCCCTTACAAGCACGATCCACGGAGATACTGAGATTGAGAACAGGATTCTGTCCTGTCAGTGATGGCACAGGGGCTTTAATAAAAATAACAGAAAAATCCAATGCAAGGTATACGAAGAAGGGTCATGCAGAAATCAGAGTCAGACCGTCCAGAGGTCAGGTCAGGCGGCAATCAGCAAAATTCAGAGAGCAGGCAAAGTTAGGAAACCAGCAAGGACAGGAAACACAGGGAAACAAACACTGGGAGTCCTGAGGCCGGCAACAAACCAACCAAGCACTGACTGAAAGGTGTGCTCTGCCTATAAAGGAGTGGCTCAATCATATAACCTGGTCTCACCTGTAGGAGGGGTTACCTGAGGTCAATGTGACTGACTGTGGGACTCAGCCCCATCTTGGACACATCATTGCTGGAGCAATCACTGCGAGTGCCCTGGCCGTGAATCGAGATTTAGAGGATGCACACTGGGGTGCAGCAGCCACAGGCACTAAGACTGCTTCTTAGTGGCCTCCATGGCGTTGCAGGCACCTCAGAACAGGTTAGTACCGTCGGAGAATGTGACATTGGCCCCTAAACCCTTTTATATATAGGATTGTGGCTTGTTGCCTCACAGTACAATACAAAACAACATTATATAACTGTATTCTTTTATTGTTATTGTTATTGTAGTAATTTCAGACTGGTCTCAAACTGGGTTGTTTTTTTTCTAGTCCACCTCAGGATAATGTTTTTGTAATGTAGTATGTGTGATGGCACACCTTGCAACTCCCAACAGTCCACGTGAGTAGAATCATTCACACAGAAAAAGCCATTCACTTGTACATCCATCTCCTGCTTATATAAACAGCCTTACCAATTTAAACATTTTGAGGCATCCCATTGCATTTTCTAGCTTTGTTTTTCCACACTTTAGATACTTCATCCTTTTTGTGGCTCTTGTACCCTTTATAGCCTTTCTTATATTACTTCCATGTGTCTGTGTTCTCACTTGTTTTAGATTGTGTTGATTGCCAAAAAAAGGAACACTCACAAGTATTGTAGTCAGACTTCATTGTCCCTATTTTTTTTTTTTATATAATTCTTTATTTTTTTAGTGCATGTGAAATATCGTTTGCAGTGTATAACATGACATTAATAGGCAATGCGAGAAAGCAGTTTGCATTGTCCCTATTTTATGACAAGATTGTTCAAATACAAAGGCCTGGCACCTGCATAAATCTATGGGGACTGTTTTTATGGGTGAAAAAACAGTATGAACAAGACAGGTGCCAAATCTACCTGGCCCCAACCTATCACCATATAATGTTACATAATAGGAGGATGCTGGACACCTCACTACTCAATCCTAATCCTAATGCTAAAATATTGGGGATATATACACTAACTATATATTGCCAATCATTACTGAAATTGTATCAATAAATGCATTTCATAAACAACTTAGAACATGATCTGAGCCAGGTGTCCTATCTATAACTGACAAGAAATATAATCAAAGGAAAAATTAATTTCAAGTTATGCAGACTGACCAGTGATGTCGGCTGATGCCCACATTCTCATCTTCTACCTCTGGAAATACAAATCTGTAAAATTTGAAAGCTATGAGATTGGGAGAGGGAGAAGACAGGAGGAATAGCATTGTGGGTTATCAGTAACTGACCTGGATGCCTTGAGAAGCAATGCCTTAGCATGGAAGTAGCGCAGATGGGTCAGTACGTCCCTAGGAGTTTCAGGAGATGAGAATTTCAGGTTAGCCACTCTATGGATCTCTTACCATCAGTAGTATATCCACTGGCAAGTCTGGTGCAAGAGCTGTGAAATAAGTCGTGGAGATCTGGGTTTTTGATCTCTTCAAGGACTAATCATGTCTACTGACATGTCTTCAAGGTCCATCAATTTAATTTGGGTTAGCTCCAACTTCTTCTCCATGCATTGGTCATGGTCAGCCATATCGTTGTGGACCTCAGCAAACTCGCCCATTGTCTGCTCCACGTCCATCCGATTGCCTAGGTCCTACATGTCTTTTCTCAGGTCATTCAGAGACATGTTTATTTACTGAGGCAGTTTATCTGCAGTCACGTCTAGACAGGACTGAGGTATGCCCTGTGTGACTGGCGGATCTCCCAACGTGGTGAGTAGCGCAGAGGTAAAGTGCCGTCTCTCCGCCATCTTAGCCGTCCTCTTGTAGGCCTGAGGACTTTGACTGCAGAATGCAGCATGGAAGAAGCATGTTTTATCACTTTGATCCCACTGCTTGTTCTGAGCCAATAAAAGGGATTGTTTGCTTGCTGGTAACACTGTGAATTTGCTCCTGTAGGGCTAGGTTTGTGCGGAGTTTGCCTAATGTGCTGACATCCCTGTCTCTCTCCAGGCCATGCCACCCTTAAAATGTTTTTTTGTTGTTGTCAATCTTTCTTCTATTATGGAATTTGAAAAAGGAGTTAGAGCAGATAAACATAAAAACAGATATGTCAACATATAATGGAGTCAGTGGCGTACATAACGCAGTCGCAGCTGCGACCGGGTACCCGTCGCCATGTTTTGCGGCCCTGGCTCTTAGGGCCACCCAATGGAGATGGATTTCCAGGATGACATCACACAGAGCTAGGAGGAAGTGACTGTCCTGGTCACTCCTCCCAGCTATCAGAGAGCCGCACGGGAGGAAGGAGGAGGGAGTCAGAGTGGGAACTCTGACTCCCATCACGCTGAGCCCCCACTGGACCCCAGGCAAAAGGTAGGAAACAGGAGGGTGACTTAAACATTTTGTTTATGTGTGTGTCTGTATGTGCGTGTCTCAGTATGTATGTGTCTCAGTATGTATGTGTCTGTATCATACAGACACATACATACATACAGAGGCATACACATACACATACATACAGACTGTGTGTGTGTATGTATGTGTCTGTGTGTATTTCTGTCGGGGGTGTGTGTATGTGTGTGTGAATGTGTGTCTGTCGGGGGGGGAGGGTGTGTATGTATGTGGTGGGGGGGGGTCCACGGATCAGTTTCGCACCGGGGCCCCATGGATTGTGTGTACGCCACTGAATGGAGTAAACACCTAAGCTAGGCTGCCATATTTTTATTATAATAAATGACAAGATATATCAGGCTAGTTATGCGTGATACATTTTTTATAGCGTTAACATGCCAAAGACGTGGTGTATCGGGGTAAGTATTCATTAAATAATTAATACAGATTAATCATGTTTACGCCAGGGTACATCTGGCAAGATATTTAAAAGGAGGTTATTCTAATTTTGCAAGAGTAACTACCAAGGTGTAGTTGGCGTTTTTCGATTTAGCTGACATAGCCAAGAGTAACGAAAGCAAGATAAAATAGATGTACATGTCTGAACCTAAAATGGAACAAATTACCGATTTGCACTACTTGTTAAACATTCTCTATGCATGGTTATGCTATTGAGCTAGTAAGGTTAGTAAGTAGCGTGTCATATAGAGGATAGGTTGGAACCACTGAGGCCAGTGAGATTGCTAGTTTAGCTCTGGGCTAGTAGTTACGGCTGTTGACAGCAGTAAGGAGCTCCACTAGGGGGTGTGACTTAGTGGCATTGTGGTGTCATGTTGTTCTCTAAATAAAATAAAAGGCAACAGGCCTAAAGGAAACATAAATACAGGTATGTTTAGCAGTCGGCTTTCAGCCGACTCCCTTTTGTGGTTTTCCCTTCAGATAGTTAGACAGTCCATGCCATGGTTGATCAGGCACATCTGCTCTCGTTTCGCCTTTCCATTTTCCAGGTCTGTGTGGACTGGGTACTGTCACCTGCTGCCAGGGTGGGGGTCCGCGAGGTCTCTGTACCTTGCATCTTCGGGCCAAAGGCCTTAGCGGGAGCACTTTCCTGAAGTCCATTGATCCGCTCATCAGGATCGTGGGCCCATGGGTCTTGCGGGTACCGAACAGACCCCTGGGTATATGGGCGGCGGTGGGTGGTTACCTCCATTTGGGCCCCCAGCTTGGAAGAAGAACGGGCATAGAATCCAGCAGTACCATTCAGCTGTGCTGCAGGAGGTGCAGGCAGACGTGTGCTCTGCTCCAGAGATGCCTCTGGCTTGGGTGAGAGACTGGCCACAAGAATGTCCTTGTGCGGCCTTGGGGCGGCAGGGGGTGATATCACCCGAGGTTGGTTGGCAAGTCGGCACCAGAATTTCTGACATATAGCCTCAAACCTGTCATTGAAGGAGTCCAGCCACTACTGTGTCTCCTGTCCGCCAACCATTTTGGATTTGCCTCGTGGACCTCGTTTCTGCGTGCGGGTCGCTGTCCAGGCGTATGCTTGCCTCAGTGGGAACCGGGATATCCCCCACTGGTCTAGAGTGGGGAGAGAATGGGGTATGTGGCAGATCTCACTTTTAGCTGCGCCGCATAGTTCGAGCGATCGTCCGTTTCACCCATCCATCAGCGACAGTAGGCCGCAGCAGAATCTCCGTGGGGAATATCAGCAGGTGAGTCGCTCCAGTTGTCAAGAGCTTCCCCCAGGGCTTCAGTAAGTATTATGTAGCTGGGTAGTGCGATTTTTGCAAGCTGGCTGTCGGATTTTCAGGCAGGTTTGGAGAGTGAGGTCAGGAGCTAACTCGATGTACAGCCAGCTGCCATGATGCCCAGGCCCAGCCCCTCTTAAAATGTTTTTTTAACCTTTTACTTGCGAGGTGCATCAACTGGTGCCGCTGCTGATTTACGTACTCTGAAAAAGGCCAGGATGAATGAGGCATCTGTAGTATTTGGAATGCCCATAGAAGCAATCAGTCTTTGGGTGAATGGCAATATGTCCCCTCTGCCCACCTGTTCAGGTATGCCTCTTAGTCGTATAGTCCGTCACCTATGCCGGGACTCTAGCATAAGCACCATTTATGCAGCTGTTTGACTTGTGTGGTGAGGCCCTCCATGTATACCTTGGTATCTCTCAGTTGAGTATCCCGCATCTGTTCTCTGCCCTCCACAGCCTTCATCTTGTGCTGCAGGGCTTTTATGTATACTTGTGTCTCCTGGAGGTCTGACTTCCACACCTTTCTCAGGTCTACCAGCAATCTTTTTTTTATATATATATATATATATATATATATATAAATTCTTTATTTTGTTGGTGTTTCGTTTTTGTACTTTATGGGGAAAGGGTTACAGAAAGAAGAGATTGGGATGAAACGTTGGTTTAACATATAACAGTTTAAAACAGTATTAACAAGTCAGGTATTGGCTTATGCATTGAGTTGTTGTGCCTAGTTTGTATCAGTTTTCCTGAATGTTGCTCGGCATATGTTTGTAGTACTCCTTTCAGGAGGAGCTTGGGGTGTCAGGGGAGATGGAAACTGGAAGCAGAGAGGTGGGGGGGTATCAAGTGGGTGTAGAGGTTCATTTGTTGTGTGTGATGACCTTTCATCGTGTAGGATTTTATGCCGGGTCGTGGGCGCTCCATGTGTCTGTTCCTTCGGGGTTTGTTGGTGTGTTATTGATGTCGTATGTCGCCTTTTATGGGGTCTTTGTGCGGGTCTTTGATTGGGTTGCTACGTAAGTGAGAGGATTTTGGTTAAGGCATTGTTGGGTTGTTCGTGTTCCTTGTGCTGTGGGTAATGGTCTGCCAGTTTTGTCTCCGTTGTGGGTGGGATGTGGCTCCCTAGTTCTAGAGTCGCTGTCCGTGTTAAAGACGTTGTTTGTTTGGGTTTGGTTTGTTATACCCCTGTTTTGCGGGTTCTGCGGTAGGTGTGCCCAGGTCCCTGTGTGGTGTAATGGTCTAGATTGTGTCAGCTTAGGTTAGGTCAAGGAGACGTGTTGTTTGAGTTCCTTGTGTGTCTCTGTGTGATTGGTGCCTTTGGTCTTTAGTTGTAGAGTTGGTGTGTCCTGTGGGGATCGCCGTTTCCATTTCAGTGGTAGGATGTGGTGTGTTGGAGTGTGTATGGAATAGGGTAGGTGTTTCGGTCCGGTGGGGCAGGGGGTAGTTATTGAGGTGGCTTGGTTAGGTATTGTAGGAGGGGGTGGAGAGAGGGGGGCAACAAGGTTTGTAAGGTGTGGGGACTGGGATGGTCCTCGGAGGATTTTCTCCAAAGGTACATCCTCCCGCCTAGTCTGTTCTGCGGAGGTGGTTGTTTGTTTGGTAGGGTTGGGAAGTCGAAGTTCCCATATTTTGTCAAAGTGCTTGATGGTGTCGTATACAAGGGCGGAAAGTTTATCCATTGTCATTGCTTCATTAATTTTGCGTTTTATGAGAGTTATGGGTGGGATATCTGGACTCCCCCATTTCTCTGCAATTGCTCGCCTGGTGGTTAGCGCTAGTTTGGCTATCAGCTTGTTTTGTGCCCTTGGGGTGTCTCTGAGGGGTCTAGAGAGGAGCCATAGCAATGGGTCCATTGGGATGGTGGTGTGTAGTGCTTGCGATGCTAGTATGCGCTATCTGTTGTCAGATTATGACTACCTGTGGGCATTCCCACCACATGTGGATAAATGTTCCCCTATTCCCACACCCCTTCCAGCAGAGATCGTTGTCTGTTTGTTTTCATTTGTTTCAGGCGTAGGGGGGGTAAGGTACCATCTGAGGAGTGTCTTATATGCTTGCTCTTTGTGGTTGACACAAATCCAGATAGTTGCTGTGGCTTCCCAAATGGCTGCCCAGTCGTCTTGATCTCCTATGGGGCCCAGGTCCCTCTCCCAGGCTGCCATATAGGACATAGACCCTTCCCGTGTGTTTTTGCTAAGTAGGGAATATATTGCTTAGATTTGTCCTTTGTGAAGTGGGTGTTTGCTACATGCTTTTTCTAGTGGAGTGAGGGGGCTGGTGCTTGCTTTCTTTAGAGCGGGTTTATCAATGAAGCTGCATATTTGTATGTATCGAAAAAAGTCTCGGGTTGTGAGGGGGATCTGTTAGGAAAGTTCCGTGAATGGTATGATTTGTTGGTTCTTATAAAATTGGTGAATGCGGGTCAGATCATTATCTTCGTAGTGGGTGAAGTCCTTTGGGGACATACCTGGCATAAATGTTGTGTTTCGGAGGATGGGCATTAGTGGGGAGGGATGGGAAATGAGATCATGTTTTTCAGTAATTTTATCCCATATTTTGATCATGGTGAGGACTGCTGGGGAGGTAGGAGGAACAGGGGGTCTGGCTTCCTTCGGGATGGGAAATCATTTCCAAATATATTGTGTTCCAAGTCGACCCATCGTTTAAGGCCGGGGGCGGCGTGGAGTTGAATTGTTTGTGCTATTTGTGCTGCGTGGAAGTATTGGGTGAAATAGGGCAGTCCCAGTCAACCCGATCTGTTTGGTATGTAAAGTGTTTGTACCAGCAATCTTTTGATGTCTCATTTCGTGGATGGAGATGAGTCCTCATCTGATTCAGCTGTTTGATAAACTCCAGCAGGGTGAGGTGAAGTGCATATGTCTTCCTCCTCAGGAGAATCATCTGAGGTGTCATGCTCCCTCTGGGGATCAGGTGCCACCTTGGCGGGCAATAATGGCGGTGTTCTCTCAAAGGACAGTCTTATGTCCTGCAGTGCAGGCCTCTCTGGCAGGTACTGCCGTTTGTGTTTGCGCCCCATGTCTTCTGTGAGGTATTAGGGGGGCCGAAGGCACTCTCACCTGCAGGACCCCAGGGACAGGTCCACGTCAGCTCTCCAGGTAGGGAGGCTGGGTAGACATTTGTAAATGTTAAAAATATAAATTATTTGAGTGTGTCTGTGTGTAAGTGTATGTGTGAGTGTTTGAGTATGTGTGTGTGTCTCTGTGTGTGAGTGTCTGAGTATGTGTGTGCATCTGGGAGTGTGTGTATGTGTGTGTCTCTGAGTGTGTATGTGTGCACGC
The DNA here is from genome assembly GCA_933207985.1 of Pelobates cultripes. NCBI lineage: Eukaryota > Metazoa > Chordata > Amphibia > Anura > Pelobatidae > Pelobates > Pelobates cultripes. The sequence goes on from OW240916.1 coordinate 40,448,026, forward strand.
ATTTATATATGCATATGAGTGTATAATTTTTAGGGGGCGGATGGATCTTGGGTGAGTTCCCACACTTTTTTTCCCCAGGACTTGACCCCTGTGCTCAAATATGAACTCCTGCTGCCGAGATAGCCGGATAGATAGCCTCCGGTAGGCTGAAGTTCCCATACCTCTGATGTGGTGTCCAGTCGGGAGAAAGCCGACTTTTAGTGGTAAAAAACACCAAACTGTCTCTCTTCAGCCAGAGCTCTTTCGAGGTGCGTCTGGCTTGCTCGGCAGTTAGGCTCCACCCCCAGTTCAACTATTTTGACTTTAAATTTGACTCATTTTAGTAAATAATCCTGTATGTCCGTTTGAAAGATTTTTAATTTGCTATATGGCCAGTAGAGGGTGCTTTTGTTTTCTAAAAAAATGTAAGTGTGCCCTTATCTTCTTGCAAAGCTTTTGCACAGAAACAAACAAAAAAAAAACACGTTTAAGAACTAATGTTTTTTAAGGCATTTCAATAATCTGGTCTCTAAAGAGGTCTCTGTCCACAATTTTATTTTTTTAAAAACAATTCATAAAATCTTAAGATTTTGTAGCAATTGCGCTAGCTAGTAAAATGTATAGAGAGATTGATTTGTACTTTAATTATAGATAAATGTATGTGTATACAGTGACAGGTACACTTTAACTCTTTGAGGTTGCTTGATCAGGAAGATGACAGGATCACAGCATCCCAAAGGTAGGGAGGATGGGTGGACTTGAATCAAAATATAAATTAATAATAATTTGTGAATATATGACAAAATGTGTGTGTTTGTCAGTGAATATGAGGAATATGAGCACTTCTGCCAGGGGACATGAATAACATTGATTACATTGTTATACTGGTACCTGTCTAGGGGTGGGATATGTTAGGCAGCAAGTGAACAAGTCAGTTATTGAATTTCATGTGTTATAAGCAGGAAAAATAGGCTTTGACAAGGGCCAAATAGTGATGGCTAGACGACTGGGTCAAAGCAACTCCAAACTGGCAGGTGGTGTGGGGTGTTCCCGGAATGTAGTAGTTGGTACCTACCAAAAGCTGTGCAAGGAAGGACCGGTGAACCAGGCATCAGGGTCATGGACCAAGGCTCATTGATGCGAAGGCTAGCCCGGCCAGTGTGATCATACAGAAAAACTACTGTACATGATAGAAAGGTGTTAGAACACACAGTTCATTGCACTTTGCTGCGTATGGGGCTGCATAGCCGCCGGCTGGTCAGAGTGCCCATGATCACCCCTGTCCACCACTGAAAGCACCTTCAATGTTCCATTTTGCTTATAGCCCACTAATGATTTTTTTTATTATTGTAGAAATGAGAAGTGCACCAAAATATTTGTGGTTAAGAACTTATGAAATGTAAGTGTTGTATCTTTTTTTTTAATTCTTTATTTTTCTTGTGCATGGAAACACAGGTAAAATTGTTATTGTGATGCCACAACAGCATTAGCAAGCTGATTAGGAACAGTAGATTTGACATGGCATGTGATTTGACTGCACATTTCTATATAAATATCAGGCTAGAGTTGGCAGGGTTATAAGAGATACAATTTTAAACTAAAGGATTTGATAATCCAAGCATAGTCATACATGAGGTTAATTATAAGCATTTGCATCAGTACATATCAATGTCGCTTTGGATCTTTACAAAGAGAGAGCTTAAGCATGTCAGGCTATACTAAACCAGACCGCACTGTTGGGCTTAATTTTATAACATGACAGGAGGCTTCCTATTTTGCATTGACTCTCTTTACTAAACTCCACAGCAGTAAAGAAAACGTAAAGAGTAACAAATAAATCACTGAGCAGCATAGTATATAAGGGTCATGCTGCCTGTACACTTCCTCTTTCTTTACTGCTCCATCGCAGACAGGTCAGAATATTTGCTCCCCTGGAGCTTTCTACATTTATTGTCATTTCTTTTGTTCCATATATATATTTCAAACATATTTTCTCACTTGTTTACATCCTTTTATTTCTATTTCCTATCTTCATCAGGGCTGTGGGACTAGGGGCTCTCTGTGGGTCTTTTCTGCCCCTATTTGCCCCTCTATACCTCCTGGGACCCTCCCTTGGCTTCCCCTTGGTCCCCCCAGGTTCCCCCACTGCCCCCCTTCCCTGGAGTGCCCTCCTGGGCTCCCTCCTTGCGGCCGGTTTCATTCGCGGCCGTTTTCGCGCCGGCCCGCTTCCATCCGCGGCCGGCCTCAAAATTTAGTCCCCGGCTTGCGGCCTACCTCGCGGCCGCCATTTTGGATCGCGGACATCGCGAGATTCTCGCGGCCATCTTAGTTTTGCCTCGTGCATCTCATTAGGGACTCAGTGTGGCTGTGCTAGCTTGCTGGTACCTCTGAAACTGCTGTTTTCCTCACCTTTTATGTCTAATACCATCTGTGACTATAGGATTACCTACTCAAGCACCCCATCTGCTGCTTTCAACCTGCTACTCAGTCTGTGCCTCATCTGCTTCTATCAAGCTATCCTGTGGCTGGGTCAGTCAGGTCAGTGCTGCTGCCTGTTTATTATTACTGTGACCTGCACTTAAGGGTCTCAACCCTGTGCAACCGGGGTGAGCCCCCACTATAAAGACGCTGCTTACTGGGAGACTAGCTGTTGCAGTTCTCTCTAACTGGGTGAGCCCCAGTTTATAAGGTCACTACTATACCCTGCTGGGGTTATTCTGGGCTTGCTCCCACAATACTTTCAAATCTGACCCTACGCCTACTACCAAGACCTGGGTGCCTGTTTATTACTGTGCCTTTCAATAATTTATAGCCTACCCTACCATGGAGGATTCCCAGAATGTCCCTGTGGACTTCCAGGCCATGATTAACGCAGCTGTCGCTGCCTCTGTGGAGAAGGCACTCTCCAAGGCCCGAGCTTCGGCTCCTGACGTACCTAAACGTAGACGTCCACGCCACGAGTCGGAATCTGAATTGTCCGACCACCAGGCACGGGAGGATTCCCGCCCTAAAAAGCACCATGACAAAGGCGAAGATTGCACACCCAAACCAACTAAGGGTAAGGCACCTGCCAAGCACAAGTCTGCCAAATTACACACCCCGGCCCCGCGTCAGGAGTACTCTTCTGATGAAGAGCAAGAAGCCCAGTCCATGTCAGTGCTGGATGAATGGCAAGCTGACGCCTCTGACTCGGACTACGACGCATGGGGTTCGGACGAGAAATCTGTCTCCGCTTTCATGCGAGAGACTCTTCTGGGTGCGGCCCAGACAGGAGGTGTCGAGGACACTGCGGACGCAGAACCTCCTCTTGATTCAGACACCATCTTGGACCCCTCAGGCCAAGTGATGTTCGACCCTCGCAACATTCGGCACCCCAGGTCGGGTGACTGGTCGCCTCCTGAACACCTTTCTAGGTTTATGCACCTGTGGCTCCGCAAACCTCTGGAGAAAGAGGTCCGCAGCCGACTCAGGTCAGAATGCCCACGCCCTTCCCTGCCGGATAAGGTCGCGCAGACCCCGGAATTCGACAAGGTTATGTCAACCTTCATGATGCGCAGTGGTAGAGACCCTCGCCGAGGGGTGGAGAAAGGCCTATGGGGCGCCCAAGATAACCTGCTGGATTCTGTAGGCCCCCTGGCTCGCATTATGTATTTGGCGGATGATGCCTACACCAAAGCCGATTCCTTCTCCGCTGAGGACATCAGGGAATGGGCACATGATGTTCGTGAGTGGGCACAACGGTGTTTTTGTTTCATCGGAAACACTAACGTTACGCTCTCTTCGGAGAGAAGAAAAGCAGCGTTGTACCGTATTAACGGCAAACTGGCAGACCTTGGCACAAAGGAGATAGGGCCCCAGGCACAAGGGAAATTATTTGGCGAACCGTTCCTCAAGGAACTCAACAAACACGTGAACGTGTTCACCTCCCTTAACAAGGCGCAGTCCTCAATGCGCAGAGTGTTCAGAAGCAACCCTACCAGAGGGGTTTTTGGAAGGGCTGGCCGGCAACGGGGCCGTGCCGCCAGCCGATTTTGGCCTTCAGGCCCCCGTACCCAACCAACACCGTTTTACCCGACAAGGGACTACCGGCAACAACCCTTTTCCAGAGGCTCGGACAGAGGTCGTGGACCCCGCGGACGCGGACGTTCCCGCTTTGCTGCAGGTAAGGACCCACTTTCCTCCACTGTTACCATGTACCCGCACTGCGGGCCGTATTTCCCTTTCTTTCCAGAATTGGGCCGCCCTATGCTCAGACACATGGATCCTACAAACTGTTCAGGGATATATCATAGACCTAGTGGGGAACCCCTCTCAGGTTCAGCCCCCTCCCCCCATCCACATGTCATCCTCCGACCACAACCTCGTCAACGCGGAGCTACGCGAGCTCCGAGACAAAGGGGCTATCCAGCCGGTCCGCGACGGGGGTGGTTACTTCAGCAACATCTTCCTGGTTCGGAAAAAGTCGGGAGAATACCGCCCCGTCATCAATCTACGCGCCCTCAACGCATATGTGGTCTACCGCCACTTCAAGATGGAAGGCATCCACCTCCTGCGAGACCTTCTTCGAAGCAACGACTGGTTCACCAGGCTCGATCTAAAGGACGCATATCTGTCAGTCCCGGTACACCCGGACTGTCGAGCACTCCTACGTTTCCTCTGGCACGGACGTCCTTGGCAATTCACTTGCCTCCCTTTCGGGCTCAGCTCAGCCCCATGGTGCTTCACCAAACTCCTAAAACCAGTGGTGGCCCACCTAAGATCAAGGGGCATTCGATGCATCATCTACTTAGACGATCTCCTCATCTTCTGCGCCGCCGAACACAGACTACGCCAACACACTCACCTGGCAGTGTCCCTACTGGAGTCTTTGGGTTTCGTGGTAAACCAACAGAAATCGGAGCTGACCCCTACCCAGACGATACAATTCCTCGGCTTCGAGATCGACTCGACAACTTGCACTCTGAGGCTACCAGCCTCAAAAATCACAGCCATTCGCAAGGAGATTCGCAGGGTTCTTCGTCTCGACTCCATTCCACTACGCAATCTAGCCAGGATTGTAGGACTCCTCTCTGCCTCCATTCAGGCCATATTTCCGGGTCCCCTCCACTACAGGGCCATGCAACGTCTCAAGGCGAAATACCTACGCCGCAAGCCTACTTACGACCAACCCGTCCCGGTGACGATGGAGGTTCGCGAGGAACTATCGTGGTGGCTGGACAGTATGCAAGCCTGGAACGGCAGGGCCATATTCGGAGACGCTCCAGACTTCGTACTGGAATCAGACGCCAGCCTGTGGGGATGGGGTGCCACCAACGGAACCATCTCCACGGGGGGAACATGGACGGCGCAGGAGCTCTCCATGCACATCAATTGCCTCGAACTCCTGGCAGGATCCTTTGCGATTCGCAGCTTGGCCCGGGAAAGATCCAACTGCTGCATCCTCCTGCGCATGGACAATGTATCCGCAGTCCAGTACATCAACCGCCTGGGAGGCGCTCGCTCTCGCCTGCTGTCGGATATCACGAAAGGCATTTTCGACTATTGCCTCCCTCGCAACATCACGCTACAGGCAGAATACTTGCCAGGAGAAATCAATCTCACAGCCGACTGGTTCTCTCGCCACTGGAGAGACGTCAGCGACTGGAAGCTAAACACGAGAATCTTCAGGGCCCTTGCAGCCCGGAGGGGTCCCTTTCACCTGGATCTGTTTGCCTCTCGCAACAATCACCAGACCCCGGAGTTCTTCAGCTGGCTCCCGGACCCGGAGAGCAAGGCGACAGACGCATTTCTCCAACAATGGCCGTCGACAGGAGCCTACGCTTTTCCCCCATTCTCCATGATTGCGAGAACACTACACCAGATACGGACGCAACAGATCAAACTGGTTGTCATAGCGCCCTTGTGGCAGAGCCAACCATGGTTCCCGGACCTCCTGGCCTCCTCCTACAGGGACCCTCTTCTCCTACCATCCTTCCCGGACCTACTCACGGATCCCAAAGGGCATCTCCACCCACTACTCCTGGAAGACCGGCTACCCCTGGTGGCTTGGTCTCTTTCCGGGGTTCCTGGCGAGTCAGCGGACTATCGCAGGCTGCTAGGGACCTCTTATGGGACTCATGGGCCCCGGGAACTAGACGCTGTTACCTTTCAGCTTGGACCTCCTGGTCTACTTGGTGCATGGAACGGGACTCCGATCCCTTTACAGCACCTATTCCCATGATTCTTAATTTTCTCTCCTCCTTGTTTTCATCTGGCCGCTCTTACCGTTCGGTCAACGTCGTGCGCTCCGCGATTTCGGCGGCTCACACCCCCGTCGGGGATCTCCCGGTCGGCAAAGACCCTCTGGTCTGCCGTCTACTCCGCGGTATGCGGCTCCGCCGTCCCCCGGCCCCCAGATACCCTCACCTATGGGATGTGGGACTGGTTCTCCGCTTCTTCAGGGATTGGCTTCCGAATGACCGCCTCTCCCTACGCCAACTATCCGCTAAGTGCGCTTTCCTCCTCTGTCTCGTATCTTTCCGACGGGTTTCGGACGTTCGGGCCTTCGACGTGGACGCTTTCGAAGTGGCCCCTGAAGGGGTCACGTTTCACATTTCCCGTCGCACTAAGTCGGGTTCGACCTCGGTCTTTTACCCATTTTTTCCCGACGACCCGCAGCTTTGCGTCGTGTCCATCCTCCGCAGGTATGTTTCGGTTACCTCCTCGCTCCGGTCCTCTACGTCGGGCCAACTCTTAGTCTCCTACGTGCGCCCTCACGCCCCAGTCTCGGTCACCACCTTGGCCCGATGGATCCGCTGGATCCTTTCCCTCGCAGGTATAGACCCCGCCTTCGGCGCCCACTCCGTTCGCGGTGCGGCGGCTTCATCAGCCTTCCTGGCAGGGGCGTCCCTCTCGGATATTCTCAGAACGGCGGACTGGTCTAGGGAATCCACTTTCCGTACATTTTATTTTCGCACTCCCCCTTCTGCTGGGATGTCACTTCTTCAGCGTTAAAATTGCAAAATAGGAAGCCTCCTGTCATGTTATAAAATTGAAGATTATGCTAGCTTTAGTGTACTAATAATCTTAATTTTAATAAGGACAGGAGGCGAGTATTTTCCCTCCCTTTTGTTCCCTACCCTGACTCCTCGGGGGAGTGGATCTTAAGGTGATGGATTTTGGGATTCATATTAGTGGTTCCACTATCTCCTGCACATATTCGGTATTCCTTCCATCTCTATTCCCAGTGTTTCCACCTAGACGGACAGTTTAGCTGTACAACATGCTTACACCTACACATATTTAACCTATGGCCAGCTTACAATCTGTCTGTACTGTTTAATTTACACCATTCTGTTAAAGCCCACAGGCGTGAACAGTTACGGTTCAGTACCTAACCGATTTTATACTCTCCTTTCAGTGTAACCCTCTTCAGGACTTCCACTGGTCGCTGGTTCGTTAACCTCACGACTCCGTAAGATGGGATGACGGCTTCGTTTGGTCTCTCCTCCTATCTCGTTACCAGGAGTCTCCTTAAGTTCCGCTCGCCAGAGACCGCAGTTACCGTTTCATTGAGTTTCTGGATGTTCGAGCTCTATCTGGACTTGGATGTCGCTTTAAGAAAGAGGAAGTGTACAGGCAGCATGACCCTTATATACTATGCTGCTCAGTGATTTATTTGTTACTCTTTACGTTTTCTTTACTGCTGTGGAGTTTAGTAAAGAGAGTCAATGCAAAATACTCGCCTCCTGTCCTTATTAAAATTAAGATTATTAGTACACTAAAGCTAGCATAATCTTCAATTGTGCGTCGATGAGAGATTTGTCTTTTATATACTAGCGACAGGCCTGACCGGTTATAGCACAGAGTAGGTATAGCATTGAGGCTCATACTATGTGTGAATAGTCTCTTTGCTGGGTTTGCATATGTGATATACAGTCCCAGTAGTGTGATGTGTGGCATGGGAGACTTAATGCAAAGCGAAATTAATGTGAGACAAAAAAGAAAGAAAAGGCTTGCTTTGTGCCATTAGTGGTAACTGCTCTGATTGTAGAGAGGACGTCTCCGCTTGTGTAGATGGTAGGAGGGACAGGAGCCATCCCCACCATCTGCGGCCCGGTTCCCTGGAGATACCCCCAGATAGTGCAGGCTTATCCGATCCCCGATCTGCTAAGCCTTTGGTATGACAGGAGTAAGTCCAGCATAATGTGTGGGCTTGAGTCCAGCATAGTGTGTGGTGAGAGGGGTGATTATGCCCCTGTGCCTCTCCGCCGTCCGTGCTTCCCCGAGGGTTCTGGTCTGCTGTGCCCTGGTGGTTCCTGGCTTTGCCGCCATTTCAGGTTTGCCCGCCATGCCCGCCATTTTGGCAGTGGAGGGTCTTCCTCGCACCGGGCTCCTCGGGTCGCGGGAACAGTCTCCTGGTACCGGGATGACCCCCACTGGTCCAAAGGGGGGGGGGAACGAGGCCCCTACCGCGTGGCTTCAGAGTTCCGAGAGGAAACCGCATGGCAGGATAGCGAGGCGGCGGCCGTCCACCTCACTCACCGCCCGTGTAGGCCTCAGATGTGGCTGTACCGATGTGCCCTTTCTGAGGTCCGATCGCTTGTGGTTAGATTGGCCTCAGCACCCGCACCTCTTTGCCCGCAGGACCGCTGCTTCCAGACTGTAGATAGCTAGTATTTTTTTTGCTATCTACCCCCCGCCCCCCAGTTGTGTCTCTTTTATAGAGTGCCATGGTAATCTTGAGTATTTCTTTATGACGGTAATGGTATTACATGAAATTAATTTATCTCCCAGACATCTCAATTCACTGAGGGATAGGCTGAAAGCAAATCACCTGTGCCTTTCATTGATGCTGCAGTTGAGTACATATGGTTGCCTCTATATTCTATACTAAAAATGATTTCTGTGTTGTGGGTAGCTGTATGTAACTGTTGTCAATCGGTGCCGGAAAATGAAGCTTGAGTGAGCCTTGAAAAAAATAAATTATATACATCTCATAAAGTACATCTATTTGGTTTTTAGCTTTGGCTTCAACAAAAGACTAGTTTAAAAAAAAAAAAGTTATAAAAAAAAAAAATAGAAAAAAATTAGCTACTCTCTTAAGCTACGTGTTCACAATCTGATAAACAGACAGCTCTATTAAACACCCATAGAAGTTGTTCCCCTTTTGTGGTGTGAGCAGGGACTAATGACTTCTTGATCCTCTTAAAAAAAATAACACAAATCTGTTTTTTGTTTTTTTTTCATTTCAAACATTGCAACCGAGAACAAAAAATAATACATTTTGAAATGATTTATGTATTAAAATGATTTATGCATTAAAAGCAATGACTGCAATTTCATGAGCAATTAAACATTTGGATCTGTCTAACGATACATATTGGTGTAGGCAAAACAATAAAAAGTCTATTTATTTAGGAGAGAAAAGAGACTGTGATTTTGATGGTATTAGTCATAAGGAACCCAGTGGGATTCTAAAGTAATAATAGTCATATGTCCCCAGGAATCCAAAAACTATTTTTAAAGGAACATTATCGCTTACTATGAAAATATACATTACACGGGTCTTATAACCAAACAAAATAATGATTACTCACTAGACATTGGATTGTAGGCGATGTTGCTAAATTTAGGCAAAAATAACAGAATTGTGAACTGAATGTAATGAAATATGTGTAAAAAAAAAAAAAGTTTTAAAATTTAATATGGTTGTAAATGTTATTAAAGTTGATGGTGCAAAGTGTACCTGGCACCCATTCTCAGCTCCGAGAATTCGTTTATAACTGCAGTGATTTCTAAAAATCGTTGCAGCTTCAAAACAGCCCCCAAAGAGGTCAGTCAGGCAGTCAGAATGCCCAGTTCTGGCCTGCCTGTATCAATTTTGTCCAACTTCTACAAGCTGCACACATACTGGTAGGATCAACCTCTTTATAGGAGAGAAAGATCAACTGTAGTCCGTCACTAAACACAGCATGGATTACACAACTGTCAACTAAGTTTATGTATAAATTGATAGTATCCGCTCTATGATTGCCATCCGATTCTAAATCAGTTTCACTCATCCTGTGTGATAGGAATAGCTGCTAGGGGATAAACAAGGGCATAGGGGCCCTATAACATAGGGGCTACTGAAGCTGCAGCTCCAGGCATATTCCCTTGGAATAGGTCAGCTAAACCTAAAAAAATAAATAAATGCTCTTGCTCTATGATTTTGTACAAATGGAACCAAGTACTGGAACTTAGGAGGGGTATGGGTGAACAAATATCTGTGAACTGGCTAGGTAAAAAAATATAATAAAAAAAGTTAATGATAAACAAACTTTGTACACTCCGCAAATGCTTTTGCAGCTTCTATTTCTCTAACAATCTAACATACTCCTGTCATCATGTGGCAGTTAGGCAGGTCCTCAATCTGATCGGGAATCTCGGAATGGGACGTGTGTACAGAACGTAATAACTCTTCGCTCTGCCTGAATTCCAGCAATGAGAGCATTGCTTGAATTCAGAGCACATTCTTAAAGACGCACACGGGGCATTACATTATTTCAAGCTCAATTTGGTCCATGCCAGTCTGGTGCCCCCGTTCACATAAGTTCTGGGGTCACAGGCATGATGTAGACCAATCAAATCACACATAATTGTATTAACTCCTCTAGTCCCATTTACTGTGCCCTAACGTGGTTTCTGTTCTCAGTACTCTTTCATTACATTGTGAAATTTCTTGTATTGACCTTGGCTTTGTTGCTGACCCTGAGTTTCTCTTTAACCTATTTCTGACTTGTTTACCAGTTCTATTGATACAATGTGTACCTGACACCAGCTAGTTCTCGTTTTCACTGTCTCTCTGTTATCCTCACCCAGACCTGTATTTGACTACGTTTCCTTATATGTTAAACCCGGCCACTCTAAGGACCGGAACATGTCTATTTTAGTCCAGTCTGCTACTTTTATCCTAGATTCTGCGTGTTTGGGTTATTCCTTGTGACAACTACACTTACTACATCCACCTCTTTCTCTGTCCCAGTCTACTTCCCATGAGCAAGCTTCTGTCTGCTAGTAAGAAGGGAAGCAGAGGAGTGGAAAAACGAGTCCTGAACAGAGAGGATTCACAATTTGTGATTAATGAGTGAGAGGGTTGTGGGACTTGTAAGACAGACAGACTAAGTTGAACGAGACTGAAATTGAGTATGTGTATTCATAAAAATGTATCCGGCAAGTCTCCGTCAAATGTGACTGCCACCAGATGCATGAGGTATGGCTGTGATAGTGCTTTCTGTCAGAAATATTCTATAATTAGGCCCATTATAATCATCAGCACCAGGTCCAATAGGCTGTTAATCCTGCCCTGGGAGAAACTATTATTACCTTAAGCCTCAGCTCGGCAAGTGTTTTTGGACTGAGAACAAGCCAGACTGAGAGGCACCTGACTGGATGAGCCTCTTCCTGGTGAGGAAGAAATCTACCTGAAGCTGGTTGGTTTCTCGAAGCTGTGCAGTTCTAGAATCTTGGGCATTATAAATGTCTTTTATATGTTACATTAAAAAAAAAAAAAGGCATAATTTTTCACCATTGATTTCCATTGTCTTCTTGTTTTGTGTGAGGAACAATCTGACAGAGACCACAAATATTCTATGCTATACCATTTTATCAAAAGTCTATACTCATTCTGACTTGATCCCATAATATATTATATCATAGATCTAATTAAAGAGACATTCTACGTAACCTCACCGCTCTGTGTACTGTTGCCTAGATTATTTGTGTGCCATACATCAATAAAACCATTACAAGTAGTTTAACAAAAACTGGACCTCTCCATGGCACTCGCACACCGCTCAAATACATTAATAGTGCATAATTAACTAATCTACATTATCACATATAAACAGAGTGGTTGCAAGACAGTGTTGGGCTAACACGGTGGTTATGTTGCTTAGATTTCCATTTAACTTGTGTGATGATTTAATTCACAATATTGCATTGAAAAAAGTAATCAGCAAGCTTATAGCTCCTCATCTTTAGCTGAAAAAGTATTTTTGACTTTCACAATGGGTCTTAAGCCAAGAACCACTCAAATACTTGTAAGATGCCTCCTGGAAGATAACTCATATCAGTACTATTAAATGATGTAGGGCAGGTATACAATGAATCCAATGTTAAGCATTGCATACAAGTATTTGGGCCATGTTGACTTTTATCAATCTATTGTTTTACAGTCTAAGTCTACACATGCATGGTTAACTGCTCTGGGCAGAGGATAAAGCAAAGTGTTATCTTCTGATAAACCAAAAGAGTTTTCATGAAATTTGGAATGAATGTTCATAAGAAAGGATTAAAAACATAGCAAATGAAGAGAAATAAGTTAAGAACACAAGTATGAAAATGGCCAACAACCTATTTTACATGCTTTCTCTTTGTTACATCAGGCTAATTTAATAAATTGTGAATTGTTGTGAATATTAAGAATTTTACATCTCAATCCCAAATTGGAAAATTCTTCAGACCAGTTACATTTTCAGTTTGGCTGTCTTGGTCTAGATATTTGATGTTCATTTTGAATTAACAGCAAGTCACACTTTGGTGTCTTACAGCCCTTTCACGTGTAGGTCTCTCAGTCCCCATTTAATTTCCTTAAGACAACTTCCCAATGCATCTTTCAAACCCCTGTGTCATACTCTGATCAGACAAGTATTCCTCATACAGGCTGAATGGAATATAAGTAGAGGTACTCTGAGAACCATACGTATTACAGCTCTTCGGGTAGCGTCCCCCTGGTTTGTGGCAAACCATTTTCGAGCGCTCTGAACCTGGGCCTCTTTTGGCATGCAAAGCAAACCCCATTGATATGGCTTTGCCGATTCTAACTTGAACTTACATTAGCCACATTTTCACCGAACCATAACAGAGGGACTGCTGTGCACTAGGAGTGCTCTGTTCTATTATTATTATTATATTTATATAGCGCCAACAAATTCCGTTGGGTGACAGAGCATTAATACTCTTACTCTACAATTACCACAAACTGCTGTAGTTATGCTGCTTTGGATGCCTCTTTTAACAAGTAGCATCATGTCCGTCAATCTCCCCAATGTCTCCCTCAATCCTCCTTGTGACAGATACCTTCTTTATATCTTCATAAATCAATATATGCTCCACACTACAACCCTCTACAGTCATATTCCTGCCTCATCAACCACTATTCTCACTACCGCTATATATTGTTGCCCCCAATATTTTTACAGGCCCCAGCGACATTCTCCCTCCCTCCAAATTTCAGATGTTCCCATTCATGCTTCCTGCCCTTTGCACTTTTTCTGAAGCTGCTGTACAAAGACTGGATTATGGAACGGATTAGTTGGTTTTCCTGCACAGCTGACTCTCAATCCACAGCACATACATTCTGGGCTGACATGTCTCCCAGCAGCTACATCACCCAATCAGTGATGACAACTGCATCACTGGCCCCCTTCCAATCTGCCCCCACATATCCTGATTGCATACCTTCCAATGGTGAGACCAATACCAGTGATATCCATCTCGGGTTTTATCTTGTCCGGAATGTAGCATGTCATCTTATTAATGGGATGCCGGTGATATTTAAGCATTATATGTGCCAGAATTGAGTTGAGTACACAGTGATTCTAGAAGTTATCATAGCAAGTCCTTGCTCAAAAAAAAATGAGAGTAATATTCACCTCATATGTATTGTGTAGATTAATCGTCAAGAACAGTACTATGTATTGAGTACATTATGTTTATAATCTAAGGGTTTATTCATTAAATGGGGTATTGTTAATGCAACTGCACAATTTTGACTTCAATTACTTAGGTGGGAAAAACATCTTGAAATTGGCAAAGACATTTTCCGACTATTTTGTCCTACATTTTTCACCTTGGTCATTAACTCAGTAATGCTTAAAATAAAATAAAAATCATATTGTGTCATTTGATTCTGTACCCTGAACTAGTTTCAATGTAAATGCACCTTTTATGCTTCTCTGTAAAATGACGCACACATTTAAATGTGTCTTGGATTTATACCCCTAAGCTACATAGCAATGAAGTCATTATTTATTATACAAAATTTACTAATTTGAATATATTTATTTTTCAATCATTCCACCCCCAAAAAATATTAACATTATTAATTTGATAATACCTTTCTTTAGAAGATCGTGAACATGTATTATACTTACAAACTACCATTGTCATCCAGTTGGGAGGTTTTCTACAGATAATCCAGCAGTAAATCTTCCACACTGTCAACAGAAGCCCGGACAGCCCCGATTTATTTAACCACTTTGAGGGGAAAAAACAGGGGAGGCAACCAGACTTATTGGAGCATAACTATTACAATAAGTAGCAGTAGGCATAGTGAGTAGACAACGGTTTTTAAAATATTGGTAGAGTTCTCCCTACCATTTTGTTTCCACTATATTCTTGTAAACCATTTGTAGTGTCCCATACAACGAGCCAGAACAAATGTCTCCTATTTGATACCTGTGGCCTGACGCCCAACTGATGGGTGGAAAGCTTAAATGGGTGGCAGGATAGACGTGTACAACACACTATGCATCACCACTTGTAAATTAATCACCAGAACTGTTAATGGATAGGTAGTACTTATAGCCCTTAGATGAGCTCATTTCACCTCAAGGCATGTGTAGCCCTGTTCGTGGATTACAATATTGTTGCTGTTTAAACTCTTGTTACAATACCCTGCATTTAATACCACAGACGAACTGCAAAACGAACAAACTATATCTAAAAAGGCACGAAAGAGACCGGCCGCACATGCTAAATGCATGGAACTATTTTGGGCAGGAGCCTCGTGTGCGGCCAGGCAGAAATGGGACTTCCGTCTATCTCCCAAACCCCTGAACCGATTCATATGATTTTTTTTAATATGCTGTTCCTATAACTATGCCCTATCAGAAAATATATGTTTTATGGGATTTGGATATGGTTTTAGGGTATTTCTGAAAGTGTAAAAAGTTTCATTTTTTCGTTTGGAGATAATGGAGTTGATACAGTATTAGCTCCCAAGCAGAGGGGAGGAATTTTGTGTAATGAATGGGAGTGTTTCATTATGTGACTGTATGGTTATTGGCTGTTGACTGTATTTCCCTGTGCCCAACAAGGTCCACTTGGGTGGCAACCTTGTTGGGAAAGTTGCATAAAAGGCCAGCCTGTCCCATTAAAGCTTCAGATCTGCTTAACCCTCAACATGTAGCCTTGTCTCGTACTTGTAGAGAACCTGCTTCACAACTAATCACTAGCTCTTGTAAGAGCTCTACTACCCCTACAACTAATGGTTCGGCTGAGATGACATCTGGAGAATACTGCAGCACAGCTCCTCTCAAGGGAAAAGGACGTCTCCAACGGCATACACCCCTCTGATACTCTGGGTGGCCGTTACAGCATGGTATGGTATGTTTTAGGCAGGGTTTGAGAAATGTAGAAGCCAGGTTATATTACAAGTTAATCTATGCAGATTCATTTAATCATGGAATATAAAAAGACAAACCAAATAACAGATATAAAGATACATGATTAATATATGCCCATCTGGCATTTAACTTTCTCAAGCCAAATTGTATGGATGTGGAGGGGAGAGCACTTCCTAGTGTTTTGGATGGAGCTCCAAATCCCAAACGTGTCTGCATGACTCCTTTTCACATCCAGTGCCTCACGCTTCAGGTTTGGGTCTATTTCTTATGTTTACGCCATTAGAAATGTGTGTATACAAAAGACTCTTTTGTAAATAAACTCTCTGATAGTTGCTTGCTTAGTAATCCCACTGAGAAATTACGAAACATGACAAAGTAGGTAAACTGTAAAATTTTATTTGAACGAAATATAAAGCAGAAGCACCTGTAGTTCAATGAGCACACATCTTATAGCGAGGTCCAGTGTAGTGTACATTCTAGAACAGGATCAGAACATTGCAAACATCCCCAGTCAGAAGACACAGATCATTTTCAGAATTCCCACCACACATTTATTGTACAGTAATTTTAACAATGGCACAACATTTTCATTGTAAACAGTTAAAACTATAATGATCATATGGAATACGGGGCAATCTGTTTTACATGGCAGAACTTTAAAAAAAAAGCGCAAAGTACGTGATACAGTTCTAATTATTTACATCGTTGCTTCCACAGTGTCAGGCAGAGCACAAGACAAGTAAATCACCAACGGTTTGATATAAACATATTCAATGTAGATGACCAGATGAGTAGAGAAACAAATAAAGAATAGAAAGTAATATATTTAATATTCTATTTACAGTAATTTATACATCTCAGTATAAAAAGACTGAACATCTTTAATTTTTAAGGAACAACAAGAAGACACAGCCCGGAGTTCCACCCTAGTTTTACTGTCACACTAGGGTTGCCAAGTCTATCATTCTTTTCTGGGCACGTAATTCTACACAGAACCAGATGATCCATAGAAAAGGCCAATAAAATGCACTGATCAATGGAACTAAATAAATTGATGGACCCTAAGGACATCACACATCAGTTGCGTGTTTCCACATTTTTCATGGCTGCTCGGAAGCATGTGGAGTATAAATGAGCCAAATCAAGAATGACTAAGCTGACATCACTAATTACAGCTCATGAATAGGCAAAGGGATAGGTAGACCCATTTGAAAGTGGAGGGATAAGCCTGCAGCATATTTAGAACAATACAGAACAGGTCACATTTTCATCTTTTGTATTATAGTATGACATCATCTCCCTTGTTATTTGAGACGATTATAGAAAATATATACTTCAGGGATGTATGTTTTATACACACCCTCTGTGCAGTGTACTCTGAGCAAGGGGAGGGTAATAGCCTCAAAGCTGACGGGCTCTATTTGAAATAAATCAAACCAGTGCTTCCACAGTCAACATATGTCATGCTTGTTTTTTTCAATCTTTGTAAAAACGAGTCATATTGACTTGATTCAGGCAAATTGAAACATTCACTCATTTAGAAAAAAATCCTGTCCTATTTTAACAGACAAATAATTAACCATAGATATATGGCACCTATCAACAGAGCCTTTTTTAAAAAAACACCATTATAAAAACAGGCAAGTTTACCAAAAGGTTCTGAATTATTGTTGAAAGGTTATTGCCCACATGAAAACAAATTGTTTTCTCAAAATATTTCAATGCAATGGGGGATCATAAATGCAGCAGACGGTAACTACGTATAAGCATGACAATCACAGAAAAACAAAAAAACTTACATACAGCTGTCTGTTTTTTTATGAAGTGCTGGTTGCTAACCATAAAGTCTGAACAATAAGGAGTGCTGGACATCTTTTTGTCTGACAAAATAAAACATTGCCATTTTTGACAAATGGTAATGCTTACACTTGGCCAAGAACATGCCTCTAGTGGCTGTCAAACAGTCAGCCATCAGAGCTGCTAGCTCCTTCAGATCCTTTGATTTTCAAAGGTCTTCATGTTCAGCGTCATAATTAGCCAGACACGGCTAATGCTTGTCATACGACTCACGTGTTTCTTTTAAAAAGAAGAATGGGGCCATTAATCTAAATGGATAAAGGGACACATCTGACTTAAAAATACGACATTTATTTTTCAAAGTTAGAGTGTCCCTTTAACTATATACCATGTTAATTTACTTTCTGGTGAAACTTCCTCTTTTTCAAGAACTTGAACTTCTGCAAGTAAACAAAAAAAACACAAATTTCAGTAATTGTTCTCTCTGCATATGACCAGTCACAAGTCTCTATATGTATCAAAGGTAATGAAAGAGAATTTACTTTTTGGGCCATTTTTTTTTTCTTTTTTTGTTATTAAGAAAGCTGCATATAAAATTGGGGATTTGTGAAATGAGGGCTCCTATAGCTGCCTACTGTTAGCCAAGCAGGAATCCAAAAAGACAAGTTCCTCAAAATCTACATATGTCCTGAAGGCCACATGGTTATTATATGTATATATATATATATTTATTTATTTTTTGTATCAAAAAAACAAACATGTTATACTCATACAAATACAATGGGCTATGTTGCTGCTTTTAAACTGCTTATATTTAACCTTTCATGTTCCTATAAAAAATATACAGCTGTTCAAGTTTTTATATATTTATACATTCAAAAGCACACACGCAGGTATCTACAAGCATACACACACATAATCAAGCATTTCTATATCCCAGCACACACACACACTGCATCAAAACTATAAATATATATATTTATTAGATAAATACATTATCTAGGTGGAGGTGCCGCGGAAGTAGCACTTTCTCGGTTTTGGTGTAAATGATTACATCACAGTGACAACTTAAAGTGGAAGAGACAAGAAATCAGGAATTTGCAAGGAGGCAGTACGGAAGGTTTTTATAGAGGCAAAGTCATCATCTAGACATCTCAAAATTCTGAAACCTATTCTTTTATCGCAATACACAAAGGCACATTTGAAACATGGGTTGTGAATGTTATCTGCACACCGCACAACTGCATGGATCGTGAATATTATATATGAACATTGACATACAGACCTAATTTTAAAGGTAAATCGCGATGGCATCTACATCTAATGTAAACTTTTTTTTTTCTTTAGTAGGAGGTGGAGGAATTATGGATCCTTCCTAATATTTGGACAATTCAAATTAAAACTCCTTTTTTTTCAGTAGCCAAAAGAGAATATGGCACTTTATCAAGAGCCTTGACATTTATCTAGAACTTTTGCACGTAAACAAAGGAGAACGTTGGACACCGAATCAAATATAAATAAATTAAAGTAATTAAAGGAAAAGTCGGCATCTATAAAGACATTCACATTTGCCCACTGCTATTTGCTGTGAAGTTTGACTAAACCCCTAGTACAGTGATGGCTGACTTCGGCAAAGCAGAACTAGATCTACCATGATGCTTTGCCAGTGTTGGGTTTGGCTCAGCCCCATGTGAAATGTAGTTCATTAATTAATGCAGTGCTGGTGTCCGCTATCAATGTACTGATGGATGCACAATATACACAACATATTTAACGCTGTACACTGCACAGAAAAATACACAAATATTTTTAAATTCTTCCAGACATTGAAGGAAAGTAATTGCAATCAAGCAGTGGGCCTGATTTTACAGTCCAACATGTCAAGCACCCCAATAAAAGATAAAACCGTAATAACGAAAAAAAAAAAAAAAGTAAAATATTATGAGGTGCAGTCATTCCAGGGATAATAAAAGAATAAAATTAAAATAAAACCTTGATTTTCACATAAAATGAACCAAGCTCGTATCTTCTCTCTGTTAGATTTTAAAAAGGATTTCAGAAGAAAAGAGCAGAGTGCTGGAAATTGAAGCACCCACGGCCGGAGTCTTGCCGGGAAGAAATGTAGTAGTTTTCCTCACAGTGCTACAAACCAAATATGATTAAAAAATAATACAAATATTAACTCAAAGAAAATGAAGTGGAGCTTGTGGTAATTACATAAGTTTGGGAACCACAAAGATGTAACAGATTCCAGGCAAACGATAGCGACAAAGTGCTGTAAAACTCCTGAGAAGTCTCTGATTGGCTAGCTCATGGAACAAATCTTTCAAATCTTCACCTGAAGAAAACGCAGCTCTCAAATGAACGAAGTAAGGTTGGGTACAGGTAACAGGATCAAAAACAAGGTTAGCTACTGGTTTCACCCTCAGAGCAAACCCCTAACAAAACTAGTGTCTAGGTGGATGATAAGCATCCGCAGAAAGGACATCTCCTTGCGAGTGTTCTCAAATATAATCCTGGGATCATCTGACTGACACCGCAAGCAGTTGGGAGCCATCACCATGGCCAGATTGTTGACATCCATCTTTGTTGTGCCCACATTAGATGGCTTTGAGAAAACCTGTGTTTAGCAAAAAGAGAAGGAGAAAATGTTGAAATGCATAGCTGAATCTATCACACAAGCAAATTCATGTCACCACATTCCTTCAAACCTCAGACCGGGAATGGATCTAATGTCCACTCTGCACCATAGACTGGGAGAGTAGTAAACTAATTTCTAACTCTTCTGTAATTTCAGATCTACTCTACTACTTCCGGTAATCTCACAGAACATCACTCATACTTGGATGGAATTGTGCTTGTGCTAGGATGGAATTTACATAGTTTTACATGTAAAATCACACTGCTACGGAAGTTCAATAGAGGCCATGGCTACAGTTATATAATACTGTTGAAGAACCAACACACTTGGTTTTCAAGTATCAAACATACGAGGAGCACCAAACAAGGTTCTGGGTAAATGTCCTACCTGCAGGAAATGGATGAGATAACAGAGAACAAGTCTGTTGAGCTCTGGAAGCTGTTGAACCACAGATACGGCTGCATCAGGATTTTCATAGTTGCTGATGCACTGCTTGTAAAACTGCTGAGGGATCAGTGGCTCCTCGAGCTCTCTGTACCACAGTTTCAAGAGGGATGCTGGGAGGACACAGAAAAAAAACTCCTTTAAATTGTTTTACAACTAACCTCATCCATCAAAGAGCTTGACACACATTTTAACATAAAACATGCAATGTCCGACAGATTAATATATATTTTTTTACATTTAAACTTTAGGTGCTTGTTCATGCAATCACAATAACAAATAGAAAATGTATGTTTTTTTTTTTTTTCATAAGAAATATGATAGATAGAAAGAAACTGTAGACATTTTCTTTTCACTCTTAAGAGAGTGTATAGAATTATTTTTAGTTTTAAGGGAAATGATGTTCTCTGCACATGCACGACTGGCAGAAGGAATTCAGTCAATTCCTGGTTTCAAAATGAAAGAGCAATCAGTTTATATCCCAAGAAAACTCCACTTTTTTTTTTGTTTTTTTTATTATCCTTTGGATGCGTTTAAAAATGGGTGAAAAAAATCCACTCTCTAGAGTTCCTTTAATATTGGGATTTCCTGCTAGATGTATAAAGTGTACATCCACTGCTTGGCCTGTGCGTTATCAAGAGTACTGCTATTATATTAGCACTTCCTGCCTGAGGTATGTGTAGAACCTTGAATGCTCCAAGCGACCAATCCACCCAATGTCAATAGTCTATTTATAGACGTGTTTAGACAGAGCCAAGGTGACTGTACTTTTAGGCCATCTGACGCTTCGTGCACTTAGTCTTCATTTCATATTAACCTTTGTTTTCCTCAAAGATATTCAATTCATTTAAAACTAGCCTATTAAACTTGGGCCTCAATTTAAAAAGCATTCCAAATGATTAGAATAACTTTTCCAAATGAAAGAATTTAATCACTTGGAAATCTTACTAAATCGAGGCCTCGGCTTGCTGCAACTGCAATTAAAGCTGAATGTGCAGAGAATTTTTCATTAATTGAAGGGGGAAAAAGAAAACTCTTAAAAACGATTCATTTGTTCTAAAAATACATATAAGAAATTGGTAGAATATTCCCTTGAACTGCAAAATATTAACTTCCCTAAACGTGAATTCATACAAAACTTAAGGGCTTACTCCAACAACCATGACCACTTCTGCTTTGTGAAGTGACTATGGTGTTAGGAGTCTGGATGTGCAGTGTTTCTGCTTGAATTTGCACTTGTTTGCTTGGGGCAAGTGACACCTCCTAATTTATTATATATTTTATAAATATTATAATTTATTTGTAAGAAGGTGCCGAGGGTCAAATGATTATGATACCTTTACCACAATCTGCAAACGGACTGAAATAGTACAAAAGGCCTAAAGTAAGAGTAACCTCTTTAGACATTTAAAACAAAAAAAGATTTTCCATATTTTTTATTGCGGTTTAAATGCAGTGTCTATCTGACAGTTTGGGATTGAGTGTTACAAAATGTCATTCACATTGCATTAGCTATACAATGTTCTACTTTTGATCAGTAGAATGTTCAAGCACGCTTTCAATAACATATACAAACATGTACACACCTGGAATGGTTGGGTCAGAGAGGGTATCCGGAATTATCCACTGTTCTACCTGCACTTTTAGTGCATTCACTTCATCAATATCCCCAGGGACTCTGTAACCACAAGCGGAGGTGTCATACACAGGAGTTTGGCTACTGTCTGTATACCACTTTGCAGATGTACAAGTGTTTGTTCTGTTACCATTTACTGGAAAGCAATTTATTAATATAACTGTGGTTGCTCTGCGCACTGCGGCTGGGTGTGGACAACTGATGGAATGATTCTAAGAATTTGGTGGTCTGAATATGAAGGAATGTTCTAATGAGCTGACACTGAAAGTCTTCATCATATTAACCCTTTAATAACAGGCTATGAAGATTCTATGTATAGACTCAGTTAAAGGAACACTTCCAGCACCATAACTACTACAGCTTAGTTACCAATACCTGGTTATGAGCATCCACGTAAAACAGAGGAAGTAAGAAACTGGATCCCTGATTAATTACAATAGGGGGAAATGAAAACTGCTTGCACAAGTGAATAAATTGAGCCAATGGCCTTTATAAATAATTCCAGAGAGTGAAATGCTGCTTTTGGGCCAGTAGCATATGCATGAGCAGTACTGCATGGCTTCCATTGAGAAATGTTCAAGTGCATGCTCGTGAATTCTCCTACTGAAGAAATGGGAGGCCAGTAGATGGCCAGGACATATCGCTCAAGGGAATACTTGCAAACCTGGGACAATTAGAATGATTTGTTTTATTATTTTTAAATGTTTATTTTTTAAGGGTGTCCCCTTAAGCGGTCACCTGCTAGTGAAATATGTACCTGAATATTCCTTCGGTCTTCTCGCCTCCCAGGTTTAGCACTTGCTGGGACAGCTGAGTCTGCACCCAGGGGAGTCGCCGGTCAGGATACACCTCTCTTTGACGCTCCATAATCTCCTCCAAGGAGCTTCCAAAGAGAGATGGGGTTTGGATAGCATTCCTGGCCTGCTCAATCTCTTCCAGTGTTGGCTTCCTCAGTCCCTGAAACAGAAAGAATGACAGGGTATCAAAAGCTACTCAGTTCTGACCTGCACAGGGAAGGACGGTATGGCTGTACAAAATCCCATTTCATTGTAATGTAGCCCTTACTATTTATTCTTGTTTGTAGTGTACACAAACCTAAGGCCATGTTTAATTGGGAACTGGGTCACCAAGATGGATTAAATCACAATTAGTTGGAAACAGATGTTTCATGGTATGTGTTTTGGACCATTAATTCTGAGTTTTACATTCATAGAATAGTTGTGCAGTTAAAGTGGTTTTAGAAAGGTTATTGTGATTGAAATCATTTTGTATTGGAACCAGTTTTGTCTTTCTCTATATGTCTTCAAAAGTTACCCTTTTCTCTTTACTGGAACTTCACGAGGAGAAATGCCACTTTTAGTAATGCTATAATGCTCGTGATGTTAAAAATGAAGCCATTTCTAAACTGCAATTTGCATTAACTATAAGTGCATAACAGAGAGCGACTTTTAGCATAACTGCGGTGTTTCTATCCCTGGTATAAAATACTACTAGTAATCCTTTATTTAGACTGTAAGCTCCTTTGAGCAGGACTCTAGCTGCCTCTTGTTTACGTGTTTCGTTAAACTTACACGCATGTCTTGTCTACCTATTTTAAAGCACTGTGGGATACGTTGTCACCATACATGTATTTGAATATAAGATGCAGTCATATGTTTTAACTAGAAATTTGGAAGAAAATATAAATAAAACAACCAGTAAATTTCAGCTAAGTGTATAAGGGACGTATTATGTGTGTATAGGGGCTGTAGCGTGTATGTATGTAGAGGATGTAGTGTCTGTTTATAGGGGATGTAATGTGTGTGTGTGTATAGGAAATCCAGTGAGTTTAGGGGACGCAGTGTGTGTCAAGGAGGAAGTGTTTGTACAGTGAATGCAGTGTGTGTGAATTTGTGAGGTGGGATAGGGGCGAGAGAGAGACAGAGACATATACATTCTGGAGTAAAAAAAACTGCGCCCTATTTTGGATTAAGAATGATAATAAAACAGATGTTAAAACAAATGTTTTCTGTCACCTATCTATTACAGCCAGGACAATCCTCCAGCAAAGTACAGCGATACGGGGAATATAAGTACAGAACACACTGTATCTACAAAACGAATAGCAAAATTATCTAGAAAAGTGATATTTGCATTACGAGATTTAGGGCCTGTGAGTGTTGTCCTTTTTTGAGTGTCATGGCAGACATCAGGTCTTTGGCCAAAAAGGGATTGCTGTAAAATGCACCCCTGCTGAGAGTTAATGGCATGTCCTTACATAGGGATGTTAAAATCCACATAGAAACCGAAAGTTAATAAATCAAAGAAGAAAACCACAGCTCCTGCAGGGACCGGAGAAACGATACGAGGTTCACCAAGAAAGACAAAAGAAATATTTCAGTTCCCTCAGCTGCCAAGCTATTTCTGCTGCAATGTGAATTTCACCAATAATGTAGAACAAAACATTGTGTTCCTGTTTTTATAATGACACAATTCTCTCCTTTCTTATCTTAAAGGGACACTCTAAGCAATCACTTTGTTTATGCAGCCCTAGTCACACCTCCATGCATGTTGCCCACACAGTTTCCCTACATAGCTTCTAAAAGAGAGTCCAATTTGTTGTTTGTTTTACTTAACTTGCCTTATCACACAGTGTGTTTAATTTAGAATTTCTTACTTCTGCTTTGTTAATTCCTTGCAACAGCTTTCAAAAGACTCACGTGTGAGACTTATGTTCAAATAGAGTAGGAGATAAAAAGCTCTAAATTAAACACACCATGCTGTAAAATCTGATTGAAAAATTAAAAACTTTTTTTTTATGGAGGCAGTGTGAGTCATAACCTGGGAGGTGTGACCGGGGCTGCATAAAAAAATGATTTAACTGCTAAATGACAGAAAACTGAGCAGTAAGACTAGAGGCAATCTATATACCAGAACAGATTTATTCAACTAAAGTTGTTTAAGTGCTTAGAGTGTCCATTTAAATGACCACTGCAGTCACCCAGACGACTTCATCTCAGTGATGTAGTCTGAGTGCAATAGTCCTTTCGTTTTAACCATGCAATGTCAAAATGTTTACATTTCAGGGTTAAACCCACCTCTATAAAACTCATGTGAAGCATTTTGATATTTGGATGCGTGCGTGGAATGTATGCATGTTTGTTTCCAATGCTCCTCTATGAGAAGTACGAGTAGTATTGGATTAGACACCAGTGGGAGAGCCAGCTGACATTGCAGGATGCAGAGTTGCTGGCAGCACCGAGTAAAGGTGAGTAAAAAACTTTTTTTTAGGGTGGAAGTGGGGAATACAGGTTAGTGTTCCTAATGCTACAGTGTTCCTTTAACTCTACTGACTGCCAACAACTAGGATTATATTTAGGTGAATAAAACATTGATCTCCTGTCACACACATGAGCTATCCAAACCATAGACTTTAGTAGAGTAGAACAGTCAATTTATGTTGTGAGGGATTTGTAGTCCCCTTAGTTTGTGTGGCACCATAGTGTTGATCCTTTTTGTTTGGAGAGTGTCGTTCTAGTTTTTAATTTTGGATATATTTAGGGGAATGACAGAGATGATCTTAAAATGATAGCTCCTGTGGCGGAACAAACCTCGTCATGTGTTCTCGGAGGGGGCTGCTTGCCTGCCTCCTACCTTCTGACTATGGCCCTGGGATATATGGCATTTGAAAACACTATTTGTGCCCTGTGACAAAACTGGAGATTGTGCACAAATATGACTATTGTCCATATTTTTGATTCCCTTCGTTTGTTGCACTGTTCCCCATGTGTTTCATCTGTTGGTTCGGCTGGATAGACTACCAGACAAACTGTGGAGTTACTGGGTGGCCACCATTTCATGTATCAGAGGCACATGGTGAGAACAATGGATGAAGCACATGGTGACAACAATGGATGGCGGCCATTTTAACTCACAGACACTGTTTTGACTTTTCTACACGGTGCCATCTCGCCGGTATTTGGTGCACAAAGACATCGTGCAGTAGTTTTAAACTACAGAACAGGGGACACATTTAACAGTAATTATTTTTCATATAGCCTGTATATGTTCTGCGGAATCTGCATTAAACCGTATCTTCCAAACTACTGAAAGGATCTGGGTGAATTTTGAATATGTGGTTCACCCAGATCCCCCAGTTCCGAGAATATATTTTTTATGGGGTTATTGCATGTTTTGGGGTCCCTGTGATATGTTTTATAATACTGTATTTTCTTGCCTGTGATAATTAAGTTAGTCTATTGTGTTGAGATAATTGTATCACAGGCAGAGGGGAGGATTTCTGATGTAACGAATGGGAGTGTTAGCTGTGTTGTAATGTGTTGATTGGTTGTTCTTCAAAACCTTGTGGGCAGTACTATGTTTGTAGAATGTGAATAAAAGAGGCTGTATATGCCAGTACAGTCAGTTCTACTTCACCCTCAATTTGGAGTGCCGTCTCTTATTGGGGGAATCTGCTACAAGGGATTGCTATGCTCTGCACACTCTGCTGGAGTGCTTGGAGCCCTCAGGAAGCGCTAGGAGCATCCTTCAACGGAGGTACCCAGTCGGGGTGCCAGGTGATCCGTTACAGCTCCCAAAAAAGTAACATATTTAGTTTTTTTAAAGACAAACTACACCCAAATTAACCAGGGCCTAGCTGGAGACAGATGCACATACAACTTTGTGTAGAAATGTAAACATAATTCTATTGTAAACAGACTTAATATATAGTTTTAAGTGTACTACAGTTATTTTTGCGATTATAAACATGAAGGGCAATCAAAAAGTCATATAATCAATGGAGGGTTATATCAATAAAATACACAGACACATATTTTTATTTGGTTTCTAATTTACCTTCTTTCCCCCAGTAATTGCGACTTTCTGTAGTTTGCGGTAACAGTACTTAGCATAGGTGCTGATGGGTAAACCTAGAAGACATAAAATAAATAAATAACAGTGTAAGATCTTTATGGAAATAAGTCTGAAAACAGCCATCAACAAGTACATTAAGGCAGTAAGATATACAGAGCAATAATGTAGCAAAGTGTAAATGAAAAGTCATTTTCAGCTAACGCCATTGGTCTCCATGTTTTTTTCCACTCACAGACGTTTACACAAGGATTGTTTTGTATACATAACCCACTATATGTCTCAACCAAAAAAGAATCTCATAGAAAATAGAAACAGAGATACATAAATGTAGTTTGACAACATATAGGGTACATTGAATTGTATCATCCAAACACAGCTTTGATCTTTTATTAATGGCTTATAATTGCCAGTGTGTTTTATCCCTCACCATTTCTGATGAAATTCTATGGATTGCATCTACAGCTGTTTCAGTAAAATTGTATTTTCTTAGTACATGAGATGTATAAATGCATTTAAAAAGTCAATCAAATGATATTATTTTTAAACCTTTGACACTCTAATTTAAGACTATGTCCTCTTGTTGTGGTAGTTTTTCTTCTTTTAAATATAGTCTCCTCCTTTACTGTGTTGATTCCCTTCTATCATATCCCCCCTGTCTCGTCTTTCCTCCAAGCTATACATGTTAAGATCCTTTAACCTTTCCTGGTATGTTTTATCCCGCAATCCATGAACCATTTAGTAGCCCTTCTCTGAACCCTCTCTAAGGTAACAATATCCTTCTGAAGATACGGTCTCCAGTACTGCGTACAATACTCCAAGTGAGGTCTCACCAGTGTTCCGTACAATGGCATGAGCACTTCCCTCTTTCTACTACTAATTAGAGATGTCGCAAACTGTCCGCGAACTTCTCGCGAACGGTTCGCCACGAGCTATTCGCGGCGAACTCCGGTCAGCTGACACGTCCCGGCCAATCTCCAGCAGACCCTCCCTCCCAGACTCTCCTACTTCCTGGACAGCATTCATGTTTCAACCGCGGCGAACCGTTCGCGAGAAGTTCGCGGACGGTTCGCGACATCTCTACTGCTAATACCTCTCCCTATACAACCAAGCATTCTGCTAGCATTTCCTGCTGCTCTATTACATTGTCTGCCTACCTTTAAGTCATCAGAAATAATCACCCATAGAAGCATAGAAGAGAAACTTACTCAGAAACCTACTCACTGTACTAGCAGATACAATACAGGATAAAACAAACAAACAAATAATGCACAAAATGCAACAACAACAAAAAAAAAGTAAAAAAAAACAAAAACAATCTTCGGTGGATAACTGTACAATTAAACAGTTGCTGGGGTTTTCTTATCTGTCCCTTCTATTTCCTTTATTTGCGTTATAGTGTTCTGATTTGACTATTTCACCACCCAACAACTCTCTATAATAAAACAGTTGCTGTGGTTTAATAAATATCTAAACATATTTTTAAATATTAATGTACTATACATATATATATATATATATATATATATATATATATATATATAATTAGTATGATTATTTTTTGTTGCAATGTCTCTGAAAAGTAAATCTTCAGTAACATTCCATAAAATACGGTACTGGTGGAATTCTAAACAGGACATGAAAAATCTGACTGGCAGTCTGACAAGGGGTTTTCCCTCTTTGAGTTCCATTGTTTAAGTGTTTTATGTTGTTTTTTCTCTCTCTAAATACAGGTTCAGACTTGTTTTTACATCCATTGGGGACATCTATAAATCTATTGCTTTTACATGAATGTGTAGTATCAATTTCAATTAAACGCTTTCCTGCCCCTGCTCTGCAGGCGGAAAAATGCATCTCTGTAGAAAATCGAGTGTGTGCTTGGATCTCCCACTTAGTTTCCCCAGAACTACAATAAAGCTAACAAAATCCAGCTAACAACAAGTCACCAATAACCATCTGCTCCAAATAACAATGCTGAAAAATCTCCAGACCACGGAGTAAGAATGAGGACACATTCTCTCACTAAGTAGATTTGCTATTTTTTTATAGCAAAAAAAAAAAAAAAGTGTCCCAAAGGGAATTTAACATAAAAAAATAGTTCAAAAGGACATCAATGCGAGGTTCCAGATTGCCATGGTGAGAAGACGCAAGGCACTGCAGCCCCCCTAACGAATGCTGGAATGTTCTATCATTCCACTTGATTCCTCTCAGGAATATCCCAAGAAGAGTTTGGAGTCCGCTCACACTGAATTAGCACTAGGCAACTTATGGCAAAACCTGTACAGGACAGTGGAGATGGCTGCTCACTTGTTTTGGTAACTTGGTATATAATTGTAAAGGTGCCCAAGCTCCCCCTACTACCTCCCCTAGGATTGGTGGAGGTTATCCATGCCACAAGAAACTGACCTTAATAACGGGCTCCAGACTAAATACACGTCATTATACTACCTTGGTCCAAGAGAGGCACCAGCACTGAGATGTGAGCACTGGTCAGACACAGCACTTTCTAAGCCTCGATCAGGTTATAAAAAGGCCTCTCAGCAGAGATATTACCCTAGCCTAGTCTAGCCAAACTGGCAATCACAAGCTGCTTCTGACACACTAGAATGCACACATCAAGGATTTCCACCTAAGTTCCAACAGGCAATATTCCTGACCAGATGTCTTACACTATGTTGTGCTTAAATTAAAGGGTCACAATCACAAAGATTAGGAGAGTTGTCTCCGAGAAACCTGCCTGAAAAATGGTACCTCGAATGTAGCTTCTGATAAGGGCAAGCACTTAGGTTGATGGACTCTGGTGGAGAGGACATTTTATCTTTACTGTGGCACAGGATTAACATATCTTGAGTGGCCAGCTTGGACTAAATGTTCCTTCTCATCCTACCAGACTGAGCCTGAAGGAGCTTTGTTTTACTGCCTATATTGACATGCATAAAATAAGAAATACTTGTGCTACTTTATTAGCAGCTGCAGCATAAGAAAAGACAACATTTCGGCCAAGTAAGGCCTTTGTCAAGTCAGCATGTGGACATGCATGGTAGGCAAATGAGTGCATTGTGACAAAGAATTGGGTGAAATAAGACTTTTCAGTGTTTTAGCCTGGGGCTCTAGTTTGCAAAAACAACATTGCATCATCTTCTTTTTCAGTGGTTTTACATATATTATTCCTTATTTGTGCGATTTGTCCTGTTCTTGTCCTCTAACATGCAATGCCCCTAAATGCTTACCCTCTACACGCGTTATAAGTATGGTGCATTTCACTATGGTGTCTCATACATCTGTTATAGAAACTTTCTTTGGATGATCATCGCTCTTTTTAGATACTATTTATAACAGTAGTTAGTGTTTCTGTTGGTGTCATCAGACAGATATTTGCTTAAGACACTATTTTCTTTTTTTTTTCATTGTCATCCATATAATTCATGTAATATTATTTGCAAAATATGTAGCGTGTGCAGTTGATTTTCTGCAGTCTGCCAATTTGCCTGTTTTGTTTGTGCTGCTGCACGACAATAACACACTACAAAGTACTAGTCACAACAATGGCAAGAAACAAAAGAATGGAAAAACATTGAATTTTCGTTTTATTTCCTAAAATGGTTATACAACATGTGATTGCTCTGCAGACACAAAAAATTGACAAAGCATCGTATATGTGAAGGCAAAAGTAGTGCCATAACACAGTACTAATCTCTCACTTTTCTAAATATGGCTAAATAATGTTGCAATGTAGGATGGGGCAAAGAAGGGAATGACAGCTTCTTGCTGAATTGAATTTTTAAAATGATAAACTGAATTTCCTTTAACCTTTATTAACCCAACTTATCGTTCCTACCACTTCAGCATACCTGGTTATTCAATACGTGCGTAGATACAGGTCTATGTAAAAATAGAATATATAATCGACTAGGCTTACTATTATCGAGCAAGGATGTATAACAGGAAGGCGCAACGTTAGTAAAGCACTCCCAGACTATGATTGTCGTCCAAACCTGGATAGCTAACTTGCTAGTAGACCTCTTATATTAACAAAGCTGTAGCAGAGATCCCCAGCTTTTATCACAGCACTCGAAAATGGTTTGACACTAACCATAGAAATGATGACTTCAAGGATCTTTGTACAACCATTACAATGTGTTGCAGATGTTAGAGTGATTGCCATTTAAAGATATCTGGCCCACCAATGCATCTCTCTATTGGTGTCAACATCTCTTAGCAGAGGTCAACAACGGTCAGCACTGTGGAACTCAAACTTCTGACCAGACCAATGTCTACTCCTGTTGTGTTGCCCATGTAATATTAATCTTTCAGTTCCTCTATGAAAATAACCCAAAACAAATGGGGATTTTTGTAGAATGTTAAGCATAGCCACTTTCACAATCTTGCTGGGAAAACAAAATTAGTGGAAATGCTAATTGCGGTTATATTTACCTTCTTCTTCATCCCCATTCTGCTTCCTCTTTTTGCGAGATTTTGAATTCTTCTTAGTTTTTAGTTCTTGAGCTTCCTGTATGCGTTGAGTTACTAAAAAAAAAAAAAAAAAGAAGAAATATCTGAGCAACGGTGTTCCATTTTTAAAATGGTTTATATGTTGTACAGTCCTAGCGTTTGCCATGCCATGGGCTGGTGAACAAATATAATAACATAATAACAATCCAAAGTATGTCACCATGAATAAGAGATACAGTCGTGTTCATTCCAATGTCTTATAATATATAAACCTATCAAGACAGAATGTTCCTTGTGAATTGCAGAAACCACTTTACCCTCATGTATATAGTATCAGCTCACTTTCCTCCCTCCCAGAGTGTACCTGTGTGAGTAGAAAGGTTACATTGAACAATCCATTTACTCACATTCACACATCCACAGCAACTAAACAGTCGTTTAACTTAGCTCGTTAAAGTGGACCTTTGTGGGAATATTCTTTTGAGTTAAGTATCAAAAAAAGAACACATTGATATCACTCTTAAAGTGGTTTATGGAGCAGTTTGCAAGTAACGCATTCATAAAAGGATTTATTTTTATCTAGAAATAAAGACTGGATCATCCGTAGTCTGTTAAAAAAAACAAAAAAACAAGACAGCTGCTTTCTTCAAGCATTTATTGCCGATTCTGGATTTTGTGTGGATGCAAATAACTTAATGGGGAACTGAACAACTTAAACCTAAAATAAGAATATATTGTTGGCTAGACAATAAACAACTCATCATATTTTTCCTCTTATAATAAAAGGATGCTGTATGTAGAGCAGTCATGTTTATAGAATTGAGGAGGTAAGCAGAATGTTAAGCGAAGAAGCTTACTGTAAGGGCAGGCCTGGCATATATTAGGAATTACAGAAGCTTCTGCTCAGGGGTGTAGTTCCCCCGGGCACCCCTGAACTCTAGAGACGATCCATGCATTATGTTGTAAATGGATGTAAGGATGTAAAAGCGATAACCTGTATATGTTACTTAGATCCTTGTTTACAGAGAACTTTATAAAGTCTGGCCTATAATAAGAGAGAAATGCTAGTCTACTCCCGACTTGAACTAACAGCAATTTACTTGTGGGATTATAGTGAAGGAATTCATACCAAAGCATTCTTGTTTCTTATCTGTCCCTTCTGTTTCCCTAATACGAGTTATCATGTTCTGATTTGACTATATCCCACCCAACCAGTCTCTACAATGCATTAGGACACGAAGTAGCACACATTTCAAGGTTATTTCCTCATGTGAAATATCTCAAAATAATTTTGAGTTTTTCCCGGTACAGACTATTCTGCTACATTTATAACAACAAATACCAATTAACCAAAGAAAGATATATTTTGAAAGAAGATGGGCAGTTGACTCTGCACACTTATTTTACTGGCATGCGAATTAAAACAAATGTAAAATATTCCAGATGTTATGCACACAAGCAAAATTTGCCTCTGACGAAGGTGCTGGCTTCACAGCACCGAAACGCGCGTCAGGCGTTTTATTTTTATTATTTTTTCACTTATGGGCACTTAACACATATCACGGCATGATACTTAGCTTGCCCTATGGGGTTTTCTATGTTTAATTTTTGTTTAATCTAGTCTGCTCCACTTTTTGCTTAGAAGTGTATATGGGAAGGGAGAGATTGGTTATTACTATCTGTCACTGCAAATTTGATATGCAGTATATCTCTATTACTATACCATCTACATTCCTTTACCTTCTTATAACTATATACTCTATTCTTTATTTATCTGTCTATAGATGTATCATTGAGCATTTTAAGCATCATGACATCTATACCTAATACTCCTTCATTTACTTCCATTAGACATATATAGAGAGACAAGACTCTTATCTCTTGAAGTCTTGTATATACTTTCTTTATTTTTATTTTATTCTCTGATATGTGTATTTTTTGGATTATAATCTTACCAGCATTACTAATCCAGTACTAATTGATAATTTAATATTTTGACCTCACTATAGAGGATCTTTTTTGGCAACATTGTATATGTATGCTAATATGGAATGTTGCTTGTGCTAATTAGTGGTAGCAATTTAGAGTATTCTGTTTTTAT
The DNA here is from genome assembly GCA_933207985.1 of Pelobates cultripes. Taxonomy (NCBI): domain Eukaryota; kingdom Metazoa; phylum Chordata; class Amphibia; order Anura; family Pelobatidae; genus Pelobates; species Pelobates cultripes. The sequence goes on from OW240916.1 coordinate 40,481,358, forward strand.
TTGTCTTTTGGTTAATATATTATATTTTATATAGATAGCATTGCGGTTATCCACTGAGCCAGATATAATAAACATCATAGTGGATACTTAATATAATCCAATATCTATATATTTTCCATATATTGTGGAGCATTTAGGCACTTTATTTTTATTTTTATTGTATAACCCTCACCTTTTAGGGATATCCTAATATTATTTAAGTATTTTCGTTTAGACTACTGTACATCTCCAGGATACACAGCGAGTTACAATTTTCTTAGAGATTGTGATAAGCATTGTGATTTTCTTTATATATTTTCTCTATTCCTGGGGTTAAGCCCCTTGAGACCCCTGGAGTCTCCTTTTTGGTACTTTAACTGTTTTTTTTGCAATAAGAGCACCGACACAAGTAGCTGGTGTTCAGTTGCGAATTATCAGTATATATAGCACAAGCAAAATAAGCATATACAGGCATGGGAAAACGAAAGTACACCTTCTTTAACCCCTTAAGGACCCATGACATGTGCGACATGTCATGATTCCCTTTTATTCCAGAAGTTTGATCCTTAAGGGGTTAAATTCTAGGGTTTTACATATCAGGACATAATAATAATAATAATAATCATCTGTTCCCTAAAAGGTCTTACAATTAGGTAAATTCAACCTCAGTTGAACAACACATGATATGTTACATCGTGTCATTATTTATTCAACAAAAATAAAGCCAAAATGGAGAAGCCATGTGTGAAAGTAAACCCTTACTGCTTTCATAGGAATTAAGAGGGTAAGTGGCAGACGGGTGCTGCTAATCAAATGCCAAGGAAGAAAGACATCAGACATCAGCAATGATCTTAGAGAAGCGATTGTTGCTGCCCACCAAACTGTGAAGGAGTATAAGTAAATTTTTAAACAATTTAAAGTCCATCATTCCACAGTGAGAAAAAATAGTCAAAAGTGGAAAACATTTAAGGCAGTTGCAAACCTTCCCAGATGTGGGCATCCCAGCAAATTCACCCCAAGGTTAGACCATGCAGTGCTCCAAGAAATTAAAAAAAAAAAAAAAGTTAAATCTCAGACTCTACAGGCCTCAGTTAGCATGTTAAATGATAAAGTTCATGACAATACAATTAGAAAAAAAATAATGTAAAAAAATAAATAGTGTGGTTTGTGTGGAAGGGTTGACAGGAGAAAGCCTCTTCTCTCTAAAAACAACATGGCAGCACGGCTTAGGTTTGCAAAGTTGCATCTGAACAAACCACAAGACTTCTGGAACAATGTCCTTTGGACAGAGGAGACCAAGTGGAGATGTCTGGCCATAATGCACAACGTCACATTTGATGACAACCAAACACAGCATACCAGCACAAATACCTCATACACATCTGTCAACCACAGTGGTTAAGGGATAAGGATTTGGGACTGTTTTCCCGCCACAGGTCTTCCTCTGACCATGAACTCCTTTTTATACCAAAGTATTCTAGAGTCTAATGGAGGCCATCTCTCCGACAGTTCAAGCTTAGCCAAAATTGGGTTATGCAACAGGACAATGATCCCAAGCACACCAGCAGATCTACAACAGAGTGGCTAAAAAAGAAAGGAATAAAGGTGGATCAGTCAGGTGAGTCCAGACCTGAACTCAATTAAAATGCTGTGGAGGGACCTTAAGAGATCTGTGCATAAAAAATGCCAGCAAACCTCAATGAACTGAAACAACATTATAAAGAGTGGAGCAAAATCCCTCCACAACAATGTAAGAGACTGATAAGGTCATACAGAAAATGATTAGTTATTGCTGCTAAAGGTGGTTCTACAAGCTGTTGCATCATAAGAAGTACTTCGTTTTTCCACACATAGCTTCTCATTTTTGGCTTTATTGTTCTAAAATAAATCATGATGCGGTGTAATATTTCATGTGTTGTTGTTCATCTGAGGTTTTATTTACCTAATTTTAAGATTTGCTGAGGAGCAGATGATGGTTATTGTGTCATGATATGTAAAACCATAGATTTCAAAAAGGGTGAACTTTCTTTTTTCCATGATTGCGTGTGTATATATATATATATATATATATTTGTTTCAGGACATTATTAGCTGAACAACCCTTAATTACATGGAATTCAATTAGTACATAAGTCGTTTGAGGTGTGCCGAAACTGACGAGTGGTTAGGCCTGTAATAAAGAGGGCCCACCTGTTGAGATTAATGTGAATAAGAAGATGGTGAGGTGGGAGGGGAACATCCGAAAACGACAACAGGTAAGAGGGGGTCACCTTGGTTTAAATAGGCCGGAAACCCCTCCCACAACTTCACGCTTACACCATATATACACATATATATATAAAATATATCATTTTATATAGTGTGTATAGAACATTACCATCTATTAATTTAAACGGTACTAAATTGTGTTCAAGCTCATTGTACTTGCCGTATTCACAGTGCACCCATACGTTGTTTCTAGGTGTATTCCCGGTGCATGAATTAGCAGCTTGTACAAGCTGTGTGGAATAAATGACTTGACCAACAAAGTTTTAGATGCTGCTGTAAAAACCAACTGAAAACAGCATAATATGAGGGGTACTGCACCTGCAGTCACCTAGCATAAAATCGTTAGTGGTTACAGAGATTGGATTGCATTTAATGCACTATAATGTTAGTAGTCATTGTTTTAGGAGACATTTCTGGTTAGATTTAGATATGCTTGGCATCTCATCATTTGCCCTGTGGCTCTGTATGCTTTTCAGCTTGACCTTCAGTTTCTGCTCAAGTCCAGACAAGTTTTTGTTTACATGTGTCATTACAGAAAACACCTTAGCCTGTTACATATTAGACTTATCTCACCCACAAGGGTGATCCCGATCGAAAATGCAACTGGCTCTCTCTGCACCAGAGATACAATAACCTCAGACAATCGTTTTGGCCTTCTTTGGTATTCTCCTCAGTGCATCTGATATCCCACTAGGCACAGTGAGCACGGGGTCATTGTACATTGTTTAGGTTACTCTTTGACCCCGAGCAAAAGCAGTAATGCAAAAACAAACAGAAGATATGAGAATGCAGAAGGAAACAGGAAAAAGCTAAAAATTTTGGTGATTAATATCAGTGGCCCTGCACACATGTGGCTGTCTGATATCCTCCTACACTGCCAGAATGGTATGGTCCAGTTCATCTCTAGTGGTTTGCCCTAGGGATTGAAAATGCATGGGAACAGAGTAATAGGTCCTGGCTCTAAGAAAAGAGTGTGGGCTGAGCCAGTTTTCCTGCTTTCTCCAATGCAGATACTTGTCTGTTAGTCCACCTTTTGTACAGCGCTACGGAATTTGCTGGCGCCTTTAAATAATAATAATGCAGTATCCAGACTGATACACTATGAATAATCTTTAAAACATTAAAAACAAAAATAAGCACATATCAGTCACCCCTCTTAGCCACATTTGCTCCAGCAGTCACTGCCATGACACTCCTTGTAAAACACTTGTAAACACAGTAAAACATATACTGTCAGACTGTTTAATATACGGCAGTACATTTTAGAAAACGTTATGCTGTTTAATTTAGTATATAAGGTTTATATCACAAGTATAGACCCTTAACTATTAAGATCACTGATCAGTTAAAGAAATACGTTGGATTTCAGACCATTTTTCAGGATGGTAACCATATTTATGTAATCTTTGTTATGAAACAAGAACCACATATTTATAGGATTCAGCTCATACTGCCTTTTCCCAGAATCTAACCTGATGCATAGTAGTAACTACCTAAATGATTCATCTCCAAATAATACCAGAGGCAAGTGTGCTACAATAGGCCACTGGCCTCCGATTTGCATTTGGATGCAGTCAAGAAGAATCAGGTACTGTAGTCTGTTCTGTACAGATGACACTGCCTACAAAAATGATTACATATCAAAATTCTAACAAACAATTTAGTATCTAGATAAAGCGCCTTTTAATTTACCCACGAAAAACAAAGACTGAGCTATAAAGTGCTCAGATGCACAGACTGTCACATAATTACAGTGTTCACAAAAGGCAAGAGACAACTTCGTGTTTATGCTGACCCCACATCAGTATGCTCCTACATCAGAATAGGACTACACTATCCCCTGATTACAGACCTTGAGCAGATTATTATAGTCTGTTTTGTACAAATGGCACACCCTTTAGCATTTGCAATTACAATTCCTCTATAAGAGTAGACAGTGAAATCTGCAGTGCTTTAGATCTTCAGAATATCATATATAATATGTGGGTGGTATATGTCAGCATGGCCTAGAAATGTAAACATGATTTTTTTTTATCAAACGAAAAATGTAAGGCGTGTTTGCTTGATATGTGACACAGCGCATCTATCAATCACTTAAAGGGGAACTATAGTGCCAGGAAAACAACATTTCTCCCTATAGTGTCCCCCTCCCTTGCTCCCATCCCCCTCATGGTGCAGAAGGGGTTAATAGCCTTAGTGCTGGTTTAGGCTCCGCCTCTGCCGATGTCAGCCAGTGGGGGGGGAGGGGGGGGGAGAACTATTGCGCATGTGTGGCGATCGCCGCGATCGCATTAGGACTTCCCCCATAGGAAAGCATTGTATAATGCTTTTGTATGGGGTTTTGTGTGAATGCAATAATTATAATTGCAGGGTTAAGGGGCCTGGGACACTACACCCAGACCACTCCAATGAGCTGAAGTGGTCTGGGTGCCTATAGTGTCACTTTCATGTACCTCTATCAATCACTTCAAAAACTCCCAGCAGTCACTCTCTTGGCACCAATACACCACACAGCACTCATTAGACACCTTCACTGTACCCAACATTACACACCGGTAAATACATACAAATACATTGCTCTTTAATATAGTGCAAGTCCAGGTGCAACAAGCAGTAACAAAACAGAGAGATGCCAGAAGCAATTCACACCACTTAGCAGAACACATCCAAAAAAGTTAATTCACTGCACACGATGGTAAACAAGGTCAAGGGGAAATAATTGGACATATAGAGACTCACACACAGCCAGCACTATGACTGGATGCCCAGACTATTAAACATAATGTTAGAATTACATCTCTTTAATCATTTAACCCCTTAAGGACCAAACTTCTGGAATAAAAGGGAATCATGACATGTCACACATGTCATGTGTCCTTAAGGGGTTAAATCTCCAGCTCCACAGGCTGTCTGAAACTAGCCCTGGAAGGCCAAACTGTTAACGCCAAGATGTAATACATATAATCCTATTAGAGCACTTGAAACACTTACTGTTAATGTCGCTGACTTCATCCAGATGTCTGTAGATATATCCTTCCAAATAGGACTGAAATTTTGGGGACGGCGAGAAAAATCCCAAGCTTATTGCTATGAGTTCCCATCCCAAGGATAAGCTCCTGTAGGTCATATTATTAGTAGTCTGTCTTACTAGCTGCATATACAGCTCATCCCTTAACCCTTGTAAGCTCCAACATTTTGTCACCAGTATTAATGCCACTTGGTTTCTGTCAGTCCGGGCCTGCCGGTCACCCATGTATATCTGAACCATCTTGAACATTTCACATGCTTCCTTTTTTATCACTCGATTGCTTGTGATTAGCATGGGCTTCTTGATGGACCCACCATTCCACGATAGCATGTTGGAGATGGAAAGTCTCCTACGGAAGATGCCTTGTGTGTGCATATTGAGGTTTTTTGAAGCCCAATCCACCATGCTGGTTTGAGACAGGGGTTTCCTTAAGGTAGTATAAGGAAACTGGTATCCAGGTCCAAACGGAGATGGTCCACGATTGTCACTTTTCGGGTTGGTCTCCAGAGTTCCATTCTGCAAGTAGAGAGCATTAAGTTACAGTATCAAACAGTATGCAAGCTATAGAAGTAAGAAATATCACCTGCATCATTTGAAACATCATACCTGGTTTGTCCCCTTATAAAATGACACCCAAATTTCCAAATATCTCGTACTCCGCAACATCAGCCTTTTATAAACATAAAATAATACCAGTGCTAAGCTTTCTTAATAGCAGGATCAGTCTCATATATGCAAGATAATCCTTAATTACCTTAAGATCAGAGAACAACAACACAGAACAGCTGAGCAGGGGAAGAATGAAACAAACAAGCGGAGGTGCTTGTTACACAAATCTACAACTAGAGGCTGAGTCTGCTACAAGATGCTCTGACAAAAGTGGGGGAACAGATTGTCTATAATTATTTAGCACTGTACACCTATATTTTGCACGTCATGACAAAAAAAAAACCCAACTCATTTGCAGTGCATCAATTGTCAAAATGGCATCAAAACAAATACCAATAAAGTACACACAATAGATTTACTTGCTAAATTATGAGCTGATAACCAGATGTGCTGTATATATGCCAAAACCACCAAAGAAAATATATTTATTGGGAGATTTTTCTAATCGAGTTATTTTGGCCTAAAGGTTGCAAATTCTGTTTTCAGTTCACCACAATTTCAGGTAGTACACAATTCATTCAAGGTTATTCGGCGAGCCAGGAATTGTGAAGAAATGATCATGCAACCACAAAATGTTAGACCAAAAGTAACCACAGTGGAAAAATAAATAAAATAATGAAAATGAGCACTTTCTAGACTTCTATACAAAATGAATCAAACATTTTAGGTGCCCACTCCACTTACAGCCTATATATAGCCCGCTGACACCATGGAGGTTTGATACCAGCTGTTAACCTTTAAGTTTATCTCTTAAAAATGTAGTTTGGTTTTCTACATTGCAAGTGAAATGCAAATATATGTATTGTTAGTTAATTTGCATCAATGGCAATGCTTGTAATGGGCAGACCGGTCAGACTGGCATTAAGACAAGTCCAGCACCAAGGCCTGCCACACACAAGACCATGCATAGAGTGCTAAAGATGGACTTGCGATATGCTGGCTGGGGACATTTCCTTTGTGCTCCTGGATGCGGGAGACCATGGAGCAATATCAGGATGGTGAGACAAGACCCTAAAATTGTGACTATCCCAACAAAATTAGGACAGTCGGAAGTCCTGCCTGGCTCTGTCAGGGTCTTTCTGATCTGCACTGCTACGATAAAGTTGTACTTCTGCATTAGCATATCACCTTTGGACATTATTCGTTGTCTGAGCGTGTCACTAGTTAGTTGTGTAAAATTGGAATTGTTAATGTCAAAGTGTAAAGCATAGCAGTTCAGACAATCAGGATTGTGGGTGTTCAACAGAGCCAGGTTAGTGTCAATCCTTTCAGAAACAGTTTCACAGGTTACAATGGGGCATCCGGTACCATAATCACTACAATGTGCTGTAATAGTTATCGTACTAACAGGGATATTTCCTATAATGAGAGTTCAAAGTGAATTTTAAATTTAGGGCAGAGTAGCCAAAATGATAGCATTCCTGAATTTTTCCAGTTCAGCTATTTTCACCTTAAATTTGAAATTCCCTTTAAATTCTCACTTTAGTAAATAGTCCTGTTACTGTATCCCATTAAAACATATCCAGTTTGGATGCTATTAGAGATGACTGGCTTGTCCCCACTACTCAGTAAGAAAGAAGTAGCAAAAATTTTAAATTTGTCCTGTCTCTAGGGATTTTCTACACAAAATATATCACTTCCGTGACTGCTTATCTTTCTTTTTAATTTTATTTTTTTTAAACAAATTAAGGACTTCCAGGTTAACCTGAGCTTCCTCCTGGGCATCGCATTATATTAAACAAAAGACCTAAAAGTATTTTATTAATTGAAATGCCATGAGATGGTCCGTGAGCGACAATTACAATTGGCTGCCAACATCCCATGCTCTCTGTAGCATTTTTTTTCCTATAAAATAAACGGTCAGTGAGGGTGAAATCAATGATCCAATTCCTATGTGACCATCTCCACAATAAAACAATCAAGTATTCAAGTTGTTATTACCACTAAACATGCCACAACTTGCTAAAATGAAAATAAAGAAATAAAATCTAATTCCAGCATATTAGCAAAAACAAGTTTGTGTAAAGAAACTATTAAATACAGTGTGCTTTACAGCCGAGAATAAACAGATTATACAGCTCTTGGTAGACCTCATCTACCATCATTCCTCGACTGATGGGAGTCGTTACCAAAGAACGACTCGGCAGCTAGAGGCCATCAAGTACTGGCTGAGAATAGCACTATCATCCTAAAAACAAATTTCGCTGGTTTCCGCCCGCAAAGCAAAACTACAAACCAGTGACATTCCAAGGGTTAAAAATACCTGGCATGTAAAGGATTTGTGGTCAGTATTTTTAATTTTTTTCTTTACCGAACCTAAAAAGAGTCTGCATGTTGGCAGAGGTGCAGGGCTGTGGTTGAAGCTGGTATCTCCTGTATACAAAACAAAAGCTATTTGGATAGCCTAAAATTAAGCCTACCAATTAGGATTCCATATTTAGGTAAACGTAAAAATATAAAATATAAACACAACGATCCCACATATAATAATACACCATCGTTACCACCGTGCCTCACACATAGTGGAGAAATCCAGTGTCTACCGGTCTCTGACAGGTAAACACATTAAGTTCTATAAGTAGAACACTAGCCGTTTTAATGTATACAACAATCTATATTAGTCTGGTGGATACTCTGGAGAGTTTCAACAACATTTTTCCACTCATATATTTAAAAATTTATTTTCCGGCCCGAAAATGGGTTAATAACTGAGATCTATGTTTCTCTTTGCTTCTTAGGGGTGTCATGATTTTTCTGCATATATGGATGGACTGTGAACTATCCCTGCGTGTTCTGTGAGAACGTGACACAGAAAGAGGATGTCCTGGCCAAGATCAATGTGATAATCAGCGTTTGGTTTTGGTTCCATATCCGAGACACTTGATGCTCTGGCATTGTGTTTAGGTATCAAGGAAGTTAATTTAATACTTGTGTAGTTTAATATTCTTGTTCTTACAGATTATTTTAAGTAGTACTTTTTAGATACGTACAACAAGAAGCTCACCAACACATACTGCAGCAGAGTTTGGCAAAATTTCCTGTTAAACACATTTTTCATCCCTAATGCTGGCACATGGCTACTAGGGGCAAAGTGTCTGTGAGAGCTTTTTATCTTTAATTTTGGTGTTAACAGTACTGTGTAATTTCAAATATTAAATAAGCAATCCCAAAGCAGTCTATAAAAATGTGTTTAATTCCTTAAAGGAACACTATAGTGTTATGAATACAGAGTTGCTCCCCCCCTTTCCCTCCAGGGAACCTATCACTTTCTTTCAGTCACCTGATTCCAGTGCCGATGGACATCGGTGTCGGCTCCACCTCCTCTGACGTGAGTGCTGAAGGGGGACCTTATGCACATGAGCGGCAAGCACTGAGTGCACGTTGGGGGTTCCCCATAGTAAAGCATTGATTCAATGCTGGAAGAGAAATAGCAGGAAGCACCTCTAGTGGCTATGTGGTAGACAGCCACTACAGCCACTCTTAACCCTGCAATGTAAACACTGCAGTTTCTCTAAAATGCAATGTTTTACATAGCAGGACTAAGGACAATAAGGACACTGCACCACGACCACATCATTGAGATGATGTGGACTGGGTGCCCATAGTGTCCTTTAAGAAAGGATGCAAAGTGCTGCAAGGATAGATGTGGTGTTGGAACTAATAACACCAATGTAGATAGAATTCATAAATTCACACATATTCAACTTAAACCAGCCATAACTTTCATATGACCGGAAGTCTGGTAGAGGAGATATTTTTACAACCATGGTATTAAAATGATAATATTGGATGAACTTTTAAAATTATGTAATATTTTGAAAAACATGTTTGCGTATATTGATATATGTAAAATTTTTTTAGAAATTTTAAAAGTTTACCCAAGTTTATTGATGCCCAAGTGTCTTATTTTAAAACCTAAGGTTCCACAGCCATAGTAAATCTAAAATCCAAATATCACAATAAACCAATTAATAGAAAAGGTGTTTTTTTGTTTACCTCTGATGCTGTTCTTGCGGACTCTGATGAGAGTAAACTGATCTGGCTTGTGATCTTCTTCTCCAAGAAATCTATCTTCTCGTAGGTGCGTTTCTGCCGTACCACTTCTTGTTGCCCTGTTACTTCCCCACTTACATTCTCCCGGCACTCTGCTCCAGGCTTGTACAATGACCTACTGCTGGCTGTGACATCATCCCTTGACCCCCTACCTCCAGTTTGTTTTAAAGAGTCCATCTGAAACCTCACTTTACTGTTGTCAGTAGCATTAGGGCTTTCCAACATCTCTGTATCCAGGCTGGTCTTGCTTCCTTGGCGCACAGGGGTCTTTGTCACTACTGACCTCATCTCTGCAATCAGTTTCTCATTCAAAGCGTTAAGTTCACTGCTGCTGCCCACTGACCCAGGTCTTATTTGTCCAACACCTTGTCGCCTACCCTTCCTTTTCCTCAAACTGGGAGAAGGTCCTGTTGAATAGCCAGAATCCTGTTGACTTACCACTGTAGGGTAGTCTTGAGGAAGACTATTCTGGCGATTATGATGAGCCTCTATATTCTTAAGAACATTAGCCTCCAAGACCCTCCAAGAGTGCTTGAAACTATCCTTAAGGGCCAGCTGACCGGGCTGATGTTTAGGTGGGGTATCAAGGGACCCAGTAGGAGATGTAGTCTGTTTAGAGGATTGGTCAACGTTTACCATGTGTTTAATGTACTCCCTTCCTGCTGGGCTGTACTCCGTAGCAGAAGGATTCCTCTTATGCTTATGGTGAGCACTGGGGTAAGGAAGTAGCTTTGGAGCCTGAGGGTGGTTGTGCATGCTACTAGTTGGGGACAAAGGTGGAGAAAGTGAACGTGCACTCATGCTTTCTACGTCCATCTCTACAGGCGGTTCATCATAAATGGGGGATTCCATGGATGGCTCATCATATATAGGAGGTGGTGATCCATATCTGGGAGATGAGGGTTGAAGTGTCCCTGTGGGAGTCCTCTGTGGGGTCTGACCATTAGCCCCATTGGTTAGAATAAGGCAGAACCCACCATTGTCAGTTTTTTTGATCTGCATGGATTGCTGGGGATCCCCACCAGACTTTTCAGTGAAAGGCTGAGGTTGTGCATATACCAATGACTTGGCTGAAGAGTTTTTGGGAATGCTGTTTTGAAGAGGACCACAGGATGTGGGTGAAGGGACCTGTCTCAAGCTGTTAACCTTCACGAGCATTGCCGCCTTGGTTCCAGGAATAGGCTGCCACCTGTGAGACAGAAAATAAAGTGTGAGTTGCGGTAGGATCAGACAACGTGATTTCACATTACATACATACTAATTGTAGTATATAAAGTATTGTTTTGTAAAGTCACTTTTCACTATTTCATAGATAGGCTACCTTCTACAACACAAAGTACCAGCTGTCTATATTTGTACAGCAGAAATTCTGAAAAACAAAATATTGTTCAAAAATGAGGTTGTAATATAAAGGTACCCAAGCACCAAATTTGGGAGTAAACCCTACACCCTAAAAATAACTAAGAGAGAAGAAAAAGGAAAACAGTGTCAGGAATATGTACAAAACATAACCTTTAATTGTTATTCAAAAAAACTATAACATGTAATATGCAAATTACCCTACTAAGGTGGCAATGCTTCCAATAGAACCTTAAAAAAAAAAAAAGGAACAAAAATCCACCATCACCAAAATACTCCAGTACCAAAAATAAATAGACTTCACCACTAGATAATCGCTGAATATCTTAAGTGCCATGATCAGCAATCACTGGTCTAGATTTTAGAGGAACACAGATGTTGTAGCTAAACAGTCCTGGATGTCCCAGATTGCGTAGAACAGGTTGAGGCATGGATGTCTCAAAAAAAAGAAGACTGATTACTAAATACACAAGGCAGGACATTGCATAGATGTACTGGACTAGTTCGTTTGACACACATTGGCTGCATGCAGTGTTCAATTTTTAGAACATTAATATGTAAAAAAAAAATTTAAAAAAAAAAGATTATTTCATGTACATACTTAACAAATTGGCAAAATAAATAATAATGTTTTGATCTCATGATAACCACTGGATATGATAGCCATGAGAAGTCACACGTTCTATTTCCGCACCAGTTCCCTACCAGCTCTTTACACTCTGCCCTTTACATATCCGCTGTCAGGATATAACAATGGGATTCTTGTGCTGTTCCAAACTGAATAGTCACACAATCGCCTGGCAGGGGCTGAGCTGGGTGGGTCCTGCCACACTGTGGACAACAGGAAATAGAAACTTGATAAACGATTCAGGGTTTAAGGGTGACAATCAAGCTTTTGTTGTGAGATTTTTTGTTCCAACAAGTGATGGGGAGGGGGAACGTCAAGGAGAGATAAATAGGGAATATATCTATGTGAAATCAGGATACAAATAAATGCGTTAGTTCAGTAAAGAGAAATTAAATAAAAAAGTGAACAAAATTCAAAGTGAATTTCAAAATTTAGGTCAAAATAGTCATATTAGAAAATTAAAGGGAATCCATAGCCACCCAGACCACTTCACTTAGCATTAGGAATATAGGTTCTTATCCAGATGCAGATATAAACTCACAATATCAGTGGCTCTCAAGATTTCTGCAAGCAACGACATCCCCAAAATTGTAAATAGTCATGTGAACAAGAGGATACAGACTAAATATCCAATTAATTATGTTAGACAGTGGTTTCTGGGATAAGGAAACCTGCCACAGACAGGATGAGATGCTTTTAATTGGTAATTATTTTTCATGGTATGGGGGGACCATACTTGTTTCTTCTGTCTTTTGTGTTTTAGCAAAAGCAACCGGAACTTTAAAAGGCATTTATCCTCCACATTCACTCATGTCTAACCATCTCCAATTCTACTCCTATATCCATACACTTACTTCCCCCCTCTATTCATTTTTCCTTACACACGTCCCCTTCTCTTTCTTCTCTCACTTAATAATCAAGTACACTAAATCAACTTTTTAGACTAGTGCATCACCAACTTTATGGGACCAAATTGTGACCACATAACTTCTAACCAAAATTACTATACCTTCCAATAGTAGAATAGTTTTTAAGAAGGCTCATTTGTCCACCTCCATGCAAACTTGCGTTTACATTTTTCTTTAGAGGAGAAATAGGCTCTCATGTTCTTTTCAAATAAACCTCCTTCTAGCTCAACAACGAAATTCTCTCTATAGCACACTGTAAGGGAGCCTTGGCCAATGAAAAAAAATTTATATGGTTGGATACTGCCTTCGATCATATCTTGAATGTTATTGGAAGAATGTTATAATTTCAAACTGTGCTTTACTCTCTTGCTTGATGTACGTTATACATTTGTACTTATTCTTTCTTAAAACCAAATTATTATTTTTTATCTTTTCATATTTTTGAATGCATATTCTATATAATGCATTGCAAATCACTTTGGCCTAGAGAAGGACTGAGATCCCACAGAGTCCTAGATAGGGTACGAGTTTGGGGTTCCCCATTCATTCTTCACGCAGGGATGGTTAATGGAGCCCAATCAAATTCATAGATCCCAGGCCCCTGTCTAACCCCTGGGTTCCTATGTGACTGCCTAAGGTCGCCTTATGGTAAATCCTTCTCTGATTTGAGAAACATTTTCCAGATACATTTAGAGAACCCTAGATTTTGATAAATGTTGAACCTGCTGGAGAATCCTGTGGATTTCGCTTGGACTCACAAGTGAAATCCACAGGATTACCCAGCAGGTTGGACATTGTGTAACTGAGTTCAGCTCCAAACTCAGTCTCCAATTAAATTTAACGAGTACAAAGTTTGGCATGGCTCTGAATAACTTGGAAACTAGTGATTTTAACCCCTTAAGGACACATGACATGTCATGATTCCTTTTTATTCCAGAAGTTTGGCCCTTAAGGGGTTAATGCTGACTTTCTTTGTGAAAATATAGGAATGGTTAAATAAAAATGTTTGCTTATCGTCATTAGAAATAAGTTGATTTTTGATTTTGAGATAGGTTAGTGCTGAAGCTGTACTACAAGCCACATATCCCATCCGCAGCAGTATCTACTAGGCTTTATCTTCCACAGGTCAACAAAATGAGTCCCATTCTGTAAGGTAACAACAACAGCCAGGGTGTACTTTAAATGTAAAATCTGAATGCATGAATCCTCATTAAATAGTTTAAGGGCCACATGATGGTCTATGCCATCATGCAGTGCAGAGCTGAAATGCCTGTTAACTGCATGGACCGTCATGCAGTAAAAGCACCAGCACGGTTAGATCCTGCTGGTACCTGAAAGTCACACATATCATTGGATATATAAAGATCCCCTCTGTCAGCTGGGGCTAGTATCATTGGTGACGTCCCTTACTGTGTAAGCCCACCTGGAAAGTAGACAGGTCTACGTTATATAAAGCATATCTGGTTTACAGACAGCCTCCTGGCCATCTCCGTGCATAGAGGAGCATGCAGAAAATACGCTTTGCATGGTCCTACTGTCCTGTAATGTCCATTAAATACATCTAATGGCGCACTCACGCTGTGCTCCCTGGAGACAGTTCCCTGGTGTCCCCAAATGCGGGAAATCAGGAAACAAAATAAGGAAGACGGGACAGAACCCCAAAAGTGGGGCAGTTGGGAGGTATGTGTGTGTGATTAAAGTTCAATTAACAGAGTAGCGTGGAGCTTCCAGCACTAAGGTTACGGGGGGTTGGGAGGGGGAGAATGAGGAGAGATCACTAAGGGAAAGATGGTGGGGAGCCCACTAAGGAAAAGATGGACGGAGGAGGGACCACTAAGGAAAAGATGGGGAGACCAATGGAAAGAGAGGAGGGGAGACTAAGTGACAGGGGGAGGGAGAGCACTATAGGTATGGATGGGGGGGGTGTAGTGGAGAGCACTAAGTGTCAGGGGGAGCATTAAGGGATAGGGGGGCAGAGAAGAGCAATAAGGGGCAGGAGGGGAAAGGAGATCATTAAGGGACAGGAGGGCAGTGGAGAACACTAAGGGACAGGAGGGCAGGTGAGATCACTAAGGGGCAAGGAAGATCACTAAGAGATGGGATAGCACTAAGAGATAGGAAAGCACTAAGGGACAGGAGGGGATGGGAGAGCACTAAAGGGCAGAAATAGAGAGCACTAAGGGACAGGAGGGAAGGGAACAACACTAAGGGACAGGAGTTGAGAGGAGAACACTAAGGGACAGGGGGAGAAGTGGAGAGGAGGAGAAGTGGAGAGGAGGCCACTGAGGGATGGGGGGGAGTGGTAGTGAGTGTAAGACACACAGAGAGGCTCAGGAGAGACACACAGAGTTGCTTGTGAAGGAGACACACAGAGGGGCCTGGGGGGGGAACAAGACACACCAAGGAGCTGGGAAGAGTAAGACACAAAGGGGCTTGGGGGTAAGATATGCAAATGGGTTTGGAGGATGTAGGAGACATACAAAGAGTGGGGGGGGGGGGATAAGAGACACACAAGGGGCTTGTAAGAAATACACTAAAGGGGGGTGTAAGACACAAAACTTAAAAAATATACAAAACAATTATATTAACAAAATTAAAATAAAGAGCTGCTCCCCTCTCAGCCCCTATCCTACCTCCCAAACCCTCTCTTTCACACTACACACATACACAATGCATCCTTACACATGCACAGAAACATACAATGCATCCCTAACACACACACACTACATCCCTTACACAAACTGGTATCCCTATACACTACATTACATAAGAACACACACAAATTACATCCTCTACAATAACACATAACACATCCCCTACATACACTCCACTCCCTGTGAGCGAACTCATGGTGGGCCTTGAAGACATAAGGCTTATGGGCGGACCTTGTAGGCATAGACCCAGACCGTGATCTGTGTAAGGGGCCCCAAAAACTGGAGCTGCTTTCTGCTCATTGATATTTGTGAACACTTCTCCAGAGAGCCTGTTTTAACAGCAGACCAGTGGAGCCAGACTGCAGCCTGAGCCCATTATCAGCCTCTTGTCCTCATCTGGTGGTAGGTGGGCAATCCAGTATATTATTAGTGGCACTAATCTCTAATTTACCTCACATTAAAGGGACACTATAGTAACCAGAACCACTGCAGCTTAATGAAGTGGTTCTGGTGTCTATAGCCTTCCCTGCAGGCCTTTTAATGTAAACACACTGTGTGCAGCACTGCATTGGCTCATATGGCAGATCATATGGGTGGGGCATTGTGATGTCACATGGTGGGCAGAGCATATGGGGGCGGCAATTTTTTGTTTGCCAAGGGCGGCAAAAATCCTTGCACCGGCCCTCACTATAGCTGCTTCTTCTGATAGGCCTAGAATTCTTTGATGCTGTGTGAGATAATGCCATCAGCAGCATTTGCAAGCAGGACCAATTTTGACTCTATTCTGGAATAGGAAGAGCCCCTAGTGGCTGCCAGATAGACAGACGCTAAGAGGCATATTTAACACTTTCTACAAACCAGCAATGGTTTAGATTGCAGGGTTAAAATGACAGGACCGGTGCATCTTAACTTTAATGGTCCTTTAAGGAAATTCTATTATGTCTGGACAATGTTATAATATGAGCAATGACTATTACTGGGCTACTGTGCCCTTAAAAGTAAAAATAAAACATAAAATAGAGATTTTTGCCAATTTATTTCTAACTTCTAACATTGCCATTGAAATAATCTACTGCTGTATGTGAATTTTCTGCCGGTCTATAACGTAACCACTCCAATGAGAAGTTATTTATATTACTGGGCTTCATATGACAATGTAAACATTAAACCGTACTATTGGCAATATACAGATGGGCTGTTACTGTTGTATTTTCTACTGATTACACTGGGCTGTCCTTCACAACTGACAAGGTATCAGAGTTAATTAGATTATGTTTAAGAGTCGCCAACCTCACCTAAAGATTCAGAAGTCCTTCTATCCATTTCCATCTGTCCTGGTGAAGTGACATTGTGTCCTTTCCGTATCTTATCCCTCTGTTATGACCAGAGTAACCCTCCTGGGACTTGTCTTCTGCAACAAATCTCCCGTTTGCTCTCTATAATTTTCCCCTGCTCTCTTCTAAGGCATATTTGTCACTCCCTCTTCCTAAACAAGGAGAGCTCCCAGCTCTGCCTCCCAAGTTTTCCCTACCTCACTCTCCACAAAGCAGTCCTTCCTGGCATTGTCAGCCTTTAATTAAACGTTTTATTATGTTTTGCTTTCAGGAAATAGAACCTTAGCTGAGAAAATGCGGATTCTATTTATAGATGAAAAAAAAAAAACCTTTTCTTGGAGTGCGGTATTATGTTATTATATTAAATATGTGCGTTTCTGTGTCACTGATTATATAGAGGTGCACAAGAGGTAAGTGTGTGTCAAACTTACCTGCACTGCATACCTCATCCTAATAAATCTTCAGCAGGGTAGGTAGGGTAAGATAGAACATCATGGACGAGGTTGACTTTTTTTCTCGTTTTTTTTTAAGTTTAGAGAGGGGTCGTCCCCACCCCCAAAAACTAAATTCAAATCTTTGTATATATTCTTCGACGTTCCAGGTTTTTAATAATTAAATATTTCAGCCATTTAATCCATTTAGGCTAGAGTAAATCAAAGCATGGTGTATAAAAAAGACAAGGATTAATTTTCTGATCACAGTCACCTTCCTTACATTTAAAACTACTGAAATTTTGATGGTAGATGGGACAGCAAGCTTTTTTTCTTTTCTTAGTAATTTCATGTTGGGATAGGTTCTGCCAGACAGTATATCCTATGCAAAGCTTAGTCAAGACTAGTCCTTCGTATTATTGTAGTCTGAGCCTCCTTGACATAAAAGACTACGAAGACCTATACTCAAAGCCTCTTAGAAAATCCTACAGCTTAGTTCTAAGGAGATTTGTGATAAGAAACCACATTCACAAATTTGAAAATCTGTTTCCAAAAGACGCTCCTCTTCACTGTGTTTTTTTTCCCTTTAATTAGTATTATAATAGGGTAATAAGTGAAACTATCCTACAGAAGCGGCTCCTACGGAGTTACCACTAACCTTAAACAATAAATCACATCCTCAGTTGTGGTCAATGGTAATACTGTAACAACTACAACCTCTGATAAAACAAAACAAATCTACTCTACCTGACGCTCTAAGTCAATCAATGGCTCCCCGTTCACAAAACGGTTTGAGAAATGCACATCTTTTTCCAAAGCCGTTTTTATGAATGGCTGCCACTGATTGGCTGAGAGCGTCCGCTTACTGCTAGGCTTCAATTTTCAAGCTTTTCAGCCAGCGGATGTTGGAGTGGGAAGAGCTTGAACAGAGACTTTGGGATTAAACCGTTTGTGAACAATTTAACCCCTAATGGTAAGCCAATGCCAGGGACCTGTTTTGTTCCTAACCACATCAATGACAAAAATATCCAATGTCAACTATTTTTTAATTTTACCCTTAACCAACTGCCTATATATGTCATGTATTCAAAACCTTACTTGAGAGATCTCCACAGTCCTAGCCAGATTGATTTATTCGTTTTAATTAATTAGCAGATGAGAATCCCAATATTAATGCCAACGCTTATTAAAACACGTGTTAATGGCTGCATTCAATCTAATCAATGCGCCTGTGGCATACTGGGAGAAAGTCATTGTTCTAGGAAACAATACCCATTATTGAGTGATTTTTCCGTCGTAACAGGGTCTCTGTAACAATGTTACCAGTGTACTTCAGAAGCGGTTTTGAAATTCTTATGGAGATTAACGCCATTCATTGTAGGCACAATATTTATTTTTAGACATGAGAAGCATTCTGTCCACTATGATCAATTCTCAGCATTCCGTGCACACATCTTGGGGATGGACAATTTTTCCACTACTGAAAGAATAAAAGGCAGTACTGCCAATATTTGATTTCTTAAATCTTATCCTTATTAGAAAAAGTTTATTATTAAAGGAGCACTAAATCAACAAATATTTTTTTTAAAATGTTTTTTTATTTAAATTACCATTGCTTATATTTACCTTTAGAATAATTGGCCCCCTATAAAATAAAAATAAAAATAGTAAAGTAAAAGCATCATAAACCTAACAATCAGGTGCTTCTCACATAGAGGAGCATTGGATTCACAAATAGCAAGGATTGCTGCACATGCGCTGTCTTCTCAATGCTTCTGTTTTGTTCTGCACACTGATCTGCTGCTTTCTTTACTTCTCGTCCCTATGAAAGACATTTTTCATTTCTGAGATATCACGCAGCTATGTTCCAGCTATTACTGCATTAGGTACATTTTAATCTTTTATAGATTTCATTTAACTGGATTGGTACCCCTATTTGTCAGCATCGCCCAAGGGACTAGTTATATAGTGAATGCACAAAAACATGCTACTTATAGCAGCAGTGAGTACAATCAGTCCCTTCAGGCTCTTTGCTGTAAACACTGTCTTTTCAGAGAAAATGCAGTGTTTACATTACAGCCTAGGGACACATTTAATAACCACTCCTCAGATGGCTGCTAGAGGTGCTTCATGGGGCAGTGCTGCACAGTGTGACTGCCATTCAATGTCTCCACCCTCTGCATGGAGGTGCTGAACCTTTCTCATAGAGAAGCATTGATTAAATGCATTTCTATGATGAGATGCTGATTGGCCAGGGCTGTGTTTGACTTGTGCTGGCTCTGCCCCTGATCTGCATCTTTGACAGGCTCAACCAATCAATACTACGGGAAAGCAATAAGATTGGCTCAGTTCAACACTTCTGATGATGTCAGCCAAGCAGGCAGATCAGGAGCAGAGCCAGCAGCAGCAAACTAGAGTAAAGGTAAGATTCTCCCCCTGAACCTGTGATCTACCATAACAGCTATCTATACCAATTAATTTTACCACTAAAATATGTTTCACATTTCATCTCATGCAAATAACACATGACAACAGTTGTATTCCTGGCACTACTGATCCCTCTGCCTCCCTCGCGCGCCCTTTTACCCGGTAAATTAAAGGTTAAAATCCCTTTATTTACTTACCTGATCCCAGCGTCGATGTCCCTCGCCCCAAGCTCCGCTCCCCTCCTCTGTCCCGCGACGAGCGGGGTCTAATGCGCATTAAATCATTGCTTTCCTATGGGGAACAATTTGACGCTGGAGACCCTCATCCAGATCGTGAGGACCTCCAGCGTCAGATAACGGACCAAAAGTCTGTTACGATTCCGGAAGTAATGTAGTGGCTGTCTGATAGACAGCCACTGAGGGCAGACTTAGAGCTGCAATGTAAACATTGCAGTTTCTCTGGAACTGCAATGTTTTTTTTTGTAAATATATTTTTATTTGTCTTTTTCTTTTCATAACAACAATTATGTAAGGCAGACAAGTAACAAGACAGTGAGACGCGCAGGTTTCGGGTAGAGAGATCAGAGGTAAGGGTGATTATTCAACACGTTGTGGACTCGCAGGTTCATATTTTGGTGTGAAACATTATGGCTCGCAGGCTTCAAACACAAAACAAAGTAACAGTAGTCGTGTGTCAAGTGGCACTATGTCAGGTGTAGTATTACTAGTCAGATATATACCCGGTGTTCATCGCGTTCTTTCCTTCAATACTGTCGGTGTGCGGTATGTGTAGGGCATTGTGCCCTGGGGTTCCCCGTCTACTGGGTGCGTGCCCTTTTCCTTCTCGACTAGGTAAGGGGGGAAAGTAGGGGAGAGGTGGTAAATGGGGACAGTTAGGTAACCTTAGGCTTCCCTAGAGGGGTCATGTTTTGGATGATGTAGGGGGAGGATAACGAGTAGGGGGGTGGGAGAGGGAGATAAGTGATGGACCTTGTTCCTCACCGTCCTCATCCCACCCTGTATGGGTTCCCCATGGTGGCTAGCTGTGGTCCTGCATACAGGTCTAGGTCGGAGTCTATCGTATAAGTGCTTGGAAGTGAGCGGACCCTGTAGTCAGGAGCCAGTGAGTGGAACTGCAATGTTTTACATTGCAGCACTAGGTGCAAAAGGGACACAGCACCCAGACCACTTTAATGAGCTGAAGTGGTCTGGGTGCCTACAGTGTCCCTTTAATATTCAACAAGAAAAGACCTCACACTGTATACAATAATTCACTCCCGGTGTTTGATGAACCAACACAACGCAATCACATATATAAACAGAGACTTGAACATGTGTATTCCAGAAACACCCAGAGTTAATGTGGCTTTGAAGGAATGCCAAGAATTTCTGTAGATTAAAGTATTCATTTTTGGAAACGACATTTTCCTGTAAAATACATTACCAACTCCCTAAGAGACACGGAGTATTGTTGGAACTTTAAATATATTCATTTCCTTAAAACAAAGACTATTTTAGATCTGAGCTGCAAGAAAAACATTCAAACATAATAATAAACAAACACTTGTAATTAGGGAAATAAAACTATCTTCAAAAAGTAATAGAATTATGAACAGGAAACAAGTCAGCTAGCTGTCTTTTTCATAATGACTGTATGCCTCTTAGGTATGTAATGTCTTACTTCATTCTCTTAATGGTTTTCTGCCTATGGGGCATGTGAAATCCCTGTAGAACAGTTTCACTTGTGGGTGCATAAAATTGCTACAAATAAAAAATGAAGAGTATGACTTTATTTTGAGTCCAGACTTACAGAGGTACTAAAAAGGCTTATTCACTAGAAGACCAATTTGTACTGTACTGAAAACCCAATTAGGCAAAAGGAGACGATTTAAAATAATCCTCCAAATCAGCGACAGTCGCAGGTTGTTTATTTTAGCCTAAATTGTGAGAGTTGGATTTCAATTAACTACAAATTGGTGTTCAAGAAGCACTATTTAAATGGATTTATAACTCATAAGAAGCCCAGAAGCACATTTTCTGCCCACCTCACAGAAAGGGGTGTAGTTAGTCTTCACTTTTGAGTTGTGATGCACTGTTTATATTGAAATTATTTCACTCTTAAAGGAACACTATAGTCATCCAGACCACGTCATTGAGGTGAGGTGAAGTGGTCTGGATGCAGTGTTCCTATCCTCTAAGGTGAAGTGGTCTGGATGCAGTGTTCCTATCCTCTAAGGTGAAGTGGTCTGGATGCAGTGTTCCTATCCTCTAAGGTGAAGTGGTCTGGGTGCAGTGTTCCTAGCCTTTAAGGTGAAGTGGTCTGGGTGCAGTGTTCCTAGCCTTTAAGGTGAAGTGGTTTGGGTGCAGTGTTCCTAGCCTCTAAGGTGAAGTGGTTTGAGTGCAGTGTTCCTAGCCTCTAAGGTGAAGTGGTTTGGGTGCAGTGTTCCTAGCCTCTAAGGTGAAGTGGTTTGGGTGCAGTGTTCCTAGCCTCTAAGGTGAAGTCTGGGTGCAGTGTTAGTAGCCCCTAATGTGAAGTGGTCTGAGTGCAGTGTTCCTATCCTCTGAGGTAAAGTGCTCTGCGTGCAGTGGTCCTATCCTTTTAACCTGCAATGTAAATCATTAAGTCCACCTCTAGAGGCGGTCAGTATGACTCAGTCAGTAAAACTTGGTCACGTGACATGGAAGCCCCATAGCAAAGCATTGATTCAATGCTTTGTCTGTTGAAATTTAAATGCTCGTGCAGAGCTCACTGCGCTTGCGCATAACGTCCCCAATGCTTCTCTACAAGGAGGATTGATTTGTACACTGGCAAAGGAGGCACTGGAGCTGGGAATTTGAAAAGAACCAAGTATGCAGATTTTTATTCCTAACGCTATAGTTCTCCTTTAAATAGTAACATAGAAAAACAACTAAACAAGAATATTAATTAGTAATACATTATAAAATGAATATTATTACTAAATATTAAACTATACATTAGAAAACTATGTATAACAACATTTAAATAAAAATAATTTAGATTTAGTCTGGATCACCAACAATTTATAATCTATCAAATTAATCTCCCTAAGAAAACGTTCCATCCTCACCTCTCCTACATGCTCAGTCTTTTTTTCTCAGCCTAAACCATGTCCACCCCATTCCACACTCACGCACATTAAACCTGGCAGCACTACTTGCAAATAACAGCTGCCAGCGTGGATTCATATCGCTGCTCATACTGGATTACTCATCACACCTGCCGCCCCATGCACTTGCCTGTAAAGACAGAAACTATCATCTATTTATGTACTATCAGCCAACGTCCAACACCTGTCTATAAGGAAAAGAAATCTTTCCTAACGCCAGGGTCTCGTGCTTGTAATATGCTTAATGTAGACTTGTTACCTAAAATAACCCTATACATTCAAAAAGGCTACTTTCCAAGATTTACATTTCAAGACCATTAAAGGGACACTATAGATATCAAAACAAGCTAAACTTAATAAAGCAGTTTGGGTGTATATATCATGCCCCTGCAGTGTCACTTTTCTGCTATTTAGGAGTTAAATCACTTTTGTTTCTTTTTATGCAATCCTAGGCACATCTCCCCTGGCTGTGACTGACACAGCCAGCATGAAAAATTGTTGTATTTTCATTAATGCAAGATGTTAACTTGCTTTAGAAGTTTGATCTCCTGCTCTGTAAATTGAATTTAAAGGGACACTGTAGGCACCCAGACCACTTCAGCTCATTGAAGTGGTCTGGGTGTTGTGTCCCTTTTGGACCTCCCGCGTCAGATTTCTCCCATAGGAAAGCATTGAATAACGCTTTTCTATGGGGAGATAAGCCACGCATGCGCATTAGGTCTCCCCCCGCTGGCTCACGTAAGCAGGGGAGGAGCGTAGGCATAGCCTAACCCAGCCCCACGGGAGGGACCTATTAAACCTATAGTGCAAGGAAAACAGCTTTGTTTTCCTGGCACTATAGGATCCCGTTAATCACAGACAGGAGAGGTCCCTCGAAGGCTATTAACAGTGCAGAAGATAGGACATTCTGAATTAAACAGATTGTGCAATAAAGGAAGTGTAAACATTAGGTCTCTCTTTTCAGAAAGTGTTTAGGAAGGCTGTGCAAGTCACATGCATGGAGGTGTGACTAGGGCTGTGTAAAAAAGGGATTTAACTCCTCTATGGCTAAGATTTGAGAGGGTGACCAAAAACCGCTTCACCAAATACACAAAAACTGCTTCATGCCTTTAAGTTTTAACTCTCTGCACGAATTAAGTAAGAAACTAATGAAGCTATTAAGTTAACTAATAAAAACGGCACAGTGGTACCTTCTTGGACTGAATTACTACTGAGTGGTGGACTACATATCCCATCAGCCAATCCTGTGCAGCAATATGAAGGACATTCAATGTCCTCCTACTGATAATAGAAAGGACAGTATTGACTGACAATTGTCAGCCACATACTTGTCCCTTCAGATCAGCCACAAACTAATAAAATAGAGTGGTAACATATATATATATATATATATATATGGTGGGGCCTTCCTTTTTAATATATTATCTCTACAAATAAGGGGGTGCAAGGATGTAGTGTTCTTTCAACTCTGTGCTAAGAAAAAACATGGTATATTCTGCAAAAATGTTTCTTACAGAATTAATATCTGGTACATATATCACTTTTGACTGAATATCTCCCTTGTATATCATATTGCAAACAGCATAACGATCGAGTCCTGAGCAAGTTTTTTTTATTTCTGGGTACTCCGGTGGAGAAAGACTCATGTGACATTTTAGGGGTCTTGCGGATATGTCTCTCGCAGACTGTGGTTAATGATGGAAGCAAGAAGGCATGTAGAGTTGTTTCCCCTCCAATCCCAAATCAAGACAATGCTGCAGCTGTCCACGCTGCATGGACCCAGCAAGTTATCTCATGAAAGAAAGTATTGTGCACAGGGTGAGATAGCACACTCCTATCTGCTGACAGAACAGATTCCTGGAACAGCTGCTCAACTCAGCAAACCCTACAGCTTCTGTTCCCGTGCCAGGCTGGGTGTGTATGGGAGACTGCATGAATATGTGTATGTATGTATGCATGCAAGCACGGACAAGAGACACAGCGAGAATGTGTAAAAGTTACATAAGAAAGAAAGTGCATGTTTTCTTTTTACAAGTAACTGCGGATATATTTATATGCACGCACAAAGTAAAGAAAAGGCTGTGCGGACACAACTTGTTGAATATATGTATTGACTTATTATAAACAAAAAGGAAATGTCAATATTTTGATCTCCACTGACACCCATGTCAGGACAACGGAGGTGGAGATCAAACACTGTCACGTTCCTTTTAATGACATCCGTGCTTTTTTCCAGGAAGTGCGGCCTTTTGCACATTGTGCAAAGCCAGCCCAACCATTTGGGTGAACTAAGCAACTGGTACAGGGATCTAAGCAACAGGAGGCGCAGTGGGCAGCTAATGTACTGTTTAAAAGGAACACTCCGGGCACCATAACAACTTCATTAAAATGAAGTTGGTATGGTGCCAGGAAGACTCTGATGCGTCCTTACACATAGAGGTTAAAGCATTCATGACTGCCGCCGGGAAGGTTGCTAAAAAATTTATATTTTTATACCTGAAGTAGGCAAACTATAGTAGTACTGATGTTATAAATCAACTGGGTATCTAATTAGCCCCCTAGACGTAGAAGATAAAGAGTAGAGTCAGTTAAATTAGAACTTGATGAAATTATTTAGGGTTAGGAATACAAAGCTGTATTCCTAACACTATAGAGCCCTCTGGTCCCCCTCCCTCACCCTATGGGGATTTTATTATTGCAGTTTTTCACATTGCAGGACTAAATGGGACAGTGACACTGTATCCAGACAACTTCAATGAGACGCAGTGGTCTGGGTGACTATAGTGTCCCTTTAAATGCTAATAGGTGGTAATACCTAAATTGTGACATTCATTTAAGAAACAAATGCAATGTACTGTAGTTCTATGGTTTAAACACCTAGTCTCAGCTGTATATGAAAAAACCACAATAAAGAAAAATATATAACAAAATTTAAAAACCGTTTTAGCCACCTCTGGTGTATAGGTTGCTACATTTTATTCCTTCCATACTTCACACTCATTTAGTGTTTTCTATTTACTATATAGCTTTTTAGTGTTGTTAATGGTTACCCAATATATTTACCAGTCTGTTTTGCCTCTACTTTAGTCTGACTTGTATATATTTGGTACTTCTGGCGAATTTATGGAGTTTAACTTTACATTTACTTTTTCTGCGCTCATCCTTTGCCCTATATAGAAACATAGAATGTGACGGCAGATAAGAACCATTCGGCCCATCTAGTCTGCCCAATTTTCTAAATACTTTCAGTAGTCACTGTCCTTATCTTATAGTTAGGATAGCCTTATGCCTATCCCACGCATGCTTAAAACTCCTTTACTGTGTTAACCTCTACCTCTTCAGCTGGAAGGCTATTCCATGCATCCACTACCCTCTCAGTAAAGTAATACTTCCTGATATTATTTTTAAACCTTTGCCCCTCTAATTTAAGACTATGTCCTCTAGTTGTGGTAGATTTTCTTCTTTCTTTTGCAATTGCGTACGTCTGAGATCTATCATACATTTTTTATTATTATTTTTATGCTTTCTGTCCATCAGAAGAATATTATTTATCACTACTTTTCTTATCTACTCTGTTAATTAGTGAAATATACTGCAATAAGAATTTAACTTGTATATACTGCATAATTGTGATTTGCACGCATCTCACAGCCTTGCAACTATTTTGGTCTAGCAGCTAGATCTTCTATTTAGCTAGACTCATAGGATATATAGTTTAGTATTTCCATTGTCTATATATAGACATAGTTTCCTATATATTAAGTTACCCTATGCAAATGACTCCTTAATCCCTGGACTATAGCAGACTATAATATTTCAATTGCATGTTTTTCATTATTTCTATTTGGTATATTTAACCCTCTATAATGTAAGTTCATTTGAGCAGAGCCCTCAGCACCCTCTGTTCCTCTGCATGCAGCTCGTCTTGTTGCAAATACATGTCTGTTAGTCCACCTATTGTACAGCACTACGGAATATGTTGGTGCCTACTAAATAATAATTATTATTATTATTGATCTAATAAAGGTTACATTTTATTACAGTAAGGTTGGGAAGTGTGTCAATTGTGTTTTTCATTTTGAATTGGTTTAATTACTTAGTGGTTACCCCCCCCCCCCTTTCTGATATAGGCAATAAATATTGCCAAGTACTGCGGCTGGGAAATATTAGTGAAATTGTGAAAACACATCCAGGTGAAATAAAATACAGTCCTTTTTTTTCCCCCCTCTGCAAAACCTTTCTACTGCCAGAAGGGTGAGAAAACCCTCTGGTGCCAAAAAGGTTAAAGCAGGATTTTGCTCGCTGCCAATCTAGTTCAGGCTTGGTTGGGAGCCCAGGGAGGAAGAAAGCTAGAACATCTGTTAGCCATAAAAGGTGTCCTTGTCACAACCCATTTGCCTGTTTGCTGTGAATAAACTTTTCAAAGGCCTATTTGCCATGTCTGGAAGCAGAATCAGTAGTGCACAAGATAAATGTACAATCCCAAGCACTGAGAGCAGGGACTATACTGCAGAAGTTAAAGGAGCACTATAGGGTCAGGAACACAAACATATATTTCTGACTCTGTAGGGTTAAAACCTTCATCTAGTCCCACTGGCCCTCTCTTGCCTCCCTAAATATAGTAAAATCTTACTTGTATTCAAGCCTGAAGCTGCTGTTTTTTGTCCTTGTCTGCCTCATAATGGCAAGCTGCCTGCTGACATCATCAGAAGTGTTGTACTGAGCCAATCAAAATGCTTCCCCATAGGATTGGCTGAGACTGTGAAGGAGGCAGATCAGGGGCAGAGCCAGCACAAGTCAAACACAGCCCTGGCCAATCAGCATCTCCTCATAAAGATGAATTTAATCAATTCATCTCTATGAAGAAAGGTCAGTGTGCAGAGGGAGGAGATACTGAATGTTGTGATTCAAACTAGGCAAGACTGGGATAGGAAGCAGCTCTAGCAGCCATCTGAGGAGTGGCCAGTGAAGTTATCACTAGGCTGTAATGTAAACACTGCATTTTCTCTGAAACGACAGTGTTTACAGCAAAAGGCCTGAAGGTAATGATTTTACTTACCAGAACAAATGCAATAAGCTGTAGTTGTTCTGGTGACTAAAGTGTCCCTTTAATATCCTTCAAATGGCAAAACACGCTAATATTTTTTTATTAGCGCTTAATTGGTAGGTTTGTCATAACTCTGATGTTTACTTTTTGCATCTTTTGAGTTTATTTGATCATTGCAAGGAGATCTGCAGAGCATAAAAACCAGCCAATATCCCTGCAATGTGTACAGATGGACACCTAAACATGTCTAGGGCGGGAGTAAGAAATTGACAAATGTAAGTGGATTCTAGTAGCCAGCTCAAAAATGTAACCAGAAGTTTGTAACAGCCAACGATCGCCCAAAGGACTGTAACAAGATATCCAGAATGCATTTCACTTATATCACATCAATAGACATCCAACACCCACGGAATGTCCACAAACAGCATCAAATTCTGCGTCCACAATAAGCTCAGCTCATACTGCTGTCACATGTACACCTGGTTTGGTTGAATTTTCTTTTGTTAATCAATTAGAACAATTAAAGGCCATCTATTGGCTGAGAACATCAGCTGACCGCTCTCAGCCAACTAATGTAATTCTGTGCTTTGGGATATGCACAGAATTGACATTAGGCAGCCCGGAACATTTTACATCCTGGCATTACTGGGTAATATTTGTCTTTTTTGCCAAATATGGCCTTGATTTTATAATATTTCCAAATTATTCAATACTAGTGTTAGAAAAAGCTGCAAATAGTTTATCTGCAGAAGTCACTTTACGGTCTATGGGAGTATTTTCAGTGAAATCATTTGGAAAGCTTATTAAATCAAGGCCTATATTTGTAAATTTAGCAAATTTGATTTCAGTTCATCATAATTCTGTCTTTTGAATAAACACCAATACCTACAAATAACTGAGATTTCACAAAATCCCTAAACACAGAGATCACAGTCATCTGCAAGGCAGTCTGGGTAGCAATATGCAAATGACTCCAGCAATGTATAACTTTAGCATGTGTTCCAAGAGGTGGGATTTGCAGCTAAATCTGAAATGTTTCATTACTTTCTATTCTTTTCAGTGGAAACGTTCTGCTTATAATTAACAAAATAAACAATATAGGATTCCATTGGGGAGCCAAATACCATCTTGCAATAGCTTGGAGTGAATTTGCAGTGCACAAAGTATGCACGACCTGAAAGGAGGAATTAATCAACTTGTTTCTTTTGTGACTGGGCTTGTAAAATGATGTATAAACATACATCAGATGGCTGACAACACTATTAATAAAATAAAATACACTCTTTGTCATGGCCTTGATTTACATCATTCAAAGAAAAAACACTGACTAATTTCGGGACAGGTCAATGAGGCAAAATAATACAAACAGAGAACATACTAAGGGATTTATCTACTAAAAAGCAAATTGTAGGGAAATGGAAATATTCTCCAACTCCGCTAGAGTGACAGCTTGACTATTACTCAAGGAATCCTAATTACTACAATACGCTGCTACCACTAATGGGGCAAACTATTTAGCAAAGTTTTGCCCCCTTATCTGGGTCACCAGTGACGACAACAAGCTTCTGCAGACTTGCAGAAGCTGGAACTCGATCCCGCAGGTAATCCATTGGCTGAGAGCATCAGCTGACCACTCTCAGCCAATGAATGGAATTTTGTGCATAGGGATATGCACAGAATTGACATTAGCCAGCTGGGAACTCTTTTTCTGAGCTATCTATCGACGCTCCTAAGTTTAAGTTACACCTCCTGCAGCAAAGGGGTTAAACTTTGCATGTGCAGTGTTTCAAAGCGTTTCAGGCACCATGACCACTTCAACTCACTGAAGTCACCATAGTGCTTGGACTAACTTTTTAAGAATACATTCTGCAATTATATATATTATATATACCTGAGCACTACCAAAATAAAGATATAAAAAAAAATTTAAAAAATTATATATATATAATATAATTATAATTTTTTTTTATCTATTATATTTGGTAGTGCTCAGGTTCACAAACATGCATGTAACGCCACAACAGCGTGGAACACGCTTACATAAACATTTCAGAGCATCATGGCAGTTGACAGAGAGCACAATTTTTTGATAAAATAAAAAAGCTCCGGCAAAAACCAGCTCTGGCAGTCAGCAAGTAGGTCCGGGAAGCACCAGAGGGAGAGATCAGCCGCGTCTCCCGCCGAAGCCACACCAGGCCACAATAAGTTGGAGGCCGCAGTCGTCGAACAGCCGCAGTGGCAAAGCCTGGAGCCAGCACCGGAGTTGCTATCGGGGTGCCAGGCGTGTGTGCCAGTGTCTGGGATTCAAGTTGCAGAGTAATTGCACCCCCTAAATAGCTTATTGTGTAGGTTTTTCTCGGGAGCTCAAGCAAGCTGCGACTGTCCCGCTTTGCATCCAAGCCCAGCCCCCTTCCCATTCCCTTTTTAATGATTAAACCCCTTAGTGATGACATGATAGCAGATTGTTTTTTTAGGATATTGAATGAATTACTTGATGACGAAAGGGTTACTATCCACCCAGCAGTATCAATGCAGGCCTTGGACCATACGAAAACCCTCTGCAGACAGTTAATTGAACAACATTAGCATATACACAAAGCTGCCTCTCCCTTTTTAAGAAAAAAAAAATGCTTTATTGTAATCTTGTTTTACTGGTTTTAAGGCTTTGCACAGACCGGTCTCGATAGAGAGAGAAAAAAAAATCACTTTAGATTTTGCTGGGTGTCATATTACAGTTCCAACTAGCTCTAATTGAGTGTTTAGATTAAATACCCTATGAATTCACTTACACATACATACAATTTGCAAAACTGACACAACGGCATCATAAACAAGCATTGTGAGCAGCTCACCTCCCAGAATCCTTTCTGCTATCCACACTGTCTCCCTTCCTCTTGGCTCCTTCCTTTAAAAACTCTGCATCCTGAAACATTAGAATATCGATAGGTGTGTTTCCTCCATCACTGCTGATGCTACCGGAATGAGCGATTCGCTCCTGGCTGGCTCGTCCAAAGAGATTTGGCTGTGATGCACGCTTTACAGCTTGTAGCTTTGCCAGGGGAACGATGTCACATTGCTGCGGACGATGCCACACGGTTTGACGGCTCAGGGCATTGTAATAGTAGAAGCGACCACTCTGCTGGTCGTACAGTTCCCACCACTGGTTCTCACCAGACTGGCGCACGCGGACATCCGGTGGTGGCTCCCAACCGCATTCTCCAGTTGTAAGGTTTACATACATCCGCTCATGGGTGCGCGGCTCGATAATCTCCACCCAATCAGAGCTGCAATAATACAGAAAAAATACACAGTAAAAAAATTAGTCGTACACTAGCACAATTACAGTAATCAATACGATATGATGAAAACACTCACATATATTGTTCACAAAAGAAGTCTAAAGGGACACTTTAGGCACCCAGACCACTTCAGCTCATTGAAGTGGTCTGGGTACAGTGTCCCTTTTGCACTTAGTGCTGCAACGTAAAACATTGGAGTTCTATAGAAACTGCATTATTGTACATTGTAGCTTTAAGTCTGCCTCCAGGCAGCCCAGAGGGCTTCCTGATTTGAAACGGACCTTTCGTCCGATATCTGACTCTGGACGTCCTCACGCTCTGCATGAGGACATCCAGCGTTAGATTTTTTCCCCATGGTAAAGCATTGATTCAATGCTTTCCTATGTGGAGGTCTAATGCGTGCGCATTTGACGCGCATGCGCATTAGAGCCTGCACGTTGCGGGACGGAGGAAGGGGTGAAGCATCGAACCAGCGCAGAGGGACATCGGTAAGTAAAGAAAGGGTTTTTAAGCCTTTATTTACCGTGAAAGGAGAGCACAAGGGAGGGGGAAATCAGGGTGAGCGATAGTGCCAGGAATACAGCTTTGTACTATAGCATCGCTTTAAACCCGCAATAAGTAATGTCTTTCCTAAATCCACTTAGAAACATATCTCAAACTGCCCCTCTCTGTAGTTGCTGGACTACATTTCCTTTAATTCTGTGCCAGAAAAAAAACTAAAGCTCATGTGGGAGACAGGACAATACTTCTGCAATAAGTAAACATTTCTCAACAGAAATACACAAGAGCAAGGTCATACTATTTAAAACATAGAAAAGAAAAAAAAACTTTATATTTTCGGAAAGTGTTTATGGTTTTTTCGTTGAAGTTGAAATAGAGTTTTCTGCTTTAATACAATTGGTTCATCTCTCAGACAGTTGATCTTTGAAGGTTCCAGTGTTCTATACAAAAGCACATCGGCCAACTGCTCTTTGAAATGACACCAGTTATCTTCACAACAACACAAGGTAGGCATGCTGCCAGAATGTATGAATTAAATCTGAACTATTTTCAATTTCACAGGCATCCTGAATATCTAAAACCTGTCTTTAATATTCCATTGACTAAAACTTGAGATGGCACTGTGCCAATGTTTTAATAAAGAAAGGAGCTATATAGCTTACATATCACAAATGCCGCGGGATTAGGATAAACATATACATTATTTTTTTGAGTGCTTAGCAGACAACAAATCATTTCATAAGCATTTAACGCATGGCTTTTCATGATTCAGAATTTTAAGGGATATGTTCATCTCAGACAGACAGTCTATTGGCAACATGCAGCTTCTGTGAGGACAATGTACAAAAATAATGCATGTTCAAGTATCTATTTTGTAATAATGATTTTTCAAATTGTAATGCAATATCTCCATAACATATTATAGGAAGGAAGAAGGCTGGAGTATCATTTTATGTTTTTTTTATTACATTTCTTTAAGTAGCGTTATTTGAGGCCGGTATAAGTGACTTGGGAAGGACATAAACCTTTATTCAAACTCAGGGTTGGCACAATATTCCTGTCAAGCTTGGAGTTATTTCAGCCTAGCTCTATTTTACACATTGAATAAAATAGTGAAAATCACCTATTTATTGTTAGCCTGTTTTTCATATTAAGTCAATTTTTCTAAAAAAAAAAATATTTTAAAGACTTATCATTTGATGTCCAGTCATGGGACAGACAAGGCACACACTGCATTGTAAGTCTTCTGTGCTAAAAAGTGGTGCAAAAATGTAAATGGGGATGAGTCACCAATAGAAACCACAGCGCATGTGTTGCAGTTGCTATGGGAGGAGAACAGAGGGACTTCCTGTGGGAGGTCTTTTCTGCTCTCCCAGTATCTTGGCACGCCGAGGCACTGACTGACAGCTGTGTTAAAAAAAAAAAGTTTTTTAAACAGGTTTTTCTCCTAATCTATACATTTGCTAGCAGAACTGCTAGCACAATGTATAGATACAATATTTTACTCAGTCTAATGAGCATGGGTTGCTTGGGGCATGACAGGTGCCCTTTAACCCTCTTCATTCTGTGCTCAAAATTCTCCCCTCAATCTACGCCTCTTCTATTCGCCACCCTATAGGAGGTTAACCAACGCAGATCTCATGAGGACACAGGAACTTTTGGTATTGCTCTAATTACAAATCCATCAAATCTACTTGAAAATCTAGCGCCCCTTTTCGTTACATTCAAGACTGAATCCAGCATCATAGCTCAAAAGACCAGCCAAAAATTGGAATCTCTGGCAGAGTCTGGCTCGTTACAACTTATGAGGAACAATGCCAGATAACTAATAGAACTCAAATATAAATAGCAATTGGAGACAAGGGCAGGGGAGGGTAAGTCAAGCGATGGACCGAATGCATTTTACACCAGCAATGCTTAGAGTGATTCTAGTATATTATTACATCCATAGGTTAAAAAAAAAAACCTCATCCAAAATACCTTGATACCGTGCACCTTCTATACAGAACTGTAATAGCAAACCTTTAATTTCACATTACACCTCACAATGGCGTATTATTCCATTCATATCAA
This sequence comes from Pelobates cultripes, assembly GCA_933207985.1. Lineage (NCBI taxonomy): Eukaryota > Metazoa > Chordata > Amphibia > Anura > Pelobatidae > Pelobates > Pelobates cultripes. The sequence continues at coordinate 40,515,143 of OW240916.1, forward strand.
GGAGTTATCAACTTGACCAAGACCATTATTATCACAAACAACTTATAAAGAGAGAACTGTTTGCATTCCGAGGAGTGCTGTAATTCTGTAAAAACTAATCTCTTCTGGCAGAGGCATGCTCCCTTTCATTTTGCAGGAAATTCACAATGTATTAACATTAACAAAAATACTACATGAATATAAATTAATATAAATGCATTATATTTTGATAAAGTGTATGTGTAGAAACATACACACTATATTTTAAATATGAGTAATAAAATGTGTGTGTGTGAACGATATGTGCCATTAAATCCTACAATTCTTTTATGGCTTGTGGAACTGCAGCAATTTTGTCAAACCCGGTTTTACTTGGGTTACATTCGAAGGGTTTTACTCCAAGCACCATAACCACTACAGCACACTTCAGTAGTCATAGTGCCAAGAGGGCCCTGGCACTCTTAAAGGTTAAGTAGTCAAAGCATTTCCAAATAGTTTGATAACTTACCTTAGGTGCCTCTTTGGCTACCGAAAAACTTCCTGCATTGCGCTAAGGCAGGCGTCAGAGTGCATAGATCATTGGCTGATTGGCCGAGAGCATCCGCTATCGCAATCAGTAAGCCCTGTCTGGCAAGGCTTTGCTCATTGGCGTTAATGAACACTCATATCTGGCACCTGGAAGTCCCAAGGTAAATTGTCAAATCTTTCGTATGTCGTATGTCTCCATTTTATTTTACAGACAAAATCTCCTCCATGTAACAACATAAAAGCATGCAGCTAGGTACTCCGCATCCTTTTCACCTGGAGTGTTATCACAATTACTACAGCGCTAATTGTTTTTAGAAGCCGTCAGCACCTTTATGAAACAGGAGAGATTGTTTTTACAGTTCAAGCAAAACACTGCTGGTCCCATGTCATATCAGTGCTTCCAACTGCTAAGCATTAATTTTACCATCGTATAATAAATAGTATGTCAGTTCAAATCATTGTGTTATGGTATGCCTTATCATCGTTAATATTTATTTATCTGAATAAAAATATATTAGACGTATAAATGTATTAAATGGAGTCACAAAATGAACACTGGATACAGATTAGCAACCTGTACTTACACAAAACAACTTTCTTTCACAACTTTCCAGAGGTTGAGTCTAAAAAACGTACCGTGACACAACAGCTAAAACAAATGAACCCATAAAGGCCCCAAAGTCCAGTTATATCTTTGCACAATCAGGCTACAGTCCACTTAAACAAACTACAGACACAGCATAGTTTACGAAGGTAGTTAAACTTTAACCAGGTTTTCCACTATTAGCAATTTGTGCACAGCATTTGAATTTCTGATTTCAGATCCAAGTTTAAAGCAAAGATTGACCATGAACATATCCTGTAATCTCACCTATTTGATTAGACTAGAAAACATCTCCTACTTGTGTAGATAAATTCTATTTTTAGTGTAAAATGTGGACATGCTGTCCCCACATTAAATCATTAGAAACAACGCAAAAAATGCATAAGATCTATTCTAACGGGTGACAGTTTGATCACTGTGATAGCAAAAGTCATGTTGCAAAATTGCTAATGTGTAGAGTATTCAGTGTTCCGCATATTTAGAGACAGACAATATATTTTGCAATGGACCATCCAAAAAGCGATCCATGTATAGAAAAGAAAAAAATATATATTATAGAAATTGTACACGCAAGTTAACATAAGTTAACAGAAACGAGAGGCAGGGATGGCCCTGCTCAGACAAGTTCACAATGTAAAATCCCATCTCACTAAGACCAGTAGCCTAAGGTAGAGTTTTGGTCTGTACGTGCAAGTTTTGTCACATGCCTATTTGGGACCTGTGTGAAGGGCTGTGTGTGGGGTTTTGCCAATGCTTATACATACATTTACACACATTTAATTTGTCACCGTATACTCAGAAATGTTTTAGGATGACCCAACAAAGGTCCAGTAGTTTTCGCCTGAGATCAATCCCACCTTTACCACATAAGCAGATAAATAGGGGGATGCCTATCTAATTTAATTTATCCAACACAGTTTACACGGTATTCTCATATTTCGGAAAATGTCACATCAGAGTTTTATTAAAGGGATACTCCGTGCACCATATCCACTGGATTTGAAGTGGTCATAGTGCCTGTAGTCTCTATGTGCAGCACTTTGCTTTGACGTTCTGCACATATAGAGCGTAGCCCATTTGCTGCCGAAAGTGTAACTCCACCTCCAGCAGCATCACTGCGATGGCATTAGCAAGAGTTGGGACCGGTCAGCTGGCGCTCTCAGCCATTGAATGCGGCAGGATTGGTATCTGGCTTCTGCAGCTATGCAGAACCCGAAATTACCCCACCTGGCAGGATAGGAGATTCTGAGCTTGGCTATATAACCAGTACAGTGGGCTGTACAGTAGTTATGATGCTTGGCGTAACCTTTAAAGTTCCAGCACATTTAAAAAAAAAAAAAAAAAGCCAGAACCAGGAAACGTGGTTTCAGGTTCCCACAAACATGACAAATGGTAGCTCCAGGGCCTTCTACATTATCAGTAGCTTGCTGGCTGAAACTTGGCTGTTTCTACAGTAGATATACAGGTTATGTGAGAAAGGGTAAGTTGAACTATCTTTAAAAAAAAATTTAAAAAAATTTAATAAACATTTTCAATCTAATATATCGGTTGGCCTTGGGCCATCCAAAAAGCGATCCATGGTTTAGATCTTCCCAGATATCCAGCCGTGACATGCTTAGGCAGTTACACCCTCCTCTAATTGAATCTGTCTAGTGCCAGGTTGGATGAGTGTCTTCCTTTAAACCGATGCCAATATTGATCACATGTTCCCCTCTTGCTATATTACTTGTCACTTCTAAACTAACTCTTCGGTGATAAAGCTATCAGTATACACAGTTTTTAATGAATTTGTTATAATTTAAATTGTATGCTCATTTGCGCAGGGCCCTCTTTGCCTCTAATATTTATATGCCTTTCTATAATTGTTGGCGCCATATAAATGATAACATTAAAAATAATAAATGGATACAACTATTTAACCAGCTAATAGACCTTCTATGTGGTTCTTTATTTATGGACACGTTGGCACCTATTAAAGGACACAAAGTATTCTGTACTTCCGATGTCACCCAGTCCATCCACAGACAATTGCATCATGGTTACAATGTACCCCTCGCTATATCTTGACATGCAACTCTCCCTGTATAAATAAAACGTCTTCAAAAGTCACGTTTTCCCGACAGGTGCAGTTTTAGTTTAAAACCAATTTCCAAAGCCACTCCTTTTTTGTAACTGTAGCTGTAAATGAACAGTTTAAAATGGACTGAATGCATTTTCCACAGGGTATGTGACATACCTTGCTCCAGGTAAGAGTTTGTCTATGACGTGGATCAGATATCATGTCTTCTCATGCACTATTCATATTCCTGAGATATAATTATTTCTGTAAGTGTCCTGTTCCACATCGACATGCTCTTGCAGTGTATTGTGGGTACTCAATTGAGACAAATTCCAACACACAAACAAGGAAATAAATAATGTTATATTATAGTGTGTTTGAGGTTTTTTTTTTTTGTTTGTTTGTTTTTTGTGGGTTTTTTTTAAAGCTTTTGTATTAAAAAAAAAAAAAAAGAAAGTACCCCCTTACTTTGTATTAAATATAACTTTGAAAAGAAGTGGAAAGTTTTGTGAAGATTTTTGACTGATTAGCTCTTTATATTTATGTCAGCAATCAATATTCAAAGGCTATGTGCTTTATTAGCTAGTCAGGAAAGTCTGTAGAATTGACAAGAGAAATGCAAATGATTTTTTGGGGCAATAATCCACAAATTCAGGTTTTGTAAATCAACAATCAATATGATGGTTATTAGCGAATGTGAGAATTATTGGAAATTCAAAGAAAAGTCACTTTAAATTTAACACCCAACATATGATGACAAAAAGGACATGTGATGACATCATCTGTCACTGATCTGCATTGTCAGGCAAGTAGGAGAATGCATCAAAGGAATACTTCATGACAAGTGGCACTGCTGGGGACATAGTAAGGCATCAGATCTTTTTCTCTATGTCATAAACAACGGTTAAATTAAAATATGGATTCCATAGGTAGCTGTGTGAGCAGTCACACCTCTGTGCTAGGAATTGTAGAATGCCATTAATGCAACTGAGGAACTTATCTTAAATTAAAGAACACTATAAATTAAGGGACACTATAGGCACCTAGACCACTTTATCTCTTTGAAATTATCTGGGTGTCTTTATAGTGTCCCTTTAATTTAAGATTAGTTACATAATGATGTCCAGCATGTTGAACCCCATAGGAAAGCATAAGGGGAAGAAGGCCTAATGTATTCGCAGTGCTTGCTGTGTATGTGCAGTAGGTCCCCATCCATCAGCTGAAGTCAAGGAGGAAGAACACGACTCAGCACCAAGGGTCATCGGTGCTGGAATCAGGACGTTTAAAAAGAACTTTTGCCACTGGGGGAGTTCGGGATCAGAGGGCAATATAGTGTTAAGAATATAGGTCTTTATTCCTAACACTATAATTTTACTATACTATATTTTTTAAGCCATAAATTAAGTATTTACTCTACATTTGTACATAACAGGTTCACTTTAAATAAATATTAAAAGTACCATAACTACCACATTCCACTGTGATAGTTATGGAGCCATATTTTTCAAAGGTTTCCGTGGTGACTGCATCACTTTTAGAATGTTGATCCAAAGCTAATTTGTAAATACAGTAGATCTTATCACCACTGGGTTTGTGACCCTTATAAAAAGGCTCTATGATGCCAATAGGTAAGCAAGTACAATAAGTGTGTTACATAAAAACAATTTAAGGTTTCTGAGCTTTGCAAATATATGCACTGGATATAATTCGATCTATAATCTTGATAACAAACAGAACATGTTTTGGGTGAAGGCTATAGTTGTTTTTTTTCCCTGACCTCAACTTGTAACAGAATACCCACTACCAGTGAATTTGTTCCTTGTTACCTACTTAGGACCCATTTCAATGTACAATTTGATATTTTTTATAATATAAAAGTGGAATGTGCTTGTATAAAATATATAAATCTTTCATTGGCTTGGTAAGAGCCATCATTCTTCTTATGTTAAAATTACTGGGAGCACTGCCATATGCTAGAATCGTACTGCTCATTGTATTTAGGTTTGGAGTAAGATGTTTTCTTATTATTTCAAAGTATCAGCATTGGAGCCATCTGGACTCCATAATGTTCTATTATTTAACGTGTTCTTATTGTACTTTTGTATCTGGGGTTTATTCACTAAACTGCAAACAATAAACAGCTCTTTCATATGGGTTAAGGGTTTTAGGTCATGTTGTCACATGATTATGAATAGACTTGCATTTTTTAAAAGTCACATATAATATAAACACACAAACCAAAAAAGTTATGGTAGGTAAAAGGTGATTTAAAATCCATCACATCTGAAGTCAGTGGATAGTCAATACATTGTTAAAACCAGATCTGCACACCAGTCAAGCCATAAGACTTGCTTTTCCCATAGAACTCTCAAATTTGCAGTGATATTACTACTGCAAGGGATTCTGGGTGGGCATATGCAAATTAGCTTAACAAAGAATCACATTTTTGCCTCATTATTCCATTTTAAACATGGATACCTTTTATAACAACAGCCACTTGCACAGTCTACATACCCTGCTTCCGGGCTCTTCTTGCAGGGAAATTCAGCTATTGAACTAAATAAGGCTACACTCACTGGCTGAGAGCATCACTGAGCACCCTCAGTCAAGAAGCACAGTATATGATCAGCCATCCTCAGAGCCACCCAGATTCTCGTGCATGAGAAGACTGGAAGAAACATGGGTGCCCGGGTAAGTTGTAAAACAATTCTAGAATTGTTAGAATAATTAAACTGGGACAGTATCAGAGCACTCCTGGCACCATAACCACTACAGATTAATTACACTTCCAACTGAAGAACTAAAGTGCCACCAAAGTGGGACATTCCAGGCACCAAAGGTGTATAATTGCATCTATAAGACATCACGTAAAGAAAAGAATATCCTGTTTGGGACTGAGATTGTTCTAGCTGCCCCACCCTCTATCTGAATTCTAAGATGAAGTGGTGGGACATCTAATAAAAAACGTACATCTGCCTTTCCCCACAAACCTCTACGTAGCCTTTTCTCATTTGAGTCATTGAAAACTGCTCACGGGGCTGGGGCCTGACGGCCATTCCGGACAGATGCATCCAGAATCAGCTCCGGCACCAAAATTTATAAAATGCATGGAAACTGCTGTTCATACCCCCCACTGATGATTAGAATTGTCTCCATGGTGCCCCTGGATTGAGGAGGGATGCTCCTAAGCCTGTGTGATGCCTCCGGGTGTCCACGCTGATGGAGAGCTGGCTCGTGGCATGGTTTGCCTAGAGGAGTGGAGGAGTGGAGGAGCAGCCGATCTCCGCTCCTGATCCGCGATGCTGTTTGGTGCTCTGTTCCCCGCCCTCTGGACTGGTGAGGGTGATCCCGGTCTACTTCGTGGAGGTTCCCTTACCAAACGGGGAGTGTACTGCTGTCAAGGTTATACTCCCCAACACGCAAACCAGAGAACAATAAAGGCGAACACAGATAGACGTATTACCGGACCTTAAAGTGGACGGACTTAACGTAGGAATGAGAGATAAGAATAGTCAAACACGCCAAGGTCAGGGATACAGAGATACGGGAAAACGAAATAGACAGAGCCAAGTTCAGGGAGCCAGAAATAAGAATAACCAATAAACAAACCTAAGTCAGGAACCAGAGAAAAGACAACTACTAAGAACGCACTCTCAGGCTAGAATAAACCACGACAGGGCAAGGAAGTGATGTCAGAAGGAGGTTAATATAGGGCAAGGTGAATGCGGATAGGCAGGGACAGAATTGAAGGAGGTATAAATAGATAGTGGTAATAGGTCACTATCTCTTTAAATTTGGAGTCCACGATATCCCTGCCGGCTACCTAGTGCGCGTGCACACGTCCCCGGGCGCTCTCCCAGATGCGCGCGCGCGACGCCCGAGACGAGAGGACGGACAGCGGGACCGGGACGGCGCGGGATGCCAGGTATGACAACTGCACTATCGCAACAATTATACTCAAGATGGCCGACGCCACATGCCCCTCCGATCCCTGCAAATGATGTCTTGCAGCCCTGCTACAGCTGAACGGACCATTCAAGTCCCTTTACACAGTGGAGGTCTGGCTGTGATCTGTGGCACGGAAAAACGCGTCTTGCAACACTCTGGAGAGCTAAGTGGAGAGTGAAAAATCTCACACGATGCAACAAACCACAAGGAACACGGGGGACTTTTGGCTGGGATCAGTGATACGCTGCAACATTGCCCCTCTATCACTGCACGGAGAGCATCCATTTCTTGCCTACAAGGGAGTCCTCCTGGAGGGTTTATTATTTTGGCAAAGCTATCTGACATGCTTTACAGTTACCTTCTATTTCATGTTTACAGTGTGTGAAACCTGTGCCTATAATTATTACGCTTCATGTGTTTTCTTATTCCATATATTACTTTAGCTGAGTTTCTCTAGTATGCAGAAATGTTTGACTCACTGATGATCAGCCTGAGACAACTTAAAACATTTTTTTTTTTTAAATGCGTGCCATTATTCCTAATCATGCTAATGTTATTGTGGAACTTGTCGAAGCTGTTGTGGCTCGACAAGCATGCTTGTTAATCTTACGCACACCAAAAATAAAGAATTACAAAAGAAAAAAAAAAAAATTACTCACACAAGCAAAAGCAAGTTCTATGCACACGCCTTCCTTATTAACCTAAACATACGTGCTTGTGATGAGACGTGTGTTCTCTGTAATTCTCCTTCCTGAATCGTTTTGCTGAACGCGAGGGATTTTCACAATTTTTTTTCCTGTTTTTTTTTTTTTAATCCTTGAAACATTTTTTCTGTAAATTCTTGAAAAAAAAAAATTTCTTAATATATTTAAACATATTTAAACTTGGTTTTCCTTTGTTTGTTTGTTCTCTAATTTGCCTGTCATAGTGGTACTCTCAACACAAACATGCAAATATGAATTATAGTTGACCTAAGCTTCAAAATGTGTATAATCTTTGCAGTCAATGATCTTTATTTAAAATAAACAGTAAATATAGTAATAATCATGCATATGGCAAAAGAAAGCTACAGGAAGCAATCCCTTCTCTGCTAGGCCTCATAAGAGGCAGCTTTTAAAATATAGGACACTTGGCAACACTCCTGTGTTGCTCAGACAGCTCCAATTGTCCAGAGCAATGACCCAATTGTACACAGCTCCCATTCTAGACATTGGCATATGGAGAGCTGCCTAAGCAAAATTGCCAGTTATGCCTTTAAACAGGTACAGCACCTTTATTGTACGCTTGTCATTATAAATAAAGAATTAAAAAAAAAAAAAAAACAGGTACACCCCATGCACAAATAAGCATTGGGTGTATTTGGTGTGTCGTCATAATGTAAAGCTATGTTTTGTGTGTGCAGTCAGAGATATTGTAAGTCATTTTATTTTGTCTGTTTCTGTCATTTTGCATATGGTAGTATTCTGATAGCAATTAAACGGATACTATAAGAGCCAGGAATACAAAGCTGTATTCCTGGCACTATAGCTCCCTCTGCACCCCCTCTCCCTCGCGTCTCCCCTGCCTGGGTAAATAAAGGGTTAAAAAAAACAACAACAAAAAAAACTTTACTTACCTTTTTCCAGCGCCCATGTCCCTCAGCGCTGGGCCGCCGCTCTACCCCCTCCAACGTCCTGCGATGAGTGGGTGCTAATGCGCATCTGCGGCTAAATCCACGCACGCATTAGACCTTCTCATAGGATAGTATTGACTCAATGCTTTCCCATGGGAAAAAAATCTGATGCTGGATGTCCTCATGCAGAACGTGAGGACATCCAGTGTCAGATATCGGAATAAAATTCCGTTACGATGCAGGAAGCGCCCCCAGTGGCTGTCTGGTAGACAGCCACTGTGGGCAGATTTAGTGCAGCAATGTCAACATTGCAGCACTAAGGGCAAAAGGGCCACTGCACACAGATCACTTCAATTAGTTTTCACTATATGAATTCCATGGAGCACCGTTCCTTGAACCACAGATTTCAATAACACTCCAGTTATTTTGTTAAAGGGACATTATAAGCCCCCAGACCAATTCATCTGTGTAAAACACTGGAGGAATAACAATGTTTACATTGCAGGGTTGAAATGACTCTAGTGGCTTTCAGTGCCGCAAGGGATAAAAGGCAATTTAAAATGTGGGACAGAGGCCATCACCTTAATGGTGACTAGCACACTGTTGTGTCAGGAATACAGATTTGTATTGACAACACTATAGTGTTTCTTTATTTTAGCTAAATTGTCACACTTCTTTGGAAATTATGCCATAAAATAAAAAAAATAAAAAATTATTTAAATCATCTATAACTTTTGTTAACTTTTTTCTTGTGATGTTCCGCTTTCGTCTATTAATGTATATTAAAGATTTAGCAAGTGACAATCCAGTTCCTTCCAGGTACACCTAGGGAAAACAATGCAAATTAAAAGAAGAATAGACACTCCTGTCTGTTCTTGTTCACTTACTATGTTCAATGCCAGAAAAGGGCAACATTGATAACAAAGACTGAACGCAAGCCAAGTTGTAGGCAACCAGAATAGATTAGTGGACACTTCATTTTATTTTTCAAACCTCACAAAACCATATTTGCTAAATACAGAATAGAAAATGTCCTATGAAGTTACAATTTCCTTTTAAATAAAAAATTAAAAAAAATAAAGGTAATGGTGACGGGTCCACATGCCAGAAAGGCTGGTGTTAGGAAATGCTTAACATTATTTTGAGACACCTGCACTGAAAGCAAGTATGGTATTACATTTTCCTTTCAATCGAAATTCGCACCATAAAGTGATAATCTCTTTTTTGCAACTTGGTCTACTACGCAACCAGCAGGAGCTTAAACTGCTGGCCTTGTCCCTAATGAAGTTATTTTTAACCATGTAACCATTCTGCTCCACAATAACAGCCCACTCCAAGGTCCGCTTGTCCCTAAAATGACACTTTAACGCAGATCTGCACGCAATGCATTGTATGTCGAGACAGAAGCTATTCTGTCCTCTTGGACAACCCCCTAATAGCTCTGAATCAGACAGTCAAGGGTGCACAGACACAGAGCATGTTGTCCAGGAATTTTTGGATTAAAATTAGCTACAGTGGAAAAAAAAGAGACTTTATGACCTTCCCTTTATTCCTGTTATTAAGTCGGTAACAGTTTAAATGTCACTAACCCACTCTCTTTTATTTAATATGACATAATACCCACACAATAAAACACTGAGAACTTTGAGGAGTGTTGACTGCAAAGTTTTAACCAGGGGTTTTTGTTTTTTTTGCTTTTTATAAGATTTTAGAAACTTTTCCCTATCTATACTCACTTTACGAGTTTGGTTATGACCATACAACTAGTCTATTCTTCTAGATTCCCAGGATATGCCTTTAAAGCGTCTTTACATTTTTACTCCAGTCTGAAGATAAATAAAATGTTCAGGTTCGTACAGTTTAAAGAAATCGCTTTCGTATTCTATATTTTATTAAGTATCTGGTCTATATTCCGCAACCTACAATCCGTCTTATTAAATTAGCTAAAATCAGTGATCAAAGAAAAGATACTGGAGGGGCGGAGCTTAACTGTCAAAGCGAGCGGTCGCACAACTCTTGAGCTCCTGGAAACAAGGGCCCAAATAAGCATTATACAGCCATTTTACTGGTACTTTGGGGCCACGGAAGACCCCCCCACGTTACTTTCATTGTTATGGGAAAGAAAAACAAGAAAATGAAACCTGATAAACCCCGGTTGGGGATGTCCATCGGTGACATGTGGCGACAGGTAAACAGCGAGCAAGAGGCCAAGATGGCGAATCTCATGGGAGAAGGCTCAGACGACCAGTCCACAGATCTAGATGAGGGATACCTACCGGCTCTGGCAGCCACACACCAAATGCCACGGCTGAACCCACAATCCACCCCAGTCACGACTGCTCCTAGCGGACCTACAGCAGAACCTCATGGCTGACATGGCCACCATACGCAGGGACATATAGGGCCTGACAGGCCGCCTCAGTGATTTGGAAAAGACCTCCATAGAGGGCACAAAGAACATAACAGCCCTGCAAACGGCAGTACAAAACCTGCAAAAACAAAACCTAATATTGGAACGCCGCTTTGCGGCACAAGAAGGCACAGTACGAGAAACAACCTTAAAATAAGGGGGATCGCAGACACCGTCCCCGATGCAGAGCTGCCACATATGGTCAGATGCCTGCTGGCAGACCTGATGACGCCACGAAAGGCTAAATCCATGGAAAGCAAAGGGGTATTCCGGGTACCCAAACCACTGACTGTGCCATCCACGGCCACGAGAGACCCGAAGTGGAAAAGACAAAATGGCGCTGACAGCAGCATCCAGGGACAAGCTACCATACCACTTCGAGGGAATGGAGGTCAACTTCTATGCCGATCTATTGGGCAGCACCCTAGCCTGGTGTAGGGAATTTCGGCCACTCACATCGGTACTACAGCAACACAAAATCCGCTACCACTGGCACCTCTCACGTTCCCTAACCATCTTCCATGGAGAGGTAGCCCACACAGCCCAGGACCTTAAAGAGGCTGCGGCTATTCTATACAACATGGGCCTCGCTGGAACAGCTCCGACCCGAGACAACCCCTCTAAGACGCCTGCACAAACCTGCACAACTGGAACCCACAGACGGCGGCGGTGTTTGAAACCAGATCGTCCGTTGCGGAACCATACGCTCGAGCCACTACCTAAAGACAAGAGACCCATCCTCTACCTACCATATACCAGATCTGGGACAATGCAGCTATACCCACCCAGCTGGGACACATGAAGCACCCCAACACCCTTACGACAAACAGGTTTAATAGCCAACAGCCCCCTAGCACAATCCTCTCCCCCTATGTCTCAAGGGGACTAAGGCATGGGAGGAACCTACCCCGAGAGAGAACACTCCCGAAGATCAGATGGGAAAAGGGGAGCAAAAGCTTTCTAAGAGTGACTTAGACCCTCCATTATGGACACACACTAACTGCTGCTCCCACCGCTATCTATATTTTGGTATTCTACGCACTCAACAACAACCCAGAATCAGGCACAACTTATCCTCTATCTTTTAGCGACAGATCCCAAGACTACATCACCACCTCGACACCACTCTATCACAAACTGCAAGACGTAGGTACAGCCCGCACTCACACCACAACACACCACATACCTCAGCCACCATAACGAGTGCCCCACAGTGCACCCGATCACGACACTCACGTTGGCAGGGAGACAACACCCTCAATGAACGGTGCAGAGATTTAACATACACACATACATACCAAACTACTGCTGACTTACTTGGAAAGGGAGACACATCCCATACCTCAGCTTGTTTCCTTAACGACAGATAGACTCACCTGGTCCAACACGTACTCCAAGCAAGAACCACTACATATACTACCAAAAGCCTGCATATCAACTAAAAATGTGCATAGTATTTTCAATGCCACATATTCAAATGTTCCACGGTTGACTAAGCTATTGTGGCACGGCAACTGGGGTGTTATGGCTTATCAAGCACAAATAAAAATAAAGAATTAGGGAAAAAAAAGAAAAGATAACGAAATTCTACTTTTTACACGTCATCAACTAAAATCAAAGATAACCACATATTGAATGTATAACTGCAATAACATGTTAGACAGGTGATGGTCTGCTGTAAATCAACTTCCTGTTTACATAAAGTCAAAGATTTTTTTTGAATACAGGCAACAAAAATCAGAAAAACAAAAATAAGATTGTATCTTTATTGCTAAACAAGTAAGGGTTTCCACAAGGACAGCTAAATTTGTACTCACCAATGGCTAGTGCTAAGCGGAAATGTTGAGCCCTGGTTATGTTATAGTAAATATCTCATATATAGAAAGGTGTTTTGGGTAAGGCCTTTTTAATGTGGCCCGTTTGCAGCCGCACCAAAGGCTATGATGTACTCTTCATCAGTACCTTCAGCATGGTCCCAGATTTTAACTTTGTGGTTCCACTATGTATGTTTTAGCAAAGTCAATATAAACAACCCTTAAAGCGGCACTGTCATGCCGAACTTACCTTTCCTCAATCTCTTCCTCTTCTCCCCCTCTCTCAGGATCTGTTCTTCTTTTCTTCCTGTCTTCTTTAGTTTTCTTTAAAATCATAAGACAAAGTAGGGACTCTTTGCCTTATGGAGGATTCCTCCGCTTGACCAGCTCTGACCAGCGGAGGAGCAAAGTGTGCTTCATTTCCGCTGGTCAGAGCAATTTTCCCATGATCCCTAGCTTTCCTCAGTGTTCCCACAATGCTTCCTGTCACTTTACACAAAACTGCCGAATTGCGTTCTAACTGAATGAGAACAGTCTGTTCGTTTCTTTTAGAACGCAATTCGGCACTTTATTCGGATCGGAATTTCATTCTAATGAATGAAACTCTGATCCTATTCATTGCTGTGGCTGCATCTTGCAGCCGCTTAGTAGATAACTCCCTAATTCCCACGGTATCAGGGAGCTATCTACTAAAAGGCTGAAAGACCTAAATTGGTCTTTCAGCCAACTTTACTAATACTAAGTAAAGATTACTTAGTATTAGTAAATTAAATGCCCCTACTCGCTATACCGCGAGTAGGGGCATGTCTGGTAAACAGTGAGCAGCCTGTGGCTGCTCACTGTAAAAATAAACTATTGGCCCCCACCCCTAAACCACGGGTGGGGGCCCTAAAATAAAATAAGGGGGGGGAGACCTACTGCCCTCCCCGGCCCCCACCCCTGGGCGGCGGGTGGGGGCCATAATGAGAAT
>OW240916.1:40529166-40649734 GCA_933207985.1 Pelobates cultripes
TGTCTGGGGGGTGCTGTGTCTGGGTGCAGTGTGTGTCTGGGGGGTGCAGTGTGTGTCTGGGGCTGTGTGCTGTGCTGTGTCTGTGTCTGGGTGCTGTGTCTGGGGGGTGCTGTGTCTGGGTGCTGTGTGTGTCTGGGGGGTGCTGTGTATGGGGGTGCTGTGTGTGTGAATGTATTTTTTTATTTAAATTTAAATATTTTTTTTACTAATAAAAAAAAAAAAATTATATCCCCCCCCTCCCTTCTTACCTTTATCCTGGGAGGGGGGGGAGGGAGAAGATCAGTTCTCCCTGGGGGGTTGGGAGCCATGCTGCCTTCCCTGGTGGTCCAGTGGTGAGAGTGAACTTTAACCTGCGGGTTAGAGTTCACTCTCGCGAGATCTGAGCGTTGCCGCGGCAACGCTCAGAATCCCGCGAGAGGACCGGCGGAGCTGCTTGTTGGAGCTCCGCCGGGTCCTCCCTCCCTCCCTCACCAGCCGGCGCGGCCGCATCTCACTGTCTGTGGGCCGGTGAGGGAGATCTTTGATCTCCCCACCGGCCCACGGAGGCACTATGCAGGGCCGGCGCTCGGATAGCGCTGGCCCTGCAGGGGCCGGCCGGGGAGATCCCCTGCCGGCCTCGGCCCCACGGCCATCGCGGCCCACCGGGCATTTGCCCGGTATGCCCGATGGCCAGTCCGGGCCTGTCTGTGTGTGTGCTGGTGATGTAGTATGTGTCTGTGTGTGCTGGGGATGTAGTGTGTGCCTGTGTGTGTCATGGGGATGTAGTATATGTCTGTGTCTGCTGGGTATGTAGTGTGTGCCTGTGTGTGTCCTGGGGATGTAGTATATGTCTGTGTCTGCTGGGTATGTAGTGTGTGCCTGTGTGTGTCCTGGGGATGTAGTATATGTCTGTGTGTGCTGGGGATGTAGTGTGATACACACACTACACACAGATACAAACACTGCACACATATACACACATTCCACCCAGTCCCTTTATTCTACACCTGAACTAATCGAACCATCCTGGATTTACGCAACAGATTCAATTGTTTAGGTGTAAATTAACAGGAATGTGATTCGTTCGTCGCAGGTGAAAATAATTTGTTCACTAGTCTACACCTAGGATTATTGATTTTTCCTTGTAAATGTTAAACTGGTTTTTGAAAAAAAATATAAGGTATAAACCATCTGACACTTTTTGTGGAGACACTAAATTTATATATAGACTTCCATAAGAAAGGTGAAAATACTTAAAGGGACACCAGGGTGAACTTTTAAAAATACATCTTGTTAAAGTCGTTATGGTGCAATTATGCTGTCCCTTCAGCCTCCTTTAAATGTTTAATTCTGGAGATAAATATATAGATATATATTTTCTGTATGTAGGCCATTTCCATGGGCTGTCAATCAGACTGCTAGAATGCTCTCCTTCATCAGGTACTTTTGTGTGACTTCTGTGTTTGTCAGCACACTAGTGATGTCCCGAATGGTTCGCCGAACGGTTCGCCACGAACGGTTCGCCGCGGACTCACCATTGAGTAAACTTTGACCCTGTACCTCACAGTCAGCAGACACATTCCAGCCAATAAGCAGCAGACCCTCCCTCCCAGACCCACCCACCTCCTGGATAGCTCACTAAGAATGCAGCTTCACAATGAATGTAAAATGGATGCTGTCCAGGAGGTGGGAGGGTCTGGGAGGGAACTGTTCCTGGGAGGGAACTGTTTCGTGGTGAACTGTTCGCGAACCGTTCGGCGAACCGTTCGGGACATCACTACAGCACACACCAAACACAATATGCTAACCTTAATGGACAGGTCGCCTGCCCTGGGCACAAAGTTCTTAGGAGCGCAAAATTTCAAAAGGTAAAGTAGTAATATTGAATAAAATTAGTGTGCCCTCCACCTCACACAAAACAAATCTCCCCATATTCAAACATTCTACACAGGTTTTCAACAATGGGGCAAATAAACGAAGCCACTTAAAATTTGACAGCATTTTTATTGATAATTATCATACTGTTCTCATGTAATTCTTACCGGAGAATTACATAATGCCTATTTTTAGTGTGATTCTTCAAATAGGAAATGAAGCTATTAATGGGCATTATTTAAATGCCTATTAAATGGTATCATGCCGTTAACCGGCACCTAAATAGCCCCGCTCCTCTTTCCTACACGCATCGTCTCCGTGGTGTGACACTGATAGTTGCATTGCAGAATTTGTAAAATCCACCTTACGCTTAAAGTAATGTGTATAGAGGTGAGGTGAATTTTAAAAATTACACAACGCAACTATCAGTGTCACACACATCACAGAGACGAGGCGAGTAGGAGAGAAGGAGTGAGGCTATCTAGGCCAGTGCTTGGCAAATTTGGTTTGAATCTAGGAGCAGAAGTTTGGAGCCAGGTTTCTTTTCTTAAACTAACAAAGCTTTATTTGCAACAACAAAAATAGAATTCTTAAATGGACATTATAGTCAATAGAATAGCAAAACTGCACTGTATGGGGAGAACAGGTGAGTAAAAACACCTTTCCCATGCGATTGGAAGGGAGCCGGTAACCTAAACCGACACAGCCAGTGACAGACAGACAAACTCACTGACAGACACGCACACAGGGCCGGACTGGCCCACTGGGATACTGGGAAATTTTCCGGTGGGCCGTCGGCATCTGGGGCTGGGCAGACACCTGGGTCTGCTGGCGGCCGCTGGTGGAGGTCTGCTGCCGCCCGCTGGGGGAGCTGTTCTGTCTCTGCTCCCCGCCCTCGCGCGCAGCTTAATGAGACCGGGGCCGGAATATGACGTCATATTCCAGCCCCGGTCTCATTAAGCTGCGCGCTGGGGAGCAGAGACAGAACAGCTCCCGCAGCGGCCGCCAGCAGACCCCGCCAGCAGACATCCCCCAGTGGCCGCCAGCAGACCTCCCTCTGCAGCCATCAGACCTCCTCAGCGACCACTAGCACACCCCGCTGGTCACCCACAGGTAATATGTGTCATTCTGTCAGTGTATGTGTGTGTGTCTGTGTCATGGTGTGTGTGTCTGTGTGTCATGGTGTGTGTGTCTGTGTCATGGTGTGTGTGTGTCTGTATCATGGTGTGTGTGTCTGTGTCATGGTGTGTGGGTGTCTGTATCATGGTGTGTGTGTTTCTGTGTCATGGTGTGTGTGTCTGTGTCATGGTGTGTGTGTCTGTCTGTCATGGTGTGTGTGTGTCTGTGTCATGGTGTGTGTGTGTCTGTGTCATGGTGTGTGTGTCTGTCTGTCGTGGTGTGTGTGTGTGTGTGTCTATCATGGTGTGTGTCTGTATCACGGTGTGTGTCTGTATCATGGTGTGTGTCTGTGTCATGGTGTGTGTGTCTGTATCATGTGTGTGTGTCTGTGTCATGGTGTGTGTGTCTGTGTCATGGTGTGTGTGTCATGGTGTGTGTCTGTGTCATGGTGTGTGTGTCTGTGTCATGGTGTGTCTGTGTCATGATGTGTCTGTGTCATGGTGTGTCTGTGTCATGGTGTGTCTGTGTCATGGTGTGTCTGTGTCTGCCTGTCATGGTGTGTGTGTCTGTGTCATGGTGTGTGTGTGTGTCTGTGTCATGGTGTGTGTGTCTGTGTCATGGCGTGTGTCTATGTCATGGTGTATATGTGTGTCTGTCATGGTGTATGTGTGAGTCTGTGTGTATTTAGAAAGTGTTTTTACTCATCTTTTTTTTTTTCTCCCCACGCCGTGCTGGTTTCCCCTTGACTGGCCCTGCCTCTATGGCTGAGATCATCAAGTTTGATGATCTCAGCCAATCCAATACTCTGCCATAGGATTGGCTGCAAAGGCCCTGAATGTAGGTGCTGCACACTGTGCAATCACCCTGTGCAGCACTGACACAGGAAGCACCTCTAATGAGTGACTGTCACTAGAGGTGTCACTAGGAAGCAATGTAAACACTGCCATTTCTCGGAAAAGTCAGTGTTTACATAGAAAAGCCTGCAGGGTGTGTGTGTGTGTGTGTTTGCCTGCTAGTGAGTGAGCTTGCTTGCGTGTGTGTGTGTGTTTGCCTGCTAGTGAGTGAGCTTGCTTGCGTGTGTGTGTGTGTTTGCCTGCTAGTGAGTGAGTGAGCTTATGGTTTTATGCCAATGAGCTTATGTATATCAGTGACATTGTTTGTCTATGAGGCTGTGTATCAATGAGCTTGTGTGTGTCAGTGAGATTGTCTGTGTCTACATGTGAGTATGCTTACTGTTTAATTAAACGTTTTACTCTGAAAGAACCAATATTATATATTAGAAAAAGCAATATATATTCGAGATGGGGTGGCAAGACATAGCCTTACATATTACATACGGCAATACATGGCGCAATGACTTATGGGGCTGGCATTGATTTTTTTTTCCCAGGGCTGCTTTGTATCCCCAGTCCGGCCCTGCACACACATTGACTGACAGACAGACACTCACTGACAGAAACTCGCACACTCACTGACAAACACACACCCACTCACTGACAGACACGCAGACATGTTTTCTCACAAACTCACTAATTATTATTATCTGTTGTATTTCAATTTACGTCCACCCAGCCTCTTTACCTTTGGGAGAGCTTGAGTGGATCTTTAAACTGGGGTCTAGTGTGGCTACTGTTAACCATGGAACCTTCTTGTTCTGCTTGCTCTGCTCCCTCACACGCTGTTTAGTGATGACAGAGCCAGAGCGACATTATATCCTGGCTCCCAGAATCACTGCGGGGCACGAAATGGAGCAGAGCAAGAAGAGCCACCTCCATTCTCCCTCAACCGGCCACCTCCATTCTCCCTCAACCGGCCACCTCCATTCTCCCTCAGCTACCTGTCTCGGTTGAACAGGCTGAGAAACACCCAGGCACTAGAACAAAATTCCTAGTTGGCAAGGCGCGCCTGGGATTTATCGAACCCTAAACTAGGCACCCGTTAAGGGACTCAGGGAGTGCTAACTGTCCACAGGTTAGGGGACGCAATACTTGCCCGCCCTGGGCGCTGGCAACCCATTCTACGCCACTTCTCCTCCCCCAGAGTTTTACTCCTTCCTATACAGTACAGATACTTATACAGTACAGAGAGCTGAGCATAATACACAGATACCCATACAATAAAACAGGCTGGACACACCCGGCCTGAGGGGCCGAGGAACCAAAGACTAAGACAGCACAAGCCTAACCACTCACTAGACTGACGGGACGTTCCGGTCCTCAAAGCACGCCATAGCAGCACCCTGACGACTAACCTGCCCTCACCTACCCAAACAACGAATTGTCAAACATGAAATCTCAAAAACTGAATAAGCTTGCAATGTATATATGACAAGGAAACGTTGTATCCCCCTACCCTCTCTTTATTCTGTACCCTAAAACCAAACGCAAAAGAAAAATGACAAAAATAAAGAATTTAAAAAAAAAAACAAGCTGGACACAACATAGCTTTATTGATACAATACACAGAGCTGGGCACAATACAGAGATACCTATACAATACACAGAGCTGGGCACAATACAGAGATACCTATACAATACACAAAGTTCGGTAGATTACAGAGACACCTATACAATACAGAGAGCTGAGCACAATACAGATATACCTATACAATACACAGAGCTGGACACAATACAGAGATACCTATACAATTAACAGAACTGGGCACAATACAGAGATACCTATACAATACACAGAGCTGGGCACAATATAGAGATACCTATACAATACACAGAGTTGGGTAGATTACAGAGATAGCTATACAATACAGAGAGCTGAGCATAATACAGAGATGCCCATACAATAAAACAGGCTGGACACAACATAGCTTTATTGATACAATACACAGAGCTGGGCACAATACAGAGATACCTATACAATACACAGAGCTGGACACAATATACAGATACCTATACAATACACAGAGTTGGGTAGATTACAGAATTACCTATACAATACAGAGAGCTGAGCGTAATACAGAGATGCCCATACAATAAAACAGGCTGGACACAACATAGCTTTATTGATACAATACACAGAGCTGGACACAATACAGAGATACATATACAATACACAGAGCTGGGCACAATACAGAGATACCTATACAATACACAGAGCTGGGCACAATATAGAGATACCTATACAATACACAGAGCTGGGCACAATACAGAGATACATATACAATACACAGAGCTGGGCACAATACAGAGATACCTATACAATACACAGAGCTGGGCACAATATAGAGATACCTATACAATACACAGAGCTGGGCACAATACAGAGATACATATACAATTGAGATTACAGAGATACCCATGCATCAGGTTGAGCTGAGTAAAATACAGAGAAATTATATGCACTGCTTGGCATAATAAGAAGATACTCATAACTATACCACACAGCCCTGATCACTGTGATGACTTGCACAGAGCTACAATACAGAGATACCCACACAGTACATGTCCCTGTATAATGCTTCAGCTCTCTTTTGTTCTCTCTGTCTTTCTTCCTAGCCCTCTCTCTTACTGGGGTCAAGTCCTGGGGGAAAAAGTGTGGGAACTCACCCAAGATTCCGTCCCCCCCCAAAAAAAAAAAAAAATTACACTCCTATGCTTATAGTGCAGTGCATGTATAACGAATGCAGTGTGTTTGTAGTGAATACAGAGTATGTATAACAAATGAAGTGTGTTTGTAGTGAATACAGAGTATGTATAACGAAGTGCAAAGTGTGTATAATGAATGTAGTGTGTTTGTAGTGAGTGCAGTGTGTATAATAAATGTAGTGTGTTTGTAGTGAGTGCAGTGTGTATAATAAATATACTGTGTTTGTAGTGAGTACAGAGTGTGTATAATGAACGTAGTGTGTTTGTAGTGAGTGCACAGTGTGTATAATGAATGTAGTGTGTTTGTAGTGAGTGCAGTGTGTATAATAAATGTACTGTGTTTGTAGTGAGTACAGAGTGTGTATAATGAATGTAGTGTATTTGTAGTGAGTGCAGTGTGTATAATAAATGTAGTGTGTTTGTAGTGAGTACAGAGTGTGTATAATGAATGTAGTGTGTTTGTAGTGAGAACAGAATGTGTATAATGAATGTAGTGTGTTTGTAGTGAGTGCAGAGTGTATATAATCAATGTAGTGTTTGTAGTAGGTGGAGAATGTGCATAATGAATGTAGTGTGTCTGTAGTGAGTGCAGAGTGTATATAATCAATGTAGTGTTTGTAGTAAGTGGAGAATGTGCATAATGAATGTAGTGTGTTTGTAGTAAGTGCAGATTGTGTGTAGTGTATGCAGTGTTTGTAGTGAGTTCAGAGTGTGTATAAGGAATGCAGTGTGTGTAGTGAGTGCAGAGTAAGTATAGTGAATGTAGTGTGTGTGTAGTGAGTGCAGAGTGTGTATAGTGAATGTAGTGTGTTTGTAATGAGTGCACAGTATGTATAGTGAATGTAGTGTGTTTGTAGTAAGTGCAGATTGTGTATAATAAATGTAGTGTTTGTAGTAAGTGCAGATTGTGTATAATGAATGTAGTGTGTGTGTGTAGTGGGTGCAGAGTGTGTATAGTGAATGTAGTGTGTGTGTAGTGAGTGCAGAGTGTGTATAATGAATGTAGTGTGTTTGTAGTAAGTGCAGATTATGTATAATATATGTAGTATGTTTGTAGTAAGTGCAGATTGTGTATAATGAATGTAGTGTGTTTGCAGTAAGTGCAGATTGTGTATAATGAATGTAGTGTGTTTGCAGTGAGTGCAGATTGTGTATAGTGTACGTAGTGTTTGTAGTGAGTGCAGAGTGTGTAAATGAATGCAGTGTGTGTAGTGAGTGCAGAGTAGGTATAGTGAATGTAGTGTGTGTGTAGTGAGTGCAGAGTGTGTATAGTGAATGTAGTGTGTTTGTAATAAGTGCAGATTGTGTATAGTGTATGTAGTGTTTGTAGTGAGTGCAGTGTGTGTATAATGAATGTATTGTGTGTGTGCTGGGTGATGTGTGTGTGTGTGTGCTGGATGATGTGTGAGTGTGTGTGTGTGCTGGATGATGTGTATGCGTGCTGGATGATGTGTGGGTATTATGTGTTTGTGTGTGTTGGGGGGAAGCGTTTTTTTTTCAATTTGTGTATGTTTATTTTTTATTTTATTCCCCCCTTGTGATCTTGTGGTATGGTGAAGAGAGCCAGCCGCTGCACACAGGGGGCCCAGCATACTCTGTGTTCCCTCTCCAGCTCTGTCTAACTCTCGCGAGACGCACCTGCGTGCTGTGCGGAGCATTTCCATGGTAACCCGTGGCAACTCTCTGACGGTCGCGGGTCTTGCGATTGTGAGACACAGAGCAGCTGGAGAGGGAACACAGTATGCTGGGCCCCTGTGTGCAGGTAGCAGGTCCTGCAGGACTAATAGCGGGAACGACGTTCCTGCTTTGGAAAAAGTGCAGGAACGCCGTTCCCATGCGTTCCTGCAGGACTCGAACCCTGCTCTCTTAGCTCTTTTGTTTCTGTCCAGGCAGCCCTATCTGACTGCCACAGCCTGCATGACATTTCTTTTTAATTTTCAATCAAGTTAAAGGACCACTATAGGCACCCAGACCACTTCAGCTTAATGAAGTTGTCTGGGTGCCTGGTCCAGCTAGGGTTAACCCTTTATTTATAAAACTATTGACACTGCAGAAGATAATACATTCTAAATTAAACAGACAATGCAAAAAAAATAGAAGTGTAAACGACTCTTTACAGGAAGTAGTTAGGACGGCTGTGTAAGTCACACATGAGGTGTGACTAGGCCTGCATAAACAAAGTGGTTTACCTCCTAAATGGCAGAGAATTGAGCAGTGAGACTGCAGGGGCATGATCTATACACAAAAACTGCTTCATTAGGCTAAATCTGTTTTGGTGACTCTAGTGTACCTTTAATTCTGCAGTGGTAATATGGAGCCAAGAGGTAGCTGAGATGGTTAATGGAATCAACAATCATAACAGGTTAAAATCAGAATCAGATGAACCCTCAGAGTCACAGCCCCAGTCCTGCAGTTTGAAGCTTCACAACTTTTCAACTAGCCACAGCATGAGTGTCTCAGGTCTCAGCTGTAAAGTGACTGAGCATTTCAAAGAAGATGGTTGTGCAGTAGGAGTTATTAAAACTATTAGTGCCGGGCAGCACAGTGCTGTGTGTCAGAATTGTCCTGCTCCCTTTGTCACCCCTGGGTTCCCTGACTTTATATGTATTAACTATATATTAAATCAGCCTTCAGGCAGTCACTGGGGCTATTTGGGGCAAGAAAAATATACTATTATAAACACTTACATTTGGCAGGGATCAGGAGCTGCGGTTGTTATGGTCTCCCTGTGCTGCTTCCAAGATGGTTTCTCGCTTCTCTCTCCTGTGGGAAGTTCAATCCCACCCCATGGTTCTATCAGCCAATAATGCCCCCTAAATAGTGAGGCCAATAGCATGACTCCACTCATGGGCAGCTGGCCAGATATTGGAGAAAGCAGTGGAGACTGATTGAAATGGACTGGTGCCGCTGTCTTCCCTAATTTACTTCCTAAAGCCACCCAGCCTTGGGCAGCAGTGTGGACAAGGGTAGATCAGGATATTAAGTCTTGGTTTTCATGCTCAACAAATGAACTTGTTTATCACGGATTGTAGAGAACTAAAATATGCACTGATTAATTGGATCTTGCTCTCCGGAAATATAGTGTGACTTTGAAAAATTGCTCCTTCTCCTTCTGTAAGGTTATCTAAACAGAAAGCATGATCCTCTAACACTCAAGCTTTGTCATTCTGTCTATCCAATCTGATTGACACTTCCTGGTTGAAGCATTCTATGCCAGTGGATCCAATGTGAGTATCTGAGTGCCATCCTAGCTCCCAGTGTCGTCATTAACTCCACAGTCTTCACATCTGCATTGTCAGGGTTCACACTGTATTGTCACCTTTCTGTTGTCTCTTGACCTCGGCCTTCTGTAGGCATAACACTTCTAGGTATAAATGTTAAGCCCGGCAATCCCAAGGCATGTAATACACACTTCCATCCCACAAAGGTTTGTGTGTGGGGACCATTATTCAATCCTGACCATAAACTGAGGAATATTATTGGATTCGATGTTCTTTTAGCTACTCTCCACTGTTATGTTTTGTTGATCATGTTCTTTGAAACATGGGAATCTTAGAGATGCTTAATGACTAATGAATTTTCATCTCAAATTCTCACTTTTAGGGTCTCCTACCTGGAACCTCTCAGGGTTATTCACTAAAGTGAGAATTTAAGAAGATCTGATTGGAAGCATTTGTCCAGTTAGTCTATCTTATTCTTTAAATTGAAATTTACTTTGAATTCACCCTGAATTTGCATGTTATTGAATAACCCTGTTTATGTCCTCCTTGAGTGGTACAATTATGAAAACAGATTATTAAACATAAAATGTCATGTCAAATGGCAAAATGAAAAATATTGAAATTCCATTGTTTGTAATGTCCAATATGTTGCTGTGTCTATTGTGGTGAGCATTCCCTACTAGTTTAAGACCCTTTATAACTGTGACAAATAACAGCTCTTTGTGATGGTCTCGTTTTATAGTTCCTGTTTTGCAGCTTAGTTTACACTTAAAAGACCCTTGTCGACATTACTGGCAATCAACATGGAATCAAAGAAAACTCTGGATTTTGTTGAATGTTTATTTACTTTTTTTTTGCCATGAATCATTATTCAAGATTAAAGACAATGAACTGAAATAAACCAGGAAAAGGAACATGACTCTTAAACACACTTTTAAAGGGATGCTCTTAGCTGGAGTTTACGACTTGTCAATGCTTCTAAAAAAAAACAATATATGTAATGAAATTAAATGATACTCTCTCTTTTGCTACAAATTGTATTTGCTACAAATCTCAAAATATGCAACTTTTAGACTGGCCAATATTTACACCAGGACACGGCTAAAAACATTATTTTTGGCTACCACCATTCCCGCCAAAATCGCTGGTCCCTGCTAAACCTGGTAACCGTGGGTCTCTGCTTCAGCTCCTCGCCCTACTCGCTGTCCACCTTACTCACTGTCCCAACGCTCCCAGCGTTCAGCAGATAGACAGCGGCACCCCCCGGGGACGTCACTTGGGTCTCGTGGTCGGGTAAATATTGAAACTAGCAGACTTCCCGCCCCGCGACGGCACCTATGCGGCTCTGGTCATATACCGGTAGGGGGGAGCGCAGCCGCAAACAGGTTCCAAGGTCAGGCAGATAATGGGCACAGATGCTCTATGACAGTCACGTTACCAGACAGAAGAAGAAGGGGGAGGGAGTGTTGTCTGACCGGACGGCTGATAGGTCCCTGGAACCCACGGAAGGTTGCGAGCTCTGCTCACCTTGGTTCCCACGCGCACGTCATGTTTTCATACATCAAATCTCTGCACTGCTATAAAGTTAACAGTCCCTTTGCCCTGCATTCTTCTTTTTCATGTTAGCGGAACACATAGATTTTAATAAGATGCTGTCCTGACATCATGTTCTACTACACAAACTCTAAAACTCAATTTATAAAGATTAAGATTGTTTCTGCAGGGGGCGGGGCCGGGCGGCCATGCCAGCAGGCTGCATATCACACAGGCTCCCGAGCAAACAGAGGAAACTATGGAATATACCCACCTTACTCGGCTTATACAGACCCGGGGGTCCGTGGCACGAAGCTCTGGAGTGTCCCGGTGTAGCTGGGGCGCCCGCTGCAGGGTGGCTCTAGGTCCTGGTGAGAGACTCCGGGGCTCGGAGATTGAGGCCTACCCGGGAGGGGAGAGGGGCGGACGGCCGCTGCCTCGCTCTCCACCCCGACTACGGCGAACTACCATCTGGCTGGTGCCTTCCTGGTCCCGTTTCCCCCCCCCATGGGCCGGGGGGGTCATCCCGGTCCACACCAGGCAGGCTACCGCCTAAGCATCTCACCTGGATGGCCCAAAGCTTGAGAAGTGAGTCTCCCACGCGGTCTCATCAAAATGGCCGACGGCTGCACAGCAACTGCACCGACCGAGACGGTGATCCCTCTGTGCTCAAAACCGGAGCTGTTAACACGGGTGTCCCTGAGGGCTCTCAAGCCCCCACGAAACGACTCTGGAACAAGTAAGCTGACAGGAGAGGACCATAACAGCCAGCACTTCCTCCACATGCCCATGCCAAAGCTGCAACCCCAGAAGCGCACTGTGCAAGCAAGCCTCACTAACGACCAGGGCTGGAAGAACAAACAGGACAATCAACTTAACCCACAGACCGCATGGTGCTACAGCCCTCGACAGCACATCAAGGCTAACAAGGCAAGGCAAACATACCCAGCAACTGGGATGGGACATTAGGACCCAGTGGAACTCATGGGGTTATCTCAAGGGACTCTCCCCACGCCTGGGCATGGAACACGACCCCAGTGCCTCCTGCTTTGCGCTGGGATGGAGCTGGCAGAGACTCCAGCCATCCACAATTTACTCCAAACCAGCCTGCACTGAGGCGACACAGAAACCAGCATACCCGAGCAGCCATCACCAAACCCTCTACAATGGCGGTCACCAGCCCCCGGGTGAACAAGAGAGGCAAGCGCAACAAGCTACAGCGAAAACGCAAGAGATCACAGCAAGCAACCCAATGCACAACATGAAGGGACTGTGCCCTAAAGCCTGCTCTGACTGACACTCACTCCCAGCTACTCAGAAACAGCAGAGCAGGTAGTGGCGGGACTCCCCCTGTCTGTGAGGTCTCGGGACCACCATGATGGCAGCCCTCTGGGCCGATTAACCAGGGTGAAATTCCACTAATGTGACCTAGACATAGCCTGAATAATTTCAAAGCACTAACCTGGTAATATAGCTAGTGATGTGTTCCAGCTTCATTATGTTTTTCCCTGTCTCTGCCTTAATTTTGCAGGCTTATAATACATTCGCAACTCAAGCTATGTAAGCATGGTCCTTTAAGCAGAGTGTGGCAAATAATAAGCGTGGTAAAAACTATAAAGCTGCAATGTATAATTGGATATAGGCACTTACCTGCCATTAGCATGGAATTAGCAAGCATACAGCACTACGTGTCTCAACCCTGCAGCACATAGTCTATGTGCAGGTACCTGAAAGTGTTGTAAACTCTTAATTCTACACTTAGCTTATATGCACATACTAGTTCTTGACACAGCATAATAATATCATAACTAGATAGTAAAGCGCTGTTGCATTGTGTTATGAGAATACCTAAGCACCCTAAGCGACGAAAACATATATTGTTTAGCACCTATCCTATCCCTATATAAAAATGTGCTAGATTTAACATGTTCAACTGTTAATTATCAGCTGGAGGATTGCCTTTGGGGTACCTCACATGCATCTGTTCAAAGCTTATGCACTACAAAAATAAAGAATTAAAAAAAAAAAAAAAACATTATTTTCAATTTATATAAGCACATAAAGGGGCAACGCAAATTTTTAGTCCTTGGGCTTTCTTAGTCAGGAACATTCCAAAGTTGTGAATTGTCATTATAGCTTAGTTTAAAAAATATTGACTCATTCTAAAAGTTTATCCAAAAATATAAAATCACTTGAAAGGCTTTTCCACAAGTATTAAAACACGGCCAAAAGATTTGATATAATCAGGTTCCTCCATTGCCAACATCAGCGCAATCCGGGAACTAATGCGCATGTTCGGCAAACGATCCACGCAGAATTTTTGTCGATAAATCATTTTTGAAAAGTTTTTCTAACAGTCTTGAATCATTACATCGAGGCCATAGTTGGAAAACCGCTGGTCTAATTTATGTTCCTTTGACGATCCTGGTGGATTGTCTCATCTCCTACGCGGATCAGAGTGGTAAAGATGTCACATGTATGTAAAGGCTCAAGGTAGAAAGCCCAGAACGAGGATTTTTTTTGTCAGTCTATCCTGATAGAAAAGAAGGTAATCCCCAACTGCAGATATAGCAATTTAAGCAATGATATGAAGTATTACCAGACCTTAGAGTGGCTTAACCTGAAAAGAAAGGCACCTTTAATAGGTGAAGTAGCAAAACCTGAGGTCAGGGACACCAGAAGTCAGAAAAGTCAAATTCAGGGTGGGAAGTTGTCAAACTGTGCTAAAATGATTACAGTGTTTTGACACCTTACCAGGGCACTCCTGGCACCATAACAACTATAGCGGGCTACAGTGGTTATAGTGCTTAGAAAGTCCTTAAAATACAATATGATAACTCATATGTGTAACTATGTTATTCAGTTACTTGATTTTATTTGGCATCTTAAAAAATTATTGACTTATTCCTCAGCACAGCTAAAGAAAAACAAAACAACAGAACTATCTGTAATTTATTCCAGCTTGGCTAAAAGTGAAGTCATTATTCAATTTATGTATTTGGACCTGGGTAATTGTTTGTATTCTTCCAAAACAGAGGTATAATTTATTCAAATTGTCTATCGACTTAAGAACAAATATATGATATACAAACAAAACCGGTAAAATTACATTTGACTGCGGAAAAAACTATTTTATATTACTAATGTCTTTGGAAGCAAATAACTTTTCTAAATTTAGAAGTGTGCTCAACGGACAATGGGGTTTTATTGCATGACGTGTGGTGTATCTAATTCAACACTGGAAATTGTATTGTAATGCCAGAGTAGAACTCTAATTGGCAAAGATATGGCTCTGTGGGAGCAATGTGCTTTTTTTTTAATAAGGGTACAAATTATTCATTTGTTTTACAGGACTCGAGATTAGATTTCAAAATATAAAAACAAAGCCTACAGCACTATACGTTACAACAGAGATTAGCACCCACCCAGTAATAGACAGTAACTGAGATTCTTCATATTTGCATATATCTGCAGATGTTCGAAAGTTAGCTTTCTCGTCTATATTCTATATGGTAATACCATGATTGTACTGATAATGGAAATTTATAACTATGACCTAAATCACAATCCAACATTGGTCACTGATCTGTAATTTTTTAAGACTTTCATCCCGTATCATAAAAAAGATGTCAAAGCCATCTCAAGCCAAAGTTCATAAACCTGTTTTCTGCTGGTAACATTGCTTAAAGGACCACTATAGTGCCAGGGAAACATACTCGTTTTCCTGGCACTATAGTGCCCTGAGGGTCCCCCTCCTGCCAGGCTGGATGGAGAGGAAGGGGTTAAACTTACCTCTTTCTCCAGCGCCAGACGGGGAGCTCTCCTCCTCCTCTCCTCCCTCTTCTCCTCTTCAGCTGAATGCGCATGCGCTGCAATTCTCAATGCTTTCCTATGGAAGCTGTCGTCTTCTCACTGTGAAAATCACAGTGAGAAGCGCGGAAGCGCCTCTAGCGGCTGTCAAGAGACAGCCACTGGAGGCTGGATTAACCCATTTATAATTTCTCTGAAACTGCTATGTTTATTTAAAAAAAAGGGTTACTCCTAGATGGACCTGGCACCCAGACCACTTCATTAAGCTGAAGTGGTCTGGGTGCCTATAGTGGTCCTTTAAGAAAGAAAACATTATTGAAAAACCAGGCCTAACTTGCAATTTTATATTATTATTTGTCTTGCAATGCTGAACTCTATAAGTTGATAGCACAGGTACTCAGAAAGAAAAATGGTGCATGTGCAGGTTGTTGTTTTCTTTTACACCACAGGGTAATAGTTACACACACTCAGGTGTGTGATGTTAGGAGGTACTAACAGGTGACATTTGAATGTTCCATATGTACATCACAGTGTTTATGGTTTTCGGTAAAATAGACCTGGCACTCCAAGTTTACCTTGCACTATATCAAATCAAACAAAGGGGATACAGCTTAAAATCAAAGAAAAAAAAATGCATATAATTGCATAATACTGTTTAAACATATGTTGCTTTTAGCAAGCGTGATTGCACTCATGAGATATTAGAGGATAAATGAGCTCTAGGATGCCTGCTTGATACCCTGGGATTAGGTATCCCATTTCCCATGGACTTTCAGACACCATATTTTCAGCCAGCCAAGGAAGCCTGTGTGGTATTCGACAAAGTATTTCATAAAAGATTTACTGTAAATGACAAAAGAATACAATTATTGTGATACTACAAGTGGTCCAATGCATTTCTTCCATTAAAAGGACTTCTTCAGGGTTGTTACAGAACCACTATAGGCACCCAGACCACTTCAGCTTAATGAAGTGGTCTGGGTGCCAGGTCCATCTAGGATTAACTCTGCCTGCTGTAAACATAGCAGTTTCAAAGAAACTGCTATGTTTACAAATGCGTTAATCCAGCCTCTAGTGGCTGTCTCATTGGGTTAATCCAGCCTCTAGTGGCGCTTCTCACTGTGATTTTCACAGTGAGAAGACGCCAGCGTCCATAGGAAAGCATTGAGAATGCTTTCCTATGAGACTGGCTGAATGCGTGCGCGGCTTTTGCCACATGTGCGCATTCAGCCGATGACGTCAGAAGAGGGAGGAGAGTCCCCGGCGCTGGAAAAAGGTAGCAATTTAACCCCTTCCTTCCCCTAGAGCCCGGCGGGAGGGGGGCCCAAAGGGGACCCAAAGACCCTATAGAGCCAGGAAAGGGGACCCAAAGACCCTATAGAGCCAGGAAAACAAGTATGTTTTCCTGGCAATATAGTGGTCCTTTAATCGCACAAACTTACATATAATAAACAATGATGTAAAAATCTTCCTGCCTGCCCCATTTAAATAACCTCAAAACCTTCTTCTCATTGGTTGTACTATGGGTGTGCAAATTCGCTTACTGTTCATTTGTCCACTAGCTAAACGTCTAATTTCCCGGCAAACTCTTTCCAGCTGACATCAATGTCTTTATATCCTGTTCCCCACATGTGTTCAAACCCCTGTCATATGTGCGTTCCACACGCTACAATGCGTTGCCCTCATTTTTAAAGCGATAATCATTGCAATAAGATATCCACTAAAAGTCAAGTGAGAAAAAAAAATGCAACCACTTAATAACTTGTTTTTCACCTTGACTATGCTGGTTTTCAAAGCAAACCCTTTGGCTACATTTCGGAGTATTGGTTATTTGTTTGAAAAGCATTCAAGTTCTTTTCAAGTATTTTGAGGTGCTAAAATTCAAACATTGCCGATGATCTTTTTAAATTGTCACAAACCCCTCTTTTGGCATGATTGTGGTCACCTGAACTTTTAAGATTAATGTAAGGTACAGGTTCCCATTTTACCATCATTTACACTGGCACTGCACACAGGAAATCACAGAAAGTCACTCACTACAGCTCCATTACCAAGGGACAGAGCGGTCTTCACACATAGACATGCTGGGCAGTTGCCTGGAGGCCCCATGAGCTTTGAGGCCCCATCGGCTTGCCAACTTTTCAGTATATTGAACCAGGAGATTTATTCAGAGCCTTCAAACCCTCTTTAATAAAACATTTAGGTGGAGTAATCACCTCAGAATATGCGATCTTGCTGTTGCGACTACATATCTTGCCAAAAACAACGTACACGTACCTATTGTACAAACGTGATACAAAATCAACACACGTCATTTTTTTTGACCCTGTAAAGCTATTATAAGGTTCTTCTGATATTTTTAACAGCCCTAAATGTAAATAATGAAAGAAATGGAACGGAGTGCAATGGAATTTGAAGGCTATGTCGCAACAGTGGCTTTGTTTCGGTTTGTTGGAGGTACCCGTAAATATGAGCTTCATTTTATTGATGATTTATATTTTTATTCCTGTGAATAGCTGTGAAGGCAGGGCCCCAGTGCACTGCTTTTCCCGGGGGAACTATATTGCTTAAGACGGCCATGCCAAGCCAGACCAATGTCCCAACACAGAACCAAAATATAAGGAAACCAGCTACCCAGTAGAGTGTACAGAGGAATATCAATACCTTTCTTGTGGCTTGTTAACCATAAAAACATACAGTACAATGTTTCAGCCTCATGATACATAATTAAGGTATCTTATATTTTATAGGTAACATGTCCAAATGTTTGTGATATTTCTTCGTACACTCTGCTGAATATCCCGTTCTCTTTATCTTTTGGTTTAATGGTAAGTTCTGTCATAAATTACTGAAGCGGTGGGATAGATGATGACTTATTGGCATCAGTTAACAAGTCTTTGAATAATGGACTTATAATTGTGATTTCCCTACAAATGTGTAAAGAATCTAGATCAATCTCCGTTTCCAACAACAAGGAAAATTACACTACAGCTGTAGAAGAGTGAAAAACAGGTTGTAAAACACACTAGAGAGAATGAATGAAAGGGATGCAGTTACCCATTGGGTATTTTCAAGTTTGTGGTGTCTCAAACATATCTTAGATCACATTAGCCATTAGAGAGAAATCCTTTCCATAAATGTATAAGGCTGACTGTGACTATTGGCAGTAGAAAGAGGGAAGTGCTCATGCCATTGTACAGAACACTGGTGAGACCTCACTTGGAGTATTGTACACAGTACTGGAGACCGTATCTTCAGAAGGATATTGATACTTTAGAGAGAGTTCAGAGAAGGGCTACTAAACTGGTTCATGGATTGCAGGATAAAACTTACCAGGAAAGGTTAAAAGATCTTAACATGCATTGCTTGGAGGAAAGACGAGACAGGGGGGATATGATAGAAACATTGAAATATATAAAGGGAATCAACACAGTAAAGGAGGAGACTATATTTAAAATAAGAAAAACTACCACAACAAGAGGATATATTCTTAAATTAGAGGGACAAAGGTTTAAAAATAATATCAGGAAGTATTACTTTACTGAGAGGGTAGTGGATGCATGGAATAGCCTTCCAGCTGAAGTGGTAGAGGTTAACACAGTAAAGGAGTTTAAGCATGCGTGGGATAGGCATAAGGCTATCCTAACTATAAGATAAGGCCAGGGACTAATGAAAGTATTTAGAAAATTGGGCAGACTAGATGGGCCAAATGGTTCTTATCTGCCGTCACATTCTATGTTTCTATGTTTCTATCTAAAAGGGTAGTTTCAAAGTGAAATGTCAGGCAAGTCTTCTCTACAATACAAATCTGCCAATCATCTAGACCTTCCATAGACCTTGTTGTCACGAATGCACCCTCGCTGAGGTTCAGCAGCCGTCCCTCTAGGCACAGTCATTATATAGAGCAGGTGTTTTTAACCTTTTGACAGCAACATATACATACATTATTATTATTATGATTACTTATAAAGCGCAAACAAATTCTGTAGCTCTGTACAATAGGTGGACTAAAGACATGTATATGCAACAAGACACGCTGGACGTACAGGAAAGTGGGTGTTGAGGACCCTGCTCAAACAAACTTACATTCTAGAGGGGATGGGGTAAAGTGGCACAAGAGATAAGGGTAGGATGTATCTCAAGTACTGAGAAAAAGTAGGCTGTTAGATTAGTTTACAAAGAAGGATTAGTTTTTAGGATGACACAGTTGCAGGAGAGGAAGCCGGGTGGGTTAGCAATGTACGGGGACAGAGACCTATGAACAATGTAATTTATATGCTAAAGAAGTGAGTAATGATATTTTGATGGAACAGAGACTATGTGAGAGAGTAACGGAGCAGGGAAGGGAGTTTCAAAGGGACAGAGCAGCCCTAGAAAGTCTTGAAGGCGGGCATCAGAGTTGGGAGTATGAATGGAGAATAGATCTACAGCAGAGTGTAGTGGCCTGGACGGACATACTTGTGTATCAGTAAGGATGGGCAGGTAGGTGCAGTGGTATATAGAGATTTGTAAGCAAACACCAGAATTTTAAACTGAGCCCTATATCTTACAGGAAGCCAGTGCAAAGACTGACAGAGTGAGGCGGCATAGGTGGTGTGGGCATACAAGAAGATAAGCATCGCGACCGCATTCATTGTAGACTGTAACAGGGCCAACTGGGAACACGTAGGACCACTGAAAAGCTGATTGCAGTAATCAGAATAATAATATATTGTATATATATTTATAAGTAATCAGAATAATAATAATAATATATGTAATTTGAGTCCCTGTCAAAGGTTAAGAACACCTGCTCTATATAATGACTGTGCCTAGAGGGACGGCTGCTGAACCTCAGTGACTGTGCATTCGTGACAATAAGGTCTATGGAAGGTCTAGATGATTGGCAGATTTGTATTGTAGAGAAGACTTGCCTGACATTTCACTACCCTTTTAGTCACAGTCAGCCTTATACATTTGTGAAAAGGGTTTATCTCTAATGGCTAACGTGACCCTTTTATTCATTCTCTCTAGTGTGTTTTACAACCTGTTTTTCACTCTTCTACATCACTTTTACATATGGGTGAGGAGTGTCACAATAATAAGTCACTTTATGAAAGTGCCGATTTCTATGACAAATCATCACTTTTATTATTAAATAAAGGAACACCCCATGTCTGTCAATAAGACAGCCTGGGAGTTTTCTTCCTGTTTTCCTTAGCTCCCCATAGCTAACAGAAGAGACAGGAAGGCTCTACTGGAGTGTGCCTGGCCCAAAACCTCCTTTTCAGACCTCAGATCAGACCAGCGCTCTTTATGAACGCTTTGCAAGTGTGTGCCCACAGCATTCATAAAGGACCTGTGGAGTGGTCCTTTAATTAGATGCTTCCCAGTGTCTGAGGGAGAGAAAACAGGTTAACACTGAATGGATGGATGGCACCATGGGATTCTCATCACTTCAAATAAATGATATGGTCAGAGTGCCCCTTTAACACATAAACAAGGAACAGTGCATCCACCTACTATGGGGAAAATATCAAAACATTTTTAACCAAGACATCAGTGTTCCTAAATATAGGAATGTGTCAAAATGTTTCCTTCTACTCTTGGAAGGTACCAGACGATTAAATCTGGTGTCATAGGCGTGTGCCGGTTGTGCCGGTTGTGCCTAGGCACACCCTAATCCCCGTGGCACGCGCTATGTGCCTCCCTCTGTGGGCTGGTGAGTGAGATCAAAGATCTCCCTCACCAACTCACAGGCAGGGAGGAAGGCAGGAGAGGACCAGGGGAGCTCTTGTCAGCAGCTCCGCCGAGTTCCTCTCGCGCGGTCGGAGCATTTCCGTGGTTACCGCGGCAACGCTCAGATCTTGCGAGAGTGAACTCTAGCCCCGCAGGCTAGAGTTCACTCTCCACTGGACCACCAGGGAAGGCAGGAGCACGTTCCCCCCTCCCTACATAAGGTAAGAAGGGAAGGGGGATATTAACTAAACGGCCCCCACACATTACACACAAGCATACAGCACACACACATACATCACCCTTACACACACAGCACACACACACTAACAGCACCCTCACACTAACAACACCCTTACACACACAGCAGCCCCACACATACACACACACAGCAGCCTTACACATACACACACTAACTGCACCCTCACACACACACAGCACACACTAAGAGCACCCTTACACACACAGCACCCTCACCCACACACAAAAAGCACACACTAACAGCACCCTTACACACACAGCACCCTCACCCACACACACACTAACAGCACCCTTACACACACAGCACCTTCAACCACACACACAAAGCACACACTAACAGCACCCTTACACACACAGCACCTTCAACCACACACACAAAGCACACACTAACAGCACCCTTACACACACAGCACCCTCACCCACACACACAAAGCACACACTAACAGCACCCTTACACACACAGCACCTTCAACCACACACACAAAGCACACACTAACAGCACCCTTACACACACAGCACCTTCAACCACACACACAAAGCACACACTAACAGCACCCTTACACACACAGCACCCTCACCCATACACACAAAGCACACACTAACAGCACCCTTACACACACAGCACCTTCACACACACACAGCGCCTTTACACACACAGCGTGCCCACACACACAGCGCCCGCACACACACACACAGAAGTGTGTGTGTGTGTGTATGTATGTGTATATATGTATAAATGTATATATATATATAAATATATATATATATATATACACGCGGCGTGTGTGTTTCTGCTTTAGGGTGCACACCCTTATACAATAGGCTGCGCACGTCTATGTCTGGTGTATAGGGTCCATGAATAACTTTCCCTTAGTGGAAGAAAAAGTTTGAAACTTTTTTTCCCATACCAGTCAATTTTTGCCCTTGAGAAAGGAAGCACTATATAGCCTTTCTTTCTAAAACAAATGCTTTTCACAGACATTTGTATTGAGCAGCTAACCTCTTACACTAGCTGGAAGCATCAGTGGGACGTTGAAGTGTATCAAAAGCAGAATTAGATGCTGTTGTGTTTTCTTCACCATATAATTGGATTGCCCTGTTTTAGTATTAAAGCTTTCTTCGGCATTCTGGATTCACCTTACACTCCTTTCAAAGCGTACGGAACAATGTGAGGCCTCTCTGTCCATCTGAGTCCCTTCTGTTGTTATTATTTATCTCCTGTATGAAGCCACAACAGCTGCTCCCTTACTTGGCCCTCAGAGATTCCTATTTGCTCGCCTAGCAACGAAGAATGCCCAGGCACCTACGGCTAAGGCTACCGCAAGATAAACAAAGACTGCATCCCTCTATATTTACATGGAAATTTGACAGTGTGATTGGAAAATATTTTTTTGGCGGGTAGGTGGTTATATTTATACCGAAGAAACTTTCCTGTGCAATATCATTTACTGTTTGTTAGTCTTCTTAAAGCAGAACCGTTACTTTTTTTTTTTTTTTTTGTCAAATATTTTTTATTGAATAGTTTTGCAATTTTAACAAAGGAAACAATGGTAATAATCAAAAATGTATCAAAATAACATAAATGAATGAACACACATTAAGAAATAGTTGAAAATAAAAAAATAAATAAAAAAAACTATATAAATAAGAACTGTTACTTTTTTTTTTTTTTTTATAACAACCAAATAACTAATAAAAAGCTAACTATGGGTTGCGCTGTTGTTTTAAAAAAATTCTTATTCAATTTCATTTTTTCTAATTTGCATTTTATGCCTTTAAGTTGATCATACAAATTGACTTAATCCCTATGATGGATTCATGGACCCATGCATGCAGCAATGTGAACACAATGCCCAAACGAATGCGTGTTCATAAGGCATTTTTCCCGCAGATCCCTGTGTATGCATGACCTCACCCAGGGCATTATAGGGCAATGACATTACCCTGGATACAGAATTGCTGCAAAGGTAAGTATGTGTTCACTCATGGTAACACTCCAAGAATCATATCCACTACTGTTCACTGCAGTGGTTATGGTGCCAGGAGTGCTCTGGTGCTCTTCCACAGTAAGTAGTCAGACTTTAAAAATGGTTTGACAACTTACCTTATAATGTTTACAATTCAGACATTTTGACCTTAAATTTTAATTTCTCTTTGAATTTCAGACAATCCTCACTTTAGTAAATAACCCTGCCACTGTTTTAGAATAGTTTGGCAACCCGTTAAGCTAAGACTGGCCACTCAACTGATGCTCTCAACCAATGAGCCGAATCTGCATGGTAGGGCATAGCTAAGTGTAGATAATGTAAGATTCTTCCAGGATCACCTGGCAACAGGGGAGACGGCAATGGGTGGGTGCCAGGTAAGTTGCCAAACCATTGCAAAATCAAGTATCAGCTAACACCAGAGTGGTAGCTGATGCTCTCAGCCTATCATCAGCACCCAGTCTAAGGCTTCCACATTAAAATGGGGGTCAGAAGAGGAGACATAGGGACCTAAAAGACAGGTGTCATCTGGAGCACTTTGTGGGTAAACCGTTTGTAATCGGTTTAACCCCTTAAGGTAAGAAGGTGCCAAGGACCTCCAGTCACCATAACAACTTCATTGAAATTAAGTTTTTATGGTACCCAGTGTTTCTTGAAAGAGAAGTTCAGATATTAGAAATACAAACATGTATAGTGTTTGGTGTCTTCATGCTAAATGTGAGGACACCTCAAATTTTGCAGGACTGTAATGAGAAGAACCTCTGGTGGCTGCTACTAGTGGTGTTCTCAGGGAGAAGGAGATACTGCAGGGACAGGATCTTTATACCAAATCCACTTCATTAAGCTTTTGTAGTTCTGTTGCTTAGAGAGTCTCTTTAAGGGATGCAGATACCACAAATTGGGAAACTGTACACTACATGGCTTATTGACACAACTGAAAATCTAGTGAACTAAAGTTCGGGGATAGTATGCATAACCGGAGGCTAGCCCTGAACCTAGTCTTTTCACGCCAGTTCATGTAACACGCACATGCATGATGTGGAATGGAGAAGTGGGGATGTGACAGATTACTGTGACATTCATGTGATGTAGATCTGCACCACAGCACATTCACAATTTCATGGTGGACGCCTGTAGTGCAGCAATTTCGCGAGGGGGTATATTTATACTATTAAAATTCCATGCCTACGGGGATCCAACCCAGTTCAATCTTTAAAGAGAAAGATGTATAGAGAAATACAAAGTTTGCCTTGGATCATTATAGAAAAATAAACAGTGCGTTGAAATATCCAAGTACAAAACAGATAAAAAATATAATATAATGCAGCAACCTTATAAGTGCACTATCCTAAGCAAACAGTTAAATATACTAATATAAAGTTACACAGTAACACACTCATTGATCTGACCCACATTGACAGACACTCAGTGCTGTATTTGTCACAAGGCTAACAAGGCATTATACTTGGGTTTGACTTTCGGGGAAGGGGGGGGAGGCGGCAAAAAACGCCACCCCCAAACCACCCAGTAGATTCCTTGCTAGGCTCGTGCCATGAGGGGCCCCACCGAGACAGGCTTCAGTGCATATTGCAGGCAGGTGGCAAGGGAGCGCTGATCTTTGCTCTGCTCTCTTGTCTGTCCTGCAGTGAAGCAGGGAGCCATAATTTGATGTAACTCTGGCATCACTAAGCGGCACACGAGGGAGCAGGGCAAGAAGATCACAGCTCTCTCGCCCCCTCCATTGAGTGCCCATCAGCACAGGAGCCCCCAGCTAACAGCACTGGAGCCAGCAGCCATCAGCAGCACAGGAGCTAAACCAGCAGCCACGCTGGACCCCAGGTCCCCCAGGTGGCATCCTACTTCTAAATCCATGTTACAGGAAGCAAGGAATGCGGCCGGGCATGGGCGCTGCAGGTTGGCTAGAGAGGTCTGCTGATGCTCTAAGCCAATAAGTTCTTCCTCACTCATAACAAAGGTACTCCTTTAAATTATTACTGCTGCTGTTTAATTTATTAGATATTAAATAAATG
This sequence comes from Pelobates cultripes, assembly GCA_933207985.1. Classification (NCBI taxonomy): domain Eukaryota; kingdom Metazoa; phylum Chordata; class Amphibia; order Anura; family Pelobatidae; genus Pelobates; species Pelobates cultripes. Next base: position 40,554,297 of record OW240916.1, read on the forward strand.
GTGCTCCTTTAGGTTTCAATATGTGTTTAAATGCAAAAAAATGTCAACAGCCTGTCAACTGTCTTGGCTCCAAATATGACAGGAGGTTGATTTAGATAAAAATGTATTACAACTACACAAGCAAGCATAATCGTGCCTTATTTAGCATGTAACCTTATCTAGCAGGTAACCCAGCAATTGAGTAATGCTCAAGCAGTTCACCCATGTTTAATCTGTACCAGACTTACCCATGTTATATCTCAAGCATGTTACCTATAATATAAAATAGTGCATGATGAACCAACTACCCTGATTGTTAAGCAAGTTCAGAAGCCTGAGGATTGCCGTCGGGGTACCCCAGGCATGTATGTATCCACCTTATGCACTGCAAAAATATATTAAAAAAAAAAATAATGTATTTGAAACTAAAATAAACACCACTCTTTAAAATCCTGTTGTTTAACAATGGTAATAATTTCAGGTTTAATTTTAAGCCATTGTACAGCTCTGCAAATTACCATAGAGGTTTATAAATGATAACAGAATCTATAAACCATTTATTTTCCTACATATTAGCATAGAAAAGTGGGTTCTAAGTCTCAGTCAGGTTTGTTCACCAAAGTGAGAATTCAAAGTGAATTTCAAATTTAAGACCAAAATAGTCGATCCAGAAAAGTCAGCTATCCTTCAAGTTCAGCTACCTTGGTCTAAAGTTTTAAATTCACTTTGACTTCTCACTTTAATGAACAACCTGGTATGTCTCACAGCAGGACCTTGATCTGTAATGAGACAAAAAAGCTTAAAGGACCGCTATAGTGCCAGGAAAACATACTCGTTTTCCTGGCACTATAGTGCCCTGAGAGTGCCCCCACCCTCAGGGTCCCCCTCCCGCCCGGCTCTGGAGAGAGGAAAGGGGTTAAAACTTACCTTTTTCCAGCGTCTGGTCTGGGTGCCTAGAGTGGTCCTTTAAATCAAAACGTTTAAATTAAACGTTTTGAAGAGAGCAATAGAAATGACGTTTGATTTTCACAGTGAGAATCACGCAAGCGCCTCGGCTGTTGTCAGTGAGACAGCCGCTAGAGGAATTGGAGGAAGGATTAACCGATTTGTAAACATAGCAGTTTCTCTGAAACTGCTATGTTTATAAAAAAATGGGTTAATCCTAGCTGGACCTGGCACCCAGACCACTTCATTAAGCTAAAGTGGTCTGGGTAGCGAAACGCGTACTGGAGAGACTGTGAGACTTTGGACTTTTGGATTTTATGCCAATTTGATATTGTTTTTTATTGTTTTTTTATATATATATATATATATATTTTTATACAATTACCGTTACAATAAAATTACTATTCTTTTATATTATATATTGGCATTTCCCTGCTACTTTTTATTTATTTTTTAAAAGAAGGTGTGTAGTCCTTAACTACACAAGTGTGTGGATTAATGACGATCTGGAGGGCTCTAATTTTGTGAGTATTATATTTTATATTTATCTCACATTGAAAATTATTACGATTCTGCACCATATACGGTTTCTACCTCTATAGGAAATCAAGGAGATCTATACACAAGAAGGGTGAGGGTCGCCTTTACGGACCCCAAGAGCGCAGATATTGAGCTATTCCATATTAGCTCCTAAAATTGTGAGTGGGAAATTTTCCCTTCCTAATTCTCTATAACGGACTTTATTATACAGTTTGCACTATGTTTGGTTTGTCTGTTTTTTATGTCTTGTAGAATTTATACTCTTATGTGAATATAAAGACATAAAGAATATTCAAGGTAGTATTGGTATATACTAAGTTTTCTATCACTACCCTTCTATTTAAATATAGCGCTACACCACAAGAGTTTTAAAGTGGTCTGGGTGCCTAGAGTGGTCCTTTAAATCAAAACGTTTAAATTAAACGTTTTGAAGAGAGCAATAGAAATGACGTTTAAGGAGTAAACCCGCAGTTATGCTTTGCGCCAAAATCTTTTTTATTTGTCTAAATCCTTCCGCTCCGAGCTGTGTACAGCTTGTGTTTTCTTTATTAAATTAGGGTTTCCAAAAAGCGCGTACATTACACAATTTGGCATTTCAAGATTTGTTCTGTAATAATTCACCAAGACTGTTAGTATGAAATCCCTATACACCGCTATAACAACTCAGATTCAGTTACAGAAAATAGTGAGACAATGAGGTCATACCTTGAAACGAATCTGTTCTTGTTGGATTGTGAGGCTGACAATGATTTCTTGGTTATAATATAGTCTAAAAAGCAGAGATCCCTGCCAGGTAAGCCAGAACTGGATTTGGATTAATTTAATCAGTTTGTAGTTTAGAAATCGCTTATTTATTTAAAGGCAGAAAATTGTTTGTTTCTTAGTCCAAACAACTTCTGATTATGGACTTTAAACTGTAAACGCCAAAGCTATGCGCAAACCAATGCTCTCTCATCCCTACGCAATGAAAACCTCACGTACAAAATAAATCTGAATATGTTAGATAAACAACCAGACACTCTGATGTTTATAGAAACATCTCTGGGCTATGGGATAATTATTTTACTATTTATTTTGTTTAAAAATTTTAATTCAAGTGGTTTGGATTTGCATCATTAAAGAAGTCTGTGTAGGGCAATACTGTGCGTAAAACCATACTACACACTTTTATCATAAAATTTTATAAACCTGTGTCCATTAATGAGCTTGAAACAGCCAGCTTTTAGCAGGATTTGCGTCCGTTTTCCAATTCAGCAAGGGACTGCACTAGAATTGACAGGTTTTGCATATGTCCAAAGTGATTAACTAATAAGCTACGTGTTTCCAATTTGGGTGATTAGAACGCTGGATAGGGGTCTGTAGACTTAGAGGCTTGTGACAGTGACGCCACTCACTTAAAATGGGCATTCCCGCATAGAAAAGGGGCATATCAGCCTGATGTCCCAGCCAGCATCAATCATTGAAGACCATGCAGGATTCTCTCCATGGTCCTAGTACCCTCAGCACAGAATACGTCTAATGATGCGCTTGATCTGTACTAGCTGGGGACAGTTCCCTGGGTTCCTCTGGATGCAGTACACTAGGGAGCAAATTCTGGTTGGCAGGACAGGACCCAAAATCAGGTTGTTTTTTTTGCCGATATCAGAAAAGTTGGGAGCCTGATCATGGCCTCCAATTAATTTTTTTGAATCAGCATCAAATATTATTGAAATGTGTTAGAAAAAAACCTTTCAAATTATTTATATACAGCAGTTTAAGTCTTCAGAATATTTTTGTAGATCAATCATTTAGAAAGGTTTTCTAATAGACTGTGATCATTTCTAATGATGACTCAAATTAATTAAATTGAGTTCTATGTTTAAGAATAGGTGTACGCAGCACTGGATTTCACATAGGTGCCAAGAATATATTTTTATTAGTCAAAACACTAAAATAACCTTATGCAGCCTTAGCCACACCTCTACTGGCTGTGGCTCAAACAGCCTCCCTACACACTTCCTGAAACAGAATGTGTTTATTATTCCCCTGCTTTTTTAACTGCATACTAGTGCAAACCAGATTAGAAAATGTAAGAAAAAGAGAGAAGAAATCAAGTACATTAAAACATGCCTTTTTAACATACAATTTCCCTTATAGTGGGACACTATAGTTACAAGAGCCACCACTGCTCAGTGCAGAGGAACTGAATAGAGCCCTGGCTTATAAATTCATTTTCTTCTCTGGGTAAATACTAATAGGGAAGGGTTAGAAAACCTTTCGGCACACTAGATGTTGTGGACTGCATCTCCCATAATGCACTTACAGCCATAATGCTGGCAAAGCATCAGGAGAGATGTAGTCCACAACATCTGGGGTGGCGAATGTTGTCTATCCCTGCTCGAAGGTGTAAGAGATGATGAGTGAGTTTATTTTCTAAGCAGGATGTGTTGGTAGGTCTTCTTAAAGGGATTCTCTAGTGCCAGAAAAACAAATCCGTTTTCCTGGCACTGTAGAATCCTGGAGTGGCCCCATCCCACATCGCTGAAGGAGTTAAAACCCCTTCAGCCACTTACCTGAATCCAGCGCCGATGTCCCTCGGGGCTGGGTGAGGCTCTGCCCACGCTCCTCCCCCGTCAACGTCTGCTGGCAGGGGAGACCTATGGCGCATGCGCGGCAATGGCCGCACACGCACATTAGACCTCCCCATAGGAAAGCATTATTCAATGCTTTCCTATGGAGATTCCGGCAATGCTGGAGGTCCTCATGCACAGCGTGAGGATGTCCATCATCGTTTAAATGACCAAAAGTCGTCTAAGAAGCCGGAAGTCCCTCTAGTGGTTGTGTGGAAGGAGGACTTAACCGTGCAAGTTAATTATTGCAGTTTATAAAAACGGCAATAATAACACTTGCAGGGTTAAGGATGATGGGAGTTAGCACCCAGACCACTTCAATGGGCTGAAGGGGTCTGGGTGCCTACAGTGTCCCTTTAAATACGATGTGTCAACTGTTGAGTATGTGAAAAGTAATGCTTTTATTGATAATTGTTCTGCAAGATTTCAGACATACCGAGTGCCTTTTCTTTAACCTCAAGGGGCTTACTTAATACAATCTTACTGAACTTTCTAATTTTATATCAGCCCCAACACCCACTCACAAAACTTGTAAAACATTTTTTCTCTGTTTAAGTATACATTGTCAGTAGAAGGCTAGTATTTCTGGAATGTTGTTCGCTCTTAACACTGGGCTGACAAAGTGTCTTTCAATAAATAATAATGAGCAAAGTATGTTAATTGCTCATCTTACAACGACCTTGCTTTTCATAATATTTTACATGTACATAATTGCAAAGAGTATAGAAAGCTATACACCCAGTACTCCTACACTCTCTGGTATTATCATCGGCATTGGAAAACTGAAGGCAACTGGTTTTTCTGGTATTTGAAATGCCCTATAAAACTTTTAGCTCACATGATATATTCAACACGTGGATATAGATGATAACCTGCTGAGTTATTATTCACTAATATTTACAATATATCTTTATAGATCTCAAGAGAAAAATAAAGATACTTATATTTCTATGAAAGTTTTTATCTATAAAGCATGAAAATGTAAATAATAAAAAAAAAATCAATATTTTCAATATTTTAAAGTGGCACTGTAAGCCCCCAAAAAATGAGAATTTCATAGATAGAAATACTCATTTTGACTTCACTGAAATTCCAACCAATTTAAGAGATATACAGAGACAAAGTAGGGACTGCTTTGTCTCTGTATATTTGCTCTACCTGATTTTCTTAGACTCTGGGCTAAGCTACAGAGTTAATTCTGACAGCCGTCACCAGTAAAAGCTGCAGGGAATTGGATCTATTTATGGAGGATTCCACGGTTTTGAAGGATCCTCCTTAGACCTTATTGCTGTAATCTTGTGCATGCCTGAAAATACAGCAGTGACTTTGGAGCTTAAGAGGACCTGCTGGAACAAGATTGCGGTGGCTGCGAGGGACAGGCTCAGGTAAGTAAATCTCACCTTTATCTGCCCCCTCTCCCGGCCACTAGACTCAAAGCGGCGATGTCACCATCAGGGGTCTTTGCAAATTTGGCAATGTCCCCAGACGGTGACCATGCTGCTTTAAGGTAGAGAGAGGTACTATGTGTATTCGCACTCACTTATTACAGAGCCTAAAATGTAATCTAAAAGTTGTAGTTGAAGTAAAAACAAATTTCCATTTATTTCAAATGGAGGTACAAGGTTGAATCCATGTACACAGTACGTAATGACATGGAGATCAATAGTGCAGTTTTTTTTCTCACCCCAACTAGTCATTTAAACATGCAAAGAAATGGAAGAATGGTGAAGCATTGTGTAAACTATATTATAGAATATTTATATATATATATATATTTAAACACGTAGTGATTAGTGCTTAACCACACAGTAAATCATCTTAATCCAAAAAAGTCAGTACTCATGGACGTAGAGATAAGTTCCAATTAAATTTTCCCATAGATCCAAAATAAGTCAACGTTTCAGTTCGGCATCTGAACTTTCATCAGGACACAATGAAAGTTTGGACCTCGGTGTCCTAAGGAAAGTTTGAATCTCATTGTTGGGCATTGCCAAATACAAATGCTGATCACACACTTGCCTTCTAACCTCTTACACTAGTCTGTAACAATGAACACATTTATGTTTAAACCATAAATATGCTAAACCATTGAAATGGCAACTACACAAAGATACCTCTTCACAATGCCCTTCTCTGCCCTGCTGACAATAGACGTCGATGAAGGAGACTCATACACCCAAGATACCCAATACATACTCCAGGAAACAAGTCCTATGCCAGGCATAGGCAACCTTCGGCACTGCAGCTGTTTTGGACTACACCTCCCATGATGCTTTGCCAGCATTATGGGTATGAGAGCATTATGGGGGTTGTAGTCCACAACATCTGGAGTGCCGAAGGTTGCCTACCCCTGTCCTATGCTATGTTGTTTATCCTTCTCTCCCTGCAGAAAAAAAAGGAACTTAAAGACGAACTTGTGTTGATTCATCCCAAATAATTACAGTATAATTGAACAATGACAAATACCAAGACTCTGTCTCAGAATCTTGGACTAATCTTTAAGACCTGCTCACCACCACCTCACATTCACCTTCACTTCCATCTGATATCAACAAGAGATGACACCTTATCCAAATGAAGCTTGAAGATAACCTGGCTTTTTAAAATATTTTTTTATTAGGGAAAAGTGCAGACATTGAAAAGCATAATCATTGTAAAACAATAATACGGATAACTAATATGCCAATAACATCTCGATACATAGGTACACATCGTAATACGGTATATTAAAGATACAAAATACCAAGAACAAGGAAACACAATGTAATGGAACAAAATTTAATGTAAAAGTAAGCAGTAAAAGATCAAAACACAAAAAAGATCAAAAGATGCAAATAGATTGGCACACCAGAGGGCTCCATATACAAATAAGGAAGTATGGTTCTAGAGTTTGGCTTCTCTACCTCCATAACAACCAACATCCTAAGGAGAATATTTAATCGAATACAATCATTTTGTCTCTACTACATTTTAATTTTTGAATAATTAATCTCACACGATGGAGAGGATAGTTCCTATTTGGCAGATATAAGTAGGCATGTGCATGGGGAAAATTTTTGGTTCGGTTCGGCATTCCGAATTTTGGGGCTTTCGCAATTCGGGACTTCGGCAATTTAGCACTTCAACACTTCAGAACTTCGGCAACTTCGGAACTTCGGCACTTCGGAAATTCGGCAACTTCGGCAATTTCGGCACTTCGGAACTACGGCATTTCAGAATTTTGGGACTTCGGCACTTTGGGACTTCTTTTGCAACTACTTAGTAGATAACTCCCTAATTCCCACGGTATTAGGTAGTTATCTACCAAAAGGCTGAAAGACCTAAATTGGTCTTTCAGCCAAATTTACTAATACTAAGTAAAAATTACTTAGTATTAGTAAATTTTGCCCCTACTCGCTATACCGCGAGTAGGGGCATGTCTAGTAAACAGTGAGCAGGGTGTGGCTGCTCACTGTTAAAAAATAAAGTAAAAAAATATTAGCAGCGGGTGGGGGCCCTACAGTAATATAAGGGGGGGACCTAATGTCCGTCCCCCCTGGCTCCCACCCCTGAGCGGTGGGTGGGGGCCCTAAATTATAATAAGGGGGGGACCTAATGTCCTCCCCCCGGGCCCCCACCCCTCAGCGGCGGGTGGGGGCCCTAAATACTATTAGGGGGGACCTAATGTCCTCCCCCCTGGTCCTCACCCCTGAGTGGCGGGTGGGAGCCCTAAATTATAATAAGGGGGGGCCTAATGTCCTCCCCCCTGGCCCCCACCCCCGAATGTCCGAATTGTCCAAAATTCATCCGAATTCATATTCGGACCAAAACGAATTGCACATGTCTAGATATAAGAGATTTAGCACTGTAAGCCAATGGATTTATAAATATGTTCCATATTTAGAACATGAAATATCAGTTTGGTGAAAGACAAATACTTATGTGGTGAAATTTTAGACTGGCTCTATAACGCTCATAATGGACTTGGCAATTTGGTGCCAAATACAAATTGTTGGCATGTCCACCAAATAAGTGAGACACATCTCATATGGGCCCAACAAGGCCAACACATACAGCATGTTGGCTGAAGGTACATAGTATTTCCTACAAAGCAGGTTTGTAATTTACAACGGCATGAAATGCAAGAAAGTTTATTTTCCAGGCTGCTTCAGACAGGGCAATATGAAGGTACCTAGACCATCCCACAGTTTTGGGAATGTAGTGTAAAAGAATTCCTAAATGAGACGATAAAAAAGTAACAGTGGAAATAATAATAAATGTCCTCATATTTCCTCAAATTTTGTGAGTGATCTTCCCTTCCCCCCCAAGTTCCATCTTAACCCCTTAAGTACACATGACGGAAATATTCCATCATGATTCCCTTTTATTCCAGAAGTTGTGTCCTTAAGGGGTTAATAACATAGCTCCCATTATTGAAATGCTTGGAAAGATCAAAGCCATCAAAGACACCTGCAAAATTTTTTACCCCTTACTGTCTGCTGATACCCAATAAATTAGAGTGCTGGTCACTGAAAAGATTTATAGGTGAGCTAGACCTTCTTAGTTCTTGGATACCTTGCTGGTTTTGACAAAACCAGAGTTGACCTTGCACCCGTCGTTGCAGGCAAAAGTTTATTGTGTTGTTGTAAGAATGTACTGCTTTTCTTCTGCTTTTTGAAATATTCTTGTGACATTCACAGTGTTACACACAACTTGTAAAATCTTTGCCCATCCACAGACAGGGAATCCATAACAATCTGCCCGAGTTCCCAACCTCAAGCAAACAGCAGTAAAGGGAACTCACGTGGCTTCCTAAAACCTTCTTCTGCAGCTCACCTGAACCATAAGTGGACAATGCTTAACACTTATAAATATATTTTAAGTGACACACTATACATGTGTACGAAGGTAAGCATACACAATCATAAGTAAATATTACATAGGAAGGGCCTGTTCAAATGCACTATACATTATAACTGCATTCACACACACATGAAACACATATATCCAAGAGACATGTTTAACTGCTGATGTGGAAAAACGCACATGGGAGATGTACTGACTTGGTTAGTCCGAGTAAAAATTTGAAACACTTCACTGCTCTTGAGGCAGCTAGGAAACTTTGCCTAGAATCTTTAATGAAGGAGCATTTTAAGAATATTCACTGTTCCCCTGAGGTGGTGGATAGGGGCACAGATCATTATAGCACATGACTCCCACGTGGGTGGAAAGATTAAGTATATTAAGGGAGAGACAGAAGGAATAAAGCTTCGGTTTACCTAAAAAAAATGATTGGAAGCTATTTAGGAAAAAATTGAAGACCAGCAATAGATTTTACATTCTGTGGTTTATGTTTTTTTATATTTTGTAAATCTTAATGATTTTAAGTTCTTTGATAGGATTTGCCAATAGCCAGCTGGCCAGTTTAGCTGCTCCATTTCCAGGCAAAGAGTATTTGGAGAGGTTTGTCATCTGTCTAAATCCACTTGTCTGTGCTTAGCATGAGCAATGCTAAGAAGCACTGGAATAGAATATAACTGGAATAGAATATTGTCTCGATCCATAATGAAATTCAGACTACACCATGTTTACATAACTTCCTTAATGGGTTTTCAATAGATGACATGGATGGCAAATAACATGGAAATATCCAGACAATAAATAAATGATCATTCCAAATAGTGATTTCTTATTCTTGCATTTATTGACTAGGTTAACTGATCAGTCGTAACATTAAAACCACCTACGTAATATCGTGCTGCCAAAATATCTTTGATGCGTTGAGGCATGGACTCAACAAGACATCTAAACATGTCCTGTGGTATCTGACACCAAGATATTAGCAACAGATCCTTTAAGTTGGGTCCTCCACAGGTTGGATTTGTTGTTCCAGCACTTCCCACAGATGCTCAATCGGACTGGGGAATTTGGAGGCCAAGGCAACACCTTGATCTCTTTGTCATGTTCCTCAAACCATTCCCGAACAATTGTCGCAGTGTGGCAGAGTACATTATCCTGCTGAAAGAGGCCACTGCCATCAGGGTACACCATTGCCATGAAGGTAAAAATCTCTGGGTAGGCGGTACGTGTCAAAGTAACATCCACATGAATGCCAGGACCCAAGTTTTCCTAGCAGAAGATTGCCCAGAGCATACCAGGGTCTTCCCCAGGTAAACGGCCATCCCCCTGATCTAAAAGAAAATATGATTCATCAGACCTGGCAGTGGACAGGGGTCATCATGGACACTCTGAGCGGTATTCAACTATGCAACCCCATTTGTAGCAAAGTAAGAGGCACTGTGTGTTCTGACACCTTTCTATCATGGCCAGCATTATGTTTTTCAGCAATTTGAGCTACTGTAGCTCCTCTGTGTGATCAGACCATATGGCTTGCCTTCATTCCCCATGTGCATCAATGAGCTTTGGGTGCCCATGATCCTGACGCTGGTTCACCTGTTGTCCTTCCTCTCCCCACTTTTGGTAGGTACTAATCACTGCATACCAGGAACAACCCACAAGACTTGCCATTTTGCAGATGCTCTGACCCAGTCGTCTAGCCATCACAATCGGGCCCTTGTCACAGTCACTAAAATCTCTTCGCTTATCCATTTTTCTTGCTTCCAGCACATGAAATTCAAAAACAGGCTGTTCACTTGCTGTCTAATATATCCAATCCATTGACAGGTGCCATGGTAACAATATAATCAATGTTATTCACTTCGCTTTTCATGTTGTGGCTGATCCGTGTATCTCCTCCTGACAAACTAAACTTACTAGATAACGACCAAAATATAATACTAAACACTCTAGAATATGCCTTATATTTTCTGGCCATAGTTGTTAACCTATGGGCACGTTAATATGGTTTGCGTAACTGGCAAAGCTATTTAACAAAGATAGAAGCTGCTAAAAGGTCATCATAAAAAAATATTTTTTAAAAAGGGACACTTTAAGCACCAAAACAACTTTAGCTTAGCAAAGTTATGTCCCTGTAGTCTCACTGCTCAATTGACTGCAATTTGGGAGATAAATCATATTGTTTATGCAGCCCTATTCACACCTTCCCTCGCTGAGACTCACAAAGCCTCCCTACACACTCCCTGTATATTGAGATCTAAAACATAATTTGTAAAATAAACAAACAGTTTATTATATACATAAAGCAATTCAGCAAGCTAAATTTAAACTTAATTTATATATGAAAACGCCTGCTATATCAAAATAGATGTTTCCCCTTCTAACAATGCTTTTTCTTTTTTTATTGTTATTATTATTATCATCCTTATTAGTACATATATGTTTTTATCTAATTTTATATCTTTTTTTTTTACAAAAGAAAGATGGCTGTTCGTTTTCAATAAAAAAAAAAAATTCCCAGGTATTGCAAGTTATCCTTCTTCATAATAAACGTATAAAACCATACATACATATAATTGTACTTTAAAGCATGTAGGAAATGTGAATATTATTACCCTATTATTACCAACACATTTATGGAAGGATAGTAAATGACATCACCTCCGCACAGCAACTCATGTGAAATCACATGTATATTGTACATAACAACGCAGCTCCCTATAAAAAGATTACAGGATGATTCTTTGAACACAATGGACTAATCCTAACAACAAACAGATGGTGACAGATGCATATCTCATTTTATCTTATAAATCAATAAGATTAGCTATGCTGTGACAGCTAGTTTAGGAACTGCCAAATCAAAAACAAGAAAAACCGGACCATTTTGAATTTGGTGTCAGCTGTTGTTGGTATACTACAGCACTATGTACATGGATTCTACGTGTTTAATTTTAAATTTAAAAATGTGTTATTTTACTAAGGTTCTTCTCTTTAGACGTCCTGGTATTACACCAATAAAATGTAACAAAGAATTGTGGGTTAAGCATAAAGCAAAACATGATGACCCCGTGCTACGCAAACCGACAACTTCTCCTCTGCATTTAATTTTGATATATTTTAATTAATATATTATATAACTTTATTCACCCCCATTCCTGTATTTTTCTCCCTTGATTCTCTCTCTCTCCATCATCCCTTTGTGTTTCTCTCCTGTGAGTTCTCATCCATACATAATCACTCCCCATTTCCCCTACCTCCATGTCTCTCCTCCTATTTCCCAAACTACACATGTATATCTCTCCCAAGTTGTGTCCCTTTCCTCCTATCTTCCCAAATCTTTCCCCCATCTTTCTCTGAAAAGGCAGTGTTTGTATGAAAATGCCTGAAGAGAATGATTATACTCACCAGAACAATTACATTAAGCTGTAGATGTTCTGGTGACTATAGTGTCCCTTTAATATCTAACAGTGGGGCTCATTTTCCCTACGTGTTGAACGATGTATGAGCTTTGATATTTAACTAAATGAATTAGAGAATAAATACTTGTAAAAAAAATTAAATGAAAAAAAAAAAATAGAATAATTGGAAAATATTTCAAATTCAGATACTCTGGCCAAACATTTGCAATTCCTTATTTAGGGTATAAAGCCCACAGAGTGAAATTTGAACTATAATAAGCTGTTGCCAGACTTGCTATAAGCTATTGTTTTGCAAATGAGGCTGAAATCACTGGAAATTCAAAGCATACTTGAAACCAGCTGGGGTAACGGAAGCTATTAACAGAGAAATACAATTTAAATAAGATGAATAAAGTAAACCTGAAACCTGAACATCTACAGCAACACATTCCACGTTTTCAAAGAATAATGCAAGCGTTTTCACCATTCATTGGTCAGTGACATTCAGATATTAATTCGGTCTTTGGTGCATAAATGTTTAAGATACTAGTTTCTGTAAACAGTAACAAGCAAACACATCAAATTTGTACTTTTTGCAATGATTAGATTTTTTTTAAATTCTTTATTTTTGGTTTTAAAGGTACACTATAGTCACCAGAACAACTACATAATAATGTAATGTAGTTGTTCTAGTATCTACTGCCTGTCCCTGCAGGCTTTTTAATGTAAACACTGCCTTTTCAGAGAAAAGGCAATGTTTACATTATTGCCTAGGGACACCTCTAGTGGCTGTCACTCAGATGGCCACTAGATATGCTTCCTGGGTCAGCCTGTTAATTGCACTTTAATCAAATATATGAGGCTCCTGCAGGTTTTAGCAGGCTATTAGCAGAGCAGGAAATTAAATTTTTTAGATCAAACAGACTGGGAGGAAGATAAAACATTATATCTCTCTTTACAGGAAATAGTAGGGAGTAGACTGTGTAAGTTACATGCAGGGGACGTGTGACTCTGGGACTGCATAAACAAAGTGAATTAGCTCATAAATGAAAGAGAATTGAACAGTGAGACTGCAGTGGCATGATCTATATACCAAAACTGCTTCATTAAGCGAAAGTTATTTTGGTGCCGACAGTGTCCCTTTAATAAGAGTTTAGCCCCCTAGTGGACGCCATGACTCAGAGATTTGAAGAAAGAAAAGGAACAAGTTTTGGATTTATTTAATTTGTCTTTTACCTGTTGTGATTACCTCCATTGCTCTCACTCTTTCCAAAGGAGCTTGTCTTACTAAAGACTCATGCCTTTTATGTAGTGGTGCAATATTTTGTTGGGTTAATGCCAAAAACAATGCCTCAAGCCCTGACAAAACAAGAGAGAGAGAGTTATCAACATATAGCTTCCTGCTTTTTGGACAAAGTCTTTCATGTTGAGTTGACTCTCTTAAAGAATGATAATGTTAGATTATGACCTCATAGCAGGGTATGTGGTATGTGTATTTGAACTAATCTTATTATAGCTTTTTACATTTAAAAAAAAAAAATGTAATTACATTTTAAATTAGGATCATCATCTACGTAATCTAATGGAACAAAACAGCTTTTCTTTTTAAAGTTTATATAATCTGTAACTGACTGTGTCCTACAATCACTTGGCGTTCGGTGTTGACGAATTCACAAGGTATTTGTATATTAGTGATCATATTTCTTATAAGTGCCTAACAAACTGAATAAATATGTTTGCCAATTTAAACAGTGAGAATCCTGTAGTAACTGCATTTATGTATCTATCTGCTAATTAGAACACTTATTTTCTACAGTGATATCATGTACCAGGAGTCAGCATTAAAACAGAAATAAACTGGGACAATTACAGAAAAGATTTGAAAAAGACAAAAAGAGGATAATAGTAGGTATATGAAACATATATATCGATGGTAGGGATTTCACATAAAATGGTGAGGGGATCTTGCGTTAGTTAGTTTCCTTGTTTAACATTTAGCGCAGGCTTTTCCAAACTCTGGCCCTCCAGATGTTGCTGGACTATAACTCCCATGATTCTATGAATGAAAAAGATAGGCTGAGAATCATGGGAGTTGTAGTTCAGCAACATCTGGAGGGCCGGAGTTTGGGGAAGCCAGATTTAGAGAAACAAAACTGGGGATTTTTTTTTCTGTTCTAGAATGTGGTGCACGGACATGTATCAGAGTTATTTTAGAAAATGTATTCAACAGTCAGAGAAGTTCAAAAAAGGCTAACGATTTCAAAATAGCTATATTTTTCATTTCACACTCAATCATCATTATTGAAGTTCATACACAAAGTATACAAATTATTTGGAGTTTTCAACATTATGGAAAACAGGAGTCCCTTCTCATTACTGTCTGTAGTCTTACTTGGATGTGTTTAGATTGAAAGATCTACTAAAAAAAACAATAGTCATTTAATATTACTTGATAACAGTCATACTGGCCTCCAGAAATGTTTAAAAGATTTAAACGAGTTTAAATATGATTTGAATGTTTTGAAAACAGGATAAAACTTGATAATGCCTTTAAAATAGCAGCTTGTCAGTTATGTTAATTGACACACTGTGTGATGTGTCTCATTAGATTGCTTAGGTCAGCATTTACGCAAATACTTGTAATTTGTATATCACTAAGCATGTGCTAAGTATTACTCTGCAAAACCTATTTTGATTAGCCCCACCATGACTTGATTTGATTTTGAACATCCATATAAGAAAATTAATTGGGCGCTTATGGTCTTCAGTGTCACGGTGCCTGATCGGCACCTCAGTATGACCGCACCAGATCGGTGTGGTCACACTATAGCAGTGCCCAATTGGCACCACGATGTGACCGCATCTGATCGGTGCGGTCACACTAAAGGAGGGAGAGATTACTCACCTTACCTCCAGAGCCTCTCCCTCCGTGAAGTTTGTAATACAGCAGCCGGGTCCAGTGTTAGGAAGGACGACGGGCGCTGCAAGGCAGCGCTATATAATAACGCGCCCACAATAACATCTTTAGTGATGTGAACGTACGTGCGGCATCACGTTTCGCTGTCCACGTACGTTCTGGGGTCATGGGATCCAAATCAGCCAATAGCAGGATTTACTGGGTTATTTAAACCCAAACCTGCAGTTGTTCAGTGCCCTGTCATGGTTTCCATCCCGTTTTTTTTATCCGAGAGCGCGTTCCTGATTCTGATATTTGGTTTTTAATCTTGGCTTGACTTGACTTCCCATATTTCTGGTATCTCTAACCCTTTGGCTTTGCTCTTTCCGTGTTTGTTCCTTTCTGTATTCCTGACCTTGGCTTGTTACTGCTTATTCTATTACGTTAATTCTGGCCATCCTAAGGCCCGGTAATACGTTGTTACTGTTTGTATTTTTTATTTAATTCTGCGTGTTGGGCCACTGATTTGTCCTGACATCCAGTATGTCTAAGAAACATTAAATATGTATCTATTATCTCCTTCTTCACATGTGATGGTGCCGTCAATTTGAACGATGTCCCTCTCTCCATGTTCTTGATGCATAGCATTTTTCTAAATTGAGAGACTTCTATGTCTTGTATGACGTAGTACATTGTTTTGGTATTGTATAATGTGTAAAAAGAAATGCATATCAAACAAAAATTCACAGCCTACTCAAAAAATTTTAACACAATGCTCCCATAATTCATATGTCAAAGAGCCTGTAAGCAACATCCCCATGATTTTTGTCAAGGTTATCAGCAACTACAGCTTTTCGGTAGCACCAATAAGTCCATTATTGAAGTCAAAGGTTAGACAACTAACTCAGAAAACCACTCCCCCATTACACAGGTAGCCGTAGGGTGGCTATAATGTAGGCTATGCTGTTTTTTTCGAATGTGGCCTGCTGCAAACTGGTGAGACGCTGGGCAGTTGCTCGGGGGCCACACGAGCAAAGGGGCCTCAAAGACTTTCCAACAATTCACTATATTATTCTGGGAGATTTATTTATAACCTTCAAACCCTAAAAATGTTTAGGGTGACTAATCACCTCAGTATCAGCTGTTGTCTGTACACAGTGGTGTACTAAGAGGGAACGGGGGGGTGGTCCGCACCGGGTGCCACCAGGGAGGGAGGTGCCACCAGGGCTGGCCAGACTTGGGGCTCTGTGCGCTGGGCAGCCACACAGCTCACACACGCAGGGGCTGGAAATGCAGCAGTACAGTTGTACTGCACGGATTGTTGGGGCGGGGCCAACTCGGCCGTGGAGGCGGAGCCAAAACCTGATGTGGGGGCCGGGCTATAGGCAGCCTCCACTCACTGCTCTTACTGCTGCACACTGAGGGGAAGCAGGAAGGAGTCCTTGCTTACCCAACAACTACACACCAGGGACTTCACTGACTCCACTCATACACCAGTAAGTGAGAGTGTGTGGTGCGTGCTGTGTGTAAAACTGTGATTGGGTCTGCAAGTGACTGTGTGTGTGACTGTCTGCATGTGACTATGTGTCTGCCTGTGACTGTGTGTGTGTGTGACTGTCTGCCTGTGACTGTGTTGTGACTGCGCCTATCACTGTCTGCCTGTGACTGTGTGTGACTGTCTGCCTGTGCCTGTGTGTGTGAATGTCTGCCTGTGACTATCTACCTGTGACTGTCTGACTTCACTGACTCCACTCCTCCACCAGTAAGTGAGAATGTGTGGTGTGTGCTGTGTGTAAAACTGTAATTGGGTCTGCCTGTGACTGTGTGTGTGACGGTCTGCCTGTGACTGTCTGTGTGACTATCTGGGTGTGACTGTCTGCATGTGACTGTCTGCCTGTGACTCTGTGTGTGTGTGCGTGTGTGTGACTGTCTGCCTTTGGCTGCGCCTATCACTGTCTGCTTGTAACTGTCTGCCTGTGACTGTCTGCCTGTGATTGTCTAACTGTGACTGTCTGCTTGTGACTGTCTGCCTGTGCCTGTCTGCCTGTGCCTGTGTGTGTGAATGTCTGCCTGTGACTGTCTACCTGTGACTGTGTCTGTGACAATCTGCTTGTGACTGTCTGCCTGTGCCTGTGTGTGTGAATATCTGCTTGGGACTGTCTACCTGGGACTGTGTGTGTGACTGACTTTCTGTGACTGTCTACCTGTGACTGTGTATGACTGCCTGTAACTGTGTCTGTGACTGCCTGTGACTGTGTGTGACTGTCTGCATGTAGCTGTGTGCGTGTGACTGTCTGTCTTTGACTGTGTGTTTGACTGTGTGCGAGTGACTATGTGTTTGGGACTGTGGCTGTATTTGACAGTATATGTGTATAACTGTGTACATCTGACTTTCTCTGACATCATCCAGGCATCGGTGTCATATTACAGGGTGAGCAAGGGACCTGTGCAAGAAGAGCACAGAGATCCCAGCAGCAACCACTGACCACCAGGGACTGAGGATCCACTCCAGCCCTCTCAGAGCAAGGTAGGGAGGCTGGGTGGACATCTTAATTATTAAACGTGTGTATGTATGTGATATTTTTGTGTGTATATCTAATTATCTGTGTATGTGACTGTATGTGTGTGGTTCTGTGATTGTGTTTGTGTATGTCTGTGTTTATGTGTGTCATGCTGTGTGTATCTCTGTAATTAAATGTGTGTATATATATATTTATATATACACACACACACACACAACCACAGATATACATACATAGACATACACCTATTGTGTTATTGTGTGTGTATATAAATGTGTATGTGTTTGGTAGATAGCGCCCTTATTTGGTGTCCTTTTTCAATGTTGATCTTTTAGCTGTTTAGTTGATAATTCCCTAAATTGGTACCCTTATGTGAGATTTCCATATTTAAAGATACCAAATAAGGGTGCTGTCTAGGAGATAGCTTCCTTATTTGGTGCCCTTAAATATGGCAATCCTGCATAAGGATAGCAAATAGGGGAGTTATCTGATAAACAAAGATCAAAGTTAAGAGGTGTCAGCCAGCCCACAACAAGAAATCTGGGTGACTAATGTGAATTATATGCAAATGTGTTGACTGATGCCAACGGCTGCCTATTACCCCATCCCCTAGTGAAAAGTGTTAGTGCCCCCCAGTTTGGACTGTGGTATCTTATGTGCCCACCCCCTGTATATTGTTCTCAGAGTCACCACTGTGTCTGCATGTGTGTCTGTGTATCTGTGTCTGACTGTGTGTCTATGTATCTGCATGTGTGTCAGTGTGTATATGTGTGTGTATGTGTATATGTGCATACATCTCAGAATCTCGCCAACACTTCACACAAATACACCCCTACAATTCAACGTCAACACTACATACAAACTCCACCATTATATAACCACACTACTATATTATATAACCACACCACTGAATTAAAAAACCATACTACATAAAAATGCATGCCTGCATTCAAACGCCAACACCACATACCGACACACACCCTACATTCACTCAAACATACTCCATACAAAAACATGCTAACATTCAAAATCATGAACACTGCTTAGTGCTAAATACATTTTTTTTTTAAATTGCAGTTGTTTTTTACATTTTAAAGTTATGGGGGGAGTGGGGGCGAGGGTGCCAAAAATAGGATCCGCCCAGGTGCCAATGCTCTAGATACGCCCCTGTCTGAACATTCATAGTTTTTTCATACTGTGCCATCTCCGTCATATGATTTACAAACTGAGTACCATATTTATGTTGAATTTCTTGTTTTTTAACTTCAAGGCTCATGTTATATTGTCCAAACATTTGAGTGGATTAATCTCTGCTGTACAACATGTTTTTTTGTTTTGTTTTGTTTTTTTAAACATTCTTTATTTGTCAGTTTTACATTTTTGAAATAGACAGTGTTGACAACACAGAAAGAAAAGAAAGAAAAGTGGTTCCATTTGAATAATGGTCTTAAACATAAAATAGAGCGACATCATGTGGAACCATAGGTCTTGTTCAAATGGTGGTATAACAACAATGAAAAAGAAGTAGGGTACACGTAATAGTAATAACAATAATACCAAGTATACAGTGGTTTGGAAAATAGAACAAGTTGGCATAATACAGAGTTGTGTGAATTTTTCGTTAGCTATGCGAAATTTGCAGAATGCTTATCATAGTGGTGATCGTAATATCGTTTAAACAGTATTCTAGAGCGTATAACAAATTGACTTTTCGTATGGGTGTTAGGCCTATGTGGGAGGTATTATACCAATAGTGAAAATTAAAAAAAAAAGAGAAGAGATGATAAAAAGAAAAGGGCTCACATCTTAACTGTTGCGGCTTCGTGCCTGTTCAGGTTGTCGAGGGGTGGCCATCGCGGATGGTCTTCCCTTGGCAGGTCGGTGAGGTTTGTAAGGCTTGGTATCGGGCAGGACATCCCCGGAGGTGTAGTTTTTGTCGGTGGCTGTGCTAACTAGGCTCTGTTCACTTCAGGGAGCTTCCATCGTTTTTCCTATTGGCAGCCTTCGTCTTGATGCTGTCAAGCCCGTTTCCCTGTCTCGAATGGAAGGCGTGGTGAAGACTGAGCCCATAGGTATCGTGATTCAGTGAGGAGTAGCGGGTGGGAAATTGAAAGGGTAAAGGATGGCGGAGAAGAGAGAGAAAGGAAAAGGGGGAAAGGGTAGAAGGGAGAGGACATCAGAGAGAAAAGGGCGGAAGAAAAGAAGACAAAAAAAAAAGGGAATCTGGGAGGATCGTCTGTGGGTGGTCCCGCCATCCGCCTCTCCCGTCCCTCCAGTGATTTAGGTTGGGAGGTGGTATTCTAGGATCCATGGGTCCCATATTTTGTAAAAGTGTATTGTGGTGTCGTGTACTATGGCAGAGAGTTTATCCATCTCTACTGCTTCTTTAATCTTGCCCGCCACTACTTCTAGCGCTGGGATGTACAGCATGTTTTTTTAATGTTTAAATACGGATTTTGTTGGAGGTACCAATAACTATAAGATTCATTTTATCAATAATTTACATTTATATACCTGTGTGTGGTTGTGTAGGAAGGGCCCTATTATGGACCTATTTGCTTACATGGCCCTGACCATAGCCACTGCAGCAAGCTTTAGTTGCTATATGTCAGGAACCCTAGGTAATCCAAGGTTCCCAGTATGTAAATAATATCCTATAACATACCTCATTGTAACAAGAAAAACAAGGAAATGGATAAATCATATTACCGCCCTTAGAGTTGTCGAGTGTTTGTGAATGGCTACCAAAAAGGTCAAGAAGCCTATATCTTCATGTTGGGAAAATGAACATAATCAATAAACAAGCCAAGGACAGGACAAGAGGGGTAAGAATAAATAATAAGCATACCAATGGTCGAGGGAGACAACAGAGAGTAGAATAATCAGAAAAGGCTGATGTAATAGTAACTGGATAAACAGGAAATTAGCAAACAGATACAGTCACTGTGATTAAAGTGAATCTATCTCTAAACTATGAATAGGCCTGGTTGTATCCTGGGAGGCTGGAGAAAACCAACTTGAAGTAGCTGTTCGGAATCTACAATCAAAAAACAGCCACTCAAATGACGGACCAGTGTGTGCCAATGTATTAATATATCAATGGGACATTGCAGCCACACATAAGCTAAGTCCATGTGCACAAATAAATTTCACATTGCAGTTACTCTAGTCGTATATAACACATCTCTTGAAGCATTCTTCATCTGGGCATGATATCCACATATAAAGTTAATTCTACATGTATAAGCCAACTGGGCGTTGCAGATATACTCTCTACACATCTGTATTGAGCAGTTATGCTGGCCTACTTAGAACCGTCTCTTGTACATATATAAATTGCACATAGCATATTTTACAAAGACCTCTACATAAACTGTAACCTGTGCAATTGTGTAAATTTATTATAGGTTTGGTCACTGCCAATTACACTTAGCACACTTTATTTTAATGTAGAAATATTGGTTTCAGTTACACCAATGAAACTTATAGACCAAACATAACAAATTGTCAAAACATAATCTTAAAAACTATATTGTGCTCCTTGTAGTTTGTGATCTGTAAGTAGGGCCTGTGATATGGAGCTATTATATGTACTATTGTAGTTTTGTTAGTTTCTTTTTATGTTCTATTTGAGTTGGCTATAGACCGCAGACTGGCACATTCCAACTTGGAGTATTTTCTGTATTCATTACATTTATCTGCAACATTGCATGATACGAACAAAAACTATTGCTCAATGACCTGAAGGGCTATATGCTGGCTCATCTTATTGTAAATTTATATTCGTGTGAAATGGATAAAACTTTTCAAGTGAAACATTTTTTATCAGGTACGATAAGAGCCCTGTATGTGGTGGTTAAACCTGTCTTTATGACCCCGTCTATCCAACTTGTGTCTCTCTGCCCATCTCCCACTTTGTCACTCTTCCTATTCCCATTACCACTTGTGTGACTTCGTTCGTTTCCCCTTTTTTTTCCTAACTTTATTTTCTCTTTGCCCATGTCTTATTTTCACCCATTTTGTCACTCTGCCCATGCTCCTTTCCCCCCCCCACTTTTGCCACCCTAACCATACTCCCTTTCTCCCACTTTTGTTACCTTGCCCGCACTCCCTTTCCCCCACTTGTTTGTCTGCCCATGTCCCCCTTTACACCATTTTTTAAACTCTGCTTATACCTCCATTGTGTCTTCTTCCCCCTGATTTGTCAATCACTGCCCCTCCTACCTAGCTTTTCATGGCATGTGGAGCAGGTGGCATGGGAACAAGTCCTAGGTGTGGTCATGCTCGGTCAGGACTTCGTATGTTGCTGTGTGCGGGATATATTCCCCTTTCTATCTGCAAACACAGCCACAGCAGCTATCAGTTTAGATTAAGTGTGATTAGCCCTACTCTAATACCGACTTGCCACCTGGCTGCACTACTTGAATAAAGTAAATGGCTGACTGCCATCTTGGGGGCAGTACTTTCCCTGGTGGTGATGCACCCTGAATGCACTTGGAAAATACAATTTTCAAGGGTTTTAAAAATCATCAAGTTTGATATCACGATTTTTTAGCAAACACGATAAACTGCACAAACCTATAAATATATTACAAAGCACATTTATTTTTCTACCCAATTATGTGCATGTTATTATAGGCAAAATTTAAAATAAAACTTTTTTTAGTAGATAGCTGATAGACAGATAGATCTATGCCTCACATTAAATTAAAGCCTTTTCTGTCCTTTAAAAATGTGTATAATATGTGGGTGCAATAAATGAGAAAGATGGAAATTATGGTTGAACAAACAAATTGCAAAAATACCATAATGGCTTGGGGCCTTAAAGTAAAAAAAAAAAAAAAGAAGCAAAATTATGTTGTGCCTCCAAGGGGTTAAACAATTACCTAAAATTGTCATTATAGAAATATAAGAAGAGAACATTTGAAATGTACGTTACATCCTATGTATGGTTCCACTCTCGAACTAAAACATTCACAATATTCTTCTTACACCTCCACAGTGAATTAACATGATTATGTGATCATTTCCCTTTAAGAATATGAAATGAGAGGAATGCAAAGCATGTAGTGATTCCATGCTCTCGTATGGAATGATACTGTCCTACAGTTTTTTGCAGCCATGGTTACTAGGGTTGTGTTGGTTTTGTATTTAGCCACCTTCAGTTTGTTAATAAAATATGCGGTGCTTTGTAAGAAGCTTTCAATGACTAATGTAGAGGTTACAGGCCATTCACCAGGAAACGTGAATAATCAAGGCTCAAATATATATCCTTAAAGATGCACAGGGTTATTCACTAAAGTGAGAATTTCATGTGAATTTAAGTAAGTTTAAAATGTAAGGCAAGGGTAGCCGAACTGGAAGCATAACTGACTTTTTACAGTTCGAGTATTTTGAACTTATATTTGAATTTGTCTTTGAATTCTCCCTGGCACTGTTACATTAAAAATAATTATATTTATTTGTAACATTAGTGCAGCGGTTCCCAAACTTTGTGCTGTGGCGCCCTCGGGGACACAGGGGAGCCGTAAGTTATTTTCCCAGTTCTATGATGACAGCACCGGGAACTGTGCTCTCCACTGCCGGCTCTGTAGGACCGGAAGGGAGATCAGAGATCTCCCTGCAGGACTGGAGGGGAGATCAGAGATCTCCCTCTCCGGCCCGCTAGCACTTTGCTGGCAGCCGGCAGGCAGGGAGGGAGAGAGGACCCGAGGGAGCTCTAACCTGCAGCTCCGCCTGGTTCTCCTCTTGCGAGCTCAGAGGGCCGCAGTTACCACAGCAATCCGAATCTCGCAAGAGTGAACTCTAGCAGCTCCTGACGCCGCTAGAGTTCACTGTCACCACCAGGAACACCAGGGATTGCAGGAAATGTCCCCCCTCCCAGGCAAAGGTAAGCAGGGAGGGGGGACATCATTTTTATTTTTAATGTAAAAAATATAAATATATATATATATATATATATATATAAAAATTATTAAAATTTGTTTTCCTAACCCCACAGACCCCATACAATACAATAGCTCCCCAATACACACACACACTGCCCCCATACACACACAATTACCCCGCCCATACACACACTACCCCCCCATACACACAATTACCCCCTCATACACACACACACACACACACTACCCCATAGGTGTATATTATAAGGCAATGCGTTTCTTAATAACTGCAATAACTACCATCGCAGGGTTAAACTGACAGGGTCCCTACACAGGTGGTCTGGGTGTCTATAGTGTCTCTTTAAAGGACCACTATAGTGCCAGGAAAACATACTCGTTTTCCTGGCACAATAGTGCCCTGCGGGCGCTGGCGTCTTCTCACTGTGAAAATCACAGTGAGAAGCACGCAAGTGCCTCTAGCGGCTGTAAAGAGACAGCAACTAGAGGCTGGATTAACCCATTTATAAACATAGCAGTTTCTCTGAAACTGCTATGTTTATAGAAAAAATGGTTAACCCTAGCTGGACCTGGCACCCAGACCACTTCATTAAGCTGAAGTGGTCTGGGTGCCTATAGTGGTCCTTTTAGATTCAATAAGCATAAGAAAAGAAAAACTGGGAAAATAAATATATTTTTTAAGTGACAGAGCCCCTTGAAACATACATCACGACTGTTGTAGAACAGTCTAGTTTCCAATTCCTCTGGTGATACCCAAAGGCACTATTAAAGCTAATTGAACATATGTACAAGTGGATGGTTTTAACAGAAATCTCCAGCATATACATTTTATTTGCTGTCATTCACTGAACTTGTTGCATAATAGTATAACTACTAGCAATGTATTACATCACTATATTTATGTTCTATGAAACATTCTATGGATTGAAACATATTGTGGAGACTTCAAACTATTTTGCAGAGTTGAGCCCATTTATATATCCACTTAGAAATGGTTTTAGTATACCTTTAAATGATAGGAGTTTAAAAACTCAATTCAACATAGCTGAGAAATATTGAATCATATGATCCTTTATAGTTGAGTAATATTGTATCATATGATCCTTTATAGTTGAGTAATATTGTATCATATGATCCATGTTGCCATTTTAGTTTACACTGGCAGAGAGGTAAGTTTCCATCCAAATAATAGGTTTTTCAATGCCAGGCAACAGATGGACTGAGCTACGCATAGTGAAATGTGGCAACTCACAGTACGAGCATGAGTTGGAAATATGACGTGAATGGTATTTGTAAGCTTTATCTAAAATAGCAATAATTTAATTATCTAAGAAAATTGGTTGTTTTTTTAACATGTGCTATTTGGTCCTTCGCCTTCTGGTTTGCTTTATCTAATACTTATCACGATCTGCATGAGGACATCCAGTGTTAGCTATTTCCCAACAGGAAAGCGTTGATTCAATGGTTTATTATGGGGGTGCCTATTGCACTCATGGAACTAACTGTACATGCGCATGAGCGCTGGAGTGACATCGGAGGAAGCAGGACTGCAACCCAGCAATGTGATCAGGTGTGTAAATAAAGATATTTTAATCCTTTATTCACCTCCGTGGGGAGCAGAGGAAGCTATAGTGCCAGGAATACACCTTACTGGCACTATAATATCCCTTAAAAGCTCCTACATATCACATGCTCATGGGTATAAGTCTTACTAGGCAATTTACACTACAACATCTGCTTGAATTACTTGTGTACTTGCATTTTTCCCCTCTGTGCCTGAGAAAACATAAAGGGTCTCTAAGCTCTGTCCACCTCCATCTTGTATCTCCTCTGCTGTTTCGCTGACTGCGTGTTAACACAGAAAGCCAGTAGAAGAATTCTGTGCCTTTATGATGTCATAATACTCTGACATCACTAAGTGGATGCACCATTAAAGAGTTGTGGAAGTCAGGGAAGAAACAGAGGGAAATTAGCTGTTAATACCACTAGGTCTAGTTTCAGGATTGGTTCCTGCCATGTGTCTTGGGGAAAATTATATAAAAATCTATTTCTGCAACCACGGTTTAAATTCCTTGCTACATTTGATTTCCTAGCATTTATGCAGGAGGACTAATCCAGTATTCTACCTCTCTTTCAGAAATGACTATTATGCCAGTTTGTTTACTTCTTAATGGAGCACTCCAAGCACCATAGCCACTATAAATCACTGTAGTGGTTTTGGTGCCAGGAGTGCCATGGAGACCCCACTTTTAAGTAGCCAAACTATTTTTGAATACTTTTCTGCTGGGCACCATTCTCCCTGCCCCCACTCCTATACGGGAACTTCAGTTAGCTCTCCTGAGCGAAGCCCGCCAGTGCAGGGCTTGCCCATTGGCTGAAAGTGTCAGGGCTTAGTTCAACTTTATTATATTTAGCCCCTTAAGGACACATGGTATCTGTGACATGTCATGATTCCCTTTTATTCCAGAAGTTTGGTCCTTAAGGGGTTAATTAAACTTAATGATTTTTTTTTATTTTTTTTAAAGAGATGTATGTTGATTTTTTATAAAAAAAATTATTTAACTTTTTTGATCTGGCTGAGCAGTCATGTTGGATCAGTTGCTACTGTTATCTGACCAACTTCTGTTCAGCCTAACTTTCCTGCTGCTACTAATGCTCTGTGTGAAACTGTAGCCATGATATCCGACAGTATTAGTCCAGTAATGTAGATGCAAAATAGTAAAGTATTGCAGTATCTTTTAGTACCTATTTTATTGGACTAACAGAGATTTGGAGTGACAAGCTTTTTGGAGTCTCATGTCTTAAGTTGTTTGGACCACAGTGTGAGTTAGTCTTATTGTCAAAGGAAATAACTGCACTT
This sequence comes from Pelobates cultripes, assembly GCA_933207985.1. Lineage (NCBI taxonomy): Eukaryota > Metazoa > Chordata > Amphibia > Anura > Pelobatidae > Pelobates > Pelobates cultripes. The sequence goes on from OW240916.1 coordinate 40,580,791, forward strand.
CCCCCTAGTGGACACATTGTTGTACAGCAGATTTAAAAAAATGTATCTACTTCCTACCTACTTTCTTTAAATATTGTAGCAAAATAAGTGATCAATTGTGCTGTGAGTAACTAAGCATTAATTAGGGATGATTCAAGCCTCGGTGAGGGAATATTCCAAGAAGGCTTCATATTTGCTTTACCTTCTTTACTGAAAACCTCCAGCAGCGAAGAAATAGTTAACAGACACACAGACAACATAAACCGTATAGTAGAAAAACTCTTTATTATAAAAACATAAGACCATACAGTGTACAACATAACAATATCCCTAATTAAAATAAAAGAAAAAACCCCAATACCAGCGAGGGACATGTAAAAGGGTGGGACATATTTTCCTCCTGTCTTTAATAACATTTAGATAATTCCTTCACAAGGCTAGAATAATCCCTAATTTTATGGCAAGACAGGAGGCTTCATATTTGCAATTTTAATGCCCAGACTTACAAACAGAAGAAACATGAGATTGGCGCTGAGAGATATACGTAAGGGACCCACCGGCTTCTAGAGTTGCTGAAGTTGCAGCGCACCAAACCAAATGTGCCCCAAGGAACTCGCCATGCCAGCCGATGACAGAAACCACTGAATCCAACGAGCGATTGTAGGTGCAGAAACAGCCCTACGGTTGTTCGTAGGAAATGAACAGCTGCCCATGAGCAGAAGGGCAAAAGGATGAGGTCCTGGATATATACGTTCTTAGGCAACGTGCCACACAGAGACGTGGCCTATCTAGAGAGTAGGGATACGACCCAGTAGACAAATTAAATTTCGTCCTGCGTGAAATAGAAACAGACACACCGTCCAGTGTGAAGAAGAAAGATTTACATCAGAAGCACGAACATCAAAAACGCGACAAAAAGATACAAGGCAAAACAGGAGAGCCAGCTAAGCGGAAAGCTGGTGCAAAGACAAATCCCCGTTATCAGGCCACTCCTCAAGGAATACAACCCAAAATGAGGAATAGCGAGAGGTAGGGGTCCCGAAAAGCTTACACCTCGGAGTAGTCTGCAGACCGAGAGGTCCCTACCAATGCCAGAATCTTGAGAAGGCACATGAGCCGTCGAGCTAGCTGACTGAAAGATGTTAATGGTCCTATACAACTTACCCTGAGAAAACAATTCAGCCAGGAAGTTCAGGACTTCCATGATAGGAGGGCTGTAAAGAGATCCACACGTCTCTCCAGACACCAGCATTGCCAGGATCGCCAGGCGTGCAGGTATGATCGTCTGGTGCCAGGTGCCCAAGAGTCCCGGAGTAACTCTCTAACCATTGTTGGTAGGCCCGACACATCTCAGGAACCCCGGAAACGGTCCAAGCCACTAGCAGTAGGCGATCCTCTAATATCAATGGATGTGGATTCCCTTGTGGATCCCGTTGGAGACAGGGAGTAGTAGAGGGCCTTCGCATGACAACTCAGCAAGAGAGGGAACCACGGTTAACTCCTCCAAAGTAGTGTGACCAGGAGAAGCAACACTCCCAGGAGTTTCGTCTGATGCAATGTCTGAAGTATCACAGAGAAAAGTGGGATGTATACGCCCCCAGCGAGGGCCACCTCGCTGAGGGGGTCCGGAAGCCAAATGAAGAATAAACTCCGTCTGATGGATCGCCCTGGATGCGAACAGATCTGAGTGAAGGGGGTCTCGGAGTGAGTCCAGTAGGAGGAAGTTGCCAATCACTGGCATCTCTCTAGTGTCGGGAGAACCAGACCGCTACTTGATTGTCCTGTCACGGGAGATATTCTGCCACAAGTGACAAATGCTTGTCCACACAGTATTGAAAGAGATCCTTCGTGAAATCCCACAGCAGTATGGAGCAGGAAACCTCCCAATTTATGTAGTGGACAGCCGGGACATTGTCTATGCGGAGAAGCAGCGAGCAGTGATTCTTCCCCTTGGTGAAGCTGCGAATGGCGAATGTTCCCGCAATTAGTTTCAGACAGTTGATGTTGAGCGCTCTCTCATACGGAGTTCAGATTCCTTCTTTCGCCACGCCATCGCAAGTAGCGCCCCAGCCCATACAGCTGGCATCTGATTCCAGGACCAAGTCTGGTTGAGGTCCGAAAATCGCCTTGCCATTCCAGGCCTCCATATGTTGAAGCCACCAATGAAGTTTCAGACTGGCTTCATCCGAAAGCCATACGACTCGGTCGTACGAGGCTGATTACCTGAAATAGCGAGCCTTCAGGCGTTGGAGTGCCCAATAGTTCAAGGTCCTGGAAGGTGGCTTGAATGGAGGATGACAACAGACCAATCGTCCGGGCCAGGTGCCTTAGTGTGACCCTGAAGGTGGTCCCCTTGGACATCGGAAGACAGAGAACCGCCTGAACCATTCCACCACAAAACAGAGAAACTGGACCAACTGAGGCGGAGCCAGTTCCGAATTTTCCATGTTGAGGACGAATCCCAGGTCCTGAATCAGACAGATCGGGACCGTGAGGTAGGTTCCCCAGTTGAGAGAACCAATCCCCCTCGCAGAGCAGAGATGGATGCCCTCCATCTTAAAATGTCGATAGCTGACATATGCGTTGAGGGCATGGAGATTGGTAATATGACGGAAGTCCCCTGTCTTCTTTCATACAAGGGAGATATTGCTCAAAAAGTGAGATGGGCCAGTCGCCCACTCCACTGAGGCCTTGTCCAGCAGGGATAAATTGTCTGAATGAACCAGATCGGATGCCTCTTTGGCCATGCATATCGGCTGTGGAGCGGTGACGTATCTCGGAAGTTCGACAAAATTAATCCGGACTCAGGACACGGTCTGAGAGGCATCTGTGCCTATTTGAGAGACGTATAAATAGAAACGTGCCGGTTCAATTCGTGAAGACGTCCGCGTAGACCTTAGACATCAGGACCCAGTTCCTTGGATGCCAAATCCATCAATTTGCAGTCCAGCGTGTAAAGGGCCACTCTGCAGTGTTTGGAGGAGAGGGCCAATTGTCGTTTCCTTATAAAAAACAGATGGCTCTTTGGGCCCATTCTCATAGGAGATTTAGCATCCACCGGTGTTCCACTTTGTAGAGAGTCACCTGCCATGAGGAACATCTGTGTCAATGTGTCACTGACATCCAGCAGTTTGTCCTGGGTAGAGCATAGACCCTGTTCCAGGTCTTTGCGGGGTCTTTTCCGGACGTATCAAGAAACTGGCAAACGCCGGGTTGAAATCGTGAGTAAGAGCCACTTTATCCAGTAACGTTGGGCGGGGGCATTCCGCCTGAAGTTTTGCTCCGACCTCCTTATCCAAGGGGCAGAGGAGCCAGTAACGCAGGTGCAATGTGGTCCGGAGGGGCCCATTACGAGAAATGAGGGTGTTTAATGAGCCTGTGGATTGAAGAGGGGAGAGCCGTAAGGATCCAGAATCTCACCGGGGTCATCAGCGGTGGTTTGCGGGCCCTTTGGTGATAAGTCAGGAGAGAGTCCAACACCGTCTCCCTCACGTAGTGGGAATGGCCGTTGAGAAAAAACCCTGCACTGAAGGATGCGGCACCAGAGCTGTTGGACCGGTACTCAACCAGGATTTCACAACCCTCCTCCACCAGGTGGCCGCCTGAACCAGGGGCCATCTTGGTTAACTTGGCAGGCAGCTTCTTTTTTTATCGATGGGAGTGCCATAGCCCTTACAAGGTTCCTTACATGCGGAGCTTATACCCACAGAGCAGAGGTAATCGTCTGATTCGGAGCCCCGAGCACCTGAGGTGCCGGGTCCAGGGTGGCCGGTGGAGCGTCACCATGGAAGGCAGCTTTGGGCAGTGAGGCCACTGTGGCGGCACAAAGCCAGGCCTGGAGACCTTCTGGACACGGAAATCTTCTCTGTCAGCCATGACTGTATCACTGCCACAGAGGTAAAACACTGTCAGTGTGGTACCTTGTGAGGCCAGCTGGGGGTCACCCAGCGTGCAAGAGGGGGTCACCCAACAAGCACAAGCATACCATGCAGAATAGGCCAGCACTGAAGCGGGTCACCTTCAGTATGATTATATCAGGACACTGTAGGTACAGCAGTGCAGCCATCAGGGGTCACCCTAATAATGATTATAACAGGACCCTGTAGGTCCAGCAGTGCAGTCAGCGGGAGGGGTCACCCTCAGTATGATTATAAAACAGGACACTGTAGGTCCAGCAGTGCAGTCAGCGGGAGGGGGTCACCCTCAGTATGATTATAACAAGACACTGTAGGTCCAGCAGTGTTAGGGAACAGGAACCAGACAGAGACAGAACTAGATGCAAAAACACCTTTATTAATAAATAATAACCAACTTGGTTAATAAAGAAATAACCAAAAGCAAAGTCAGGGAGGCAAGCAGGGATCAGTCACCAGAGCAGGTAGTCAGAAAAGCCAGGATCAGGAGCACGGAGAGCAGCGAAGTCAGGAACAAGGCCAGAGTCAGGAACCAGGAGCAAACAGGAAACACAGGAACAAGGAGACTTCTGGGAAACATGAAACCACACAAGGGCAAGGAGGTACTGGGATTTGCTGCTTAACCCCTTAAGGACGGAGCCAAATGTACACGTTGTGAACAAAACAAAATGTAAACAAAACCTGGCATTTCCGCTACATGTCTGTCCAACCGTAATACACCTCTTTCATAGTAAATGCACCCACCCTTATTATATATCATTTTATTCAGGGGAAACAGGGCTTTCATTTAATATCAAATATTTAGCTATGAAACATAATTTAATATGAAAAAAATGGGAGAAAATAAGATTTTTTAAAAATTTTTTAGTTCTACATGACATTTTAACTGGTCAATGTCATAATACTGTTTGCTTTTACTGCAATAAAATACACATATTTGTATTCAGCAAAGTCTCACGTGTAAAACAGTACCCCCTATGTACAGGTTTTATGGCGTTTTGGGAAGTTACAGGGTCAAATATAGCACGTTACATTTGAAATTGAAATTCGCCAGATTGGTTACGTTGCCTTTGAGACTGTATAGTAGCCGGGAATGAAATTTACACCCATAATGGCATACCATTTGCAATAGTAGACAACCCAAGGTATTGCAAATGGGGTATGTCCAGTCTTTTTTAGTAGCCATTTGGTCACAAACACTGGCCAAAGTTAGCGTTAGTATTTGTTTGTGTGTGAAAAATGCAAAAAACGCCAATTTTGGCCAGTGTTTGTGACTAAGTGGCTACTAAAAAAGACTGGACATGTTTGCAATACCTTGGGTTGTCTACTATTGCAAATGGTATATGCCATCATAGGGGTAATTTTCATTCTTGAGCTACCATAGGGTCTCAAAGGCAACGTAACCAATCTGGCGAATTTTAATGTGAAAAAAAATGAAACGCAAAAGCCTTATATTTGACGCTGTAACTTTTGAAAACACTATAAAACCTGTACATGAGGGGTACTGTTGTACTCGGGAGACTTCACTGAACACAAATATTTGTGTTTCAAAACAGTAAAAAGTATCATAGCAATAATATTGTCCGTTTAATGCTGTTTGTGCGTGAAAAATGCAAAAAACGTCACTTTACTGGCGATATCATCGTTGTAATACATTTTACTGTTTTGAAACACTAATATTTGTGTTCAGCGAAGTCTCCCGAGTAGAACAGTACCCCCCATGTACAGGTTTTATGGTGTCTCGGAAAGTTATAGGGTTAAATATAGTGCTAGCAAATTAAATTCCCTTTACTTTCGGCATGGGTTGTCATGCAGGTCCTGCTAATTGTAATTAATTAAGATATCTAATTATGTAAAAATATTACATAAATATATATGTAGAATCAATATATGTGTATATATATACGTATGTGTATATATATGTATATATCTATATAATTTTTTTTAAATATTTTTATTTATATATAGGTATATATATAGTGATATATACGTATATATTTATGTGTATAAATATATATATTATTTCGTTCTATGTGTATTTTGATATATATATATATATATTAATTTTACAATACAGTTAGAACGAAATAACACACATCTATATATTTTTTAATTATTTATTTTTAATTATTTTTGTAATTTTATTTTTTAACGTATTTACATTTTAATTTTTTTTATAATATATATAAATATATATATAACAATAATTATATATATATTTAATCAGTATCAGTCTACGTGTAATTTGATATTAATATATATATATAATTATATATATATATAATAGTAAAATACACCTAGACGCTGTACATGTGTGTATGTATATGTGTATATATATACTTTGATCATATATATATAATATATATATATGATCTAAGTATATATAATTTTATTTTTTTACACTTTTAACTTATTTTACTTTTATTTTCAGCCAGCAGGGGGACCCCCTGTAATTACAGGCAGCCCCCCTGCTGGCAATACAGAAGCCAGCTATACCCGGCCATGTGATTGTGGGGTCCTCGCTAGGACCCCACTCTCACACGGCCGGGGGGCTTACTGGAGGACGGTCGTGCCGCGGGGGGCTCCCTGGGAGTCCCCCCCACCGCGATCGCCGGCGTGGGACCGCCGGCGACCGGGTAAGTACAGAAAGACCGGAGGGCGTACTATTACGCCCGGCGGCGTTTAGAGCCGCCTATTAGAGGACGTAATAGTACGCCCTCCGGTCTTAAGGGGTTAAACAGGCTGCACTGATTAGCAGCAGGGTTGATTACTATTCTCAGGTGAGTAACCGTGGCAACATAGTGAAGGAGCTGATCGTTAATCTCAGCTGAAAAACTCAGACACTGAAAAGGGAAGGGTTGCTGTTTAAAACAGCAAAGAAACCCTGACAAGCAGTCAGCGGTAGGGGGTCACCCTCAGTATGAATATAATAGGACACTGAAGAACCAGCAGTGCTGTCAGAGGGAGGGGTTTCACCCAACCCAAAAAAGTTTAATTGACACCATAGCAGGGCCCAGTAGAGGGAAGTAATGTCAGACAGGGTAGTGCCCTGTAACATGGTAGCTGTAACGGGGGTCACCCCACACATAACAGGCTAGAGGCCTACCTCCACCTAGGGCCCAGGTGGCCTTAAACCTGCAAGGAAAATAAATTGGTATATGAGGGGGCAGCACAGCCAGCATGTAGGGGGAGCGGGCAGGCGAGGAACCGGAGGTCCAGGCTGCCTGAAACGTGTGGAAGCGCGCGCGACACCAAAAAAATGGCCACCGCGGCTCCTACAAAATGGGCAGCGCAATCGCAGGCCCGCAGAGGTCCAAACTAAACTTATTATACACTGCAGACAAAATACTACAGCAATGAAACTGAATTTTATGGAACCTACAATGCTGTTTAGCAAAGGGCGCTTACGAAGAACATTTTTTTAAACTGGCTTTGTGTCAAATCCTCATCACTTATTTTATTTATTGCATGCAGGGCTGCCACTGAAATCATGTAGAAGTATATGCCAATATGTTCCATACATTGTTGGAGAGCTGTCTTTAAAGGGACACTATAGTCAACCAGACTACTTCATCTCAATGTCCCCTTAACTCTGCAATGTAAGATATTGCACTTTTAGAGAAACTGCAATTTTTAAATTCCTCCTCTAGTAGGTATCAGTGTGACAGCCACTAGAGGTGCTTCCACTGCACTGTGCATGAAAAACATGTGACGCAGAAGCCTCCTAGGAAAGCATTGATGCCAGATGGTCCTTTAAGATGTCCTGCCAATTGACTTCAGTTAATTAGTAATGGGATGAGGTAAGGATCGCAGTGCTACACATTCATGTAGGGCAGTCTATGGGCTGTCAGAATGACTGATGAAAAAAGTCAACCTTGGGTATATAGTATGTTACCAAGTCTGTCATATTTTACAAAACACAATTTACTGTTAATTGCTTCTGGTTTGTCTGTTTAAATTGCTTCACATCTGAATAGAGATTTTATATGTAATCTGATGTAAAATGACTTCTTTAACCAATCAACTGACTTCTCTCCTGCAACTTGTGAATTTTTCTCATGTCCAGGCTGCACGTTTTATTCCAAGGATGACAGCATATAAAATGTATGCATCAAAGGAAACACATTCTTGCTACATCCTCTGAAGGTCATATACCTGGTTATTAAGGTGGAAGTACGCACCAGAGCATTGTATATCCTCTGTAATTAAACTCACTCTGAAAATGATAAAATTCCTGTCACCTGCTTGCTTAAAGGACCACTATAGTGCCAGGAAAACATACTTGTTTTCCTGGCACTATAGTGCCCTAAGGGTGCCCCGACCCTCAGGGTCCCCCTCCCGCCAGGCTCTAGGGGGTGGAAGGGGTTAAACTTACCTCTTTCTCCAGCGCCGGGCGGGGTACTCCCCTCCTCCTCTCCTCCTCCATAGCGACGTCATTGGCTGAATGCGCATGCGCGGAAGGAGCCGGGCGCGCATTCAGCCAGTCCATAGGAAACCATTCTCAATGCTTTCCAATGGACACTGGCGTCTTCTCACTGTGAAAATCACAGTGAGAAGCGCGGAAGCGCCTCTAGCGGCTGTCAATTCAGAGAAACTGCTATGTTTATAGAAGAAAGGGTTAATCCTAGCTGGACCTGGCATCCAGACCACTTCATTAAGCTGAAGTGGTCTGGATATCTATAGTGGTCCTTTAATTATTGGATCCTGACTCATACTGCAACTACCATACTGAGATATACAATACTCTGGCACTAACACTTACTGGAAATGAGCTACCTGAATTACCAAAACATCTAGTACTCTCTACCTATATGCCAGGGCTGAGCCATGTAGATTCCACTAAAAAAACTTAACAAAACAAGCTTCATATATTACATTTACTTCCTTCTGGCCCGGACAGAGTCATTCTGCTTGGCACTGTGTGACATGCATATTAACCCCTTCAGCCCAGCGGGAGTGGGACCCTGAGGGTGGGGGGAACCTAAAGACCCTATAGTGCCAGGAAAACAAGTTTGTTTTCCTGGCACTATAGTGGTCCTTTAAGGAATCAACTACATGTCATTACTGCGTTAAGTACAGCTGAATTACGTCAGTAAAATAAAGTTACTAGAAACGAGTAATATGATTTTATTGTTAAACCAGGTATAGGCCTAATGAATGGCCCCTATTATATACCCTCCCAAAAAATCACCCAAAGCAGGGCAAGAAGAGGGTGCCCAATTTATCTGGCCCTAAATAAGTCTTATAGGGGTATATAAAGAGTATATAATGGAATATGGAATGGTCATGTGAGTTTTAAGTGGCTTGTTCACAGAGTGGCAATAAGATATATTTATTTCCCAAAAATATGTATCTGTTCCAGACTACTCCACTGCATCACAACTAAAGATCTCTCACTAACGTACAATGATATTCAATAAATTCATCTCAAGCGGCACTAAAAATAGAGTGGCCTTTGCAACTGTAGACCACATGAAACATTTAGCTGGTAAGGTGGCTCCAAATATATACTTATACAATCTTTCATCACATTCAGCCCAAACCTGTATAGCTCTTCTCTCCATCAAAATAACTTGCGAGGTTGGATGCTGAAGTAGATTTTTTTTTTTCAGCCATATTGGGTTCTGTACAAATTCTGAATTGAGCTCCAGTCTAACTTGGCAGCTAAGACGTTTTCATTCTTTCTACAGGAGAAATGTTCACCATTAAAGGACCACTCTAGGCATCCAGACCACTTCAGCTTAATGAAGTGGTCTGGGTGCCAGGTCCTTCTAGGGTTAACCCATTTTTTCATAAACATAGCAGTTTCAGAGAAACTGCTATGTTTATGAATGGATTAAGCCTTCCCCTATTTCCTCTAGCGGCTGTCTCATTGACAGCCGCTAGAGGCGCTTGCGTGCTTCTCACTGTGATTTTCACAGTAAGAGCGCCAGCGTTCATAGGAAAGCATTGAGAATGCTTTCCTGCGATGACGCTTCAGCTCGCATGGGGAGGAGAAGAGGAGGATCGGAGGAGGAGGAGCTCTCCGCCCAGCGCTGGAAAAAGGTAAGTTTAACCCCTTTTCCCCTTTCCAGAGCCGGGCGGGAGGGGGTCCCTGAGGGTGGGGGCACCCTCAGGGCACTATAGTGCCAGGAAAACGAGTATGTTTTCCTGGCACTATAGTGGTCCTTTAACACACACACAAACACCATTATATACAAATGAAATATGTTAGGATGTTTTTTTAATTTGCGTCCATTGCTAATAATATTTGCAGAAATGCAGTGTTAAATCAGAAACCAGATGCCTGTCTGTGCTTATTTGCATGTCTAGCTGGGAATTCTGGGATAGTTGCAGAAAGAGATGATTTCTCAGAATTTCTGTGCCCATAGTAGATCTCCCAAAGTCCAACTTGAGATATGCAGGTGATGCACAACAGTAATTTTTCTATCAAATTGTGAGGAATTTATTTTAAAGATAATTAAAGGAATTGCTGAGAGCAATATGATGACTACACTTCGCTGTAGTGGTTATGGTGCCACGGGTGACTTGGAGCCCTCCTACTGTAAGGAGTCAAACCGTTCTTGAACAACTTGACTTTTTATGTGGAGTCTAACGGGGAAGCTCCACTACCATGGCAAGAGAAATGGGAATTCCTCAGCAGGAACTTCTGTTACCTCATGTCATGTTAGTGGAAATGGGGAATAGCAGCAGGCCAACTCCAGGTAATAGTCAAACCATTCGATAACTATTCAACTTATTTCAATGGGGGGGACGACTTTTCTGTCACCATAAACACTGCTGTGAGCTATAGTGGTTCTGGAATCTGGAGTGTTCCTTTAAATGCATAGAAAAAAAAGCATTTAGTTTATGTCATGAAGACCAACATATCCACAAGATAGGATATGTTATCCTTTACTTACTTCTATGGTGTCCGGCATGGGTGTTGAGAATGTCCTTTGGTGCCCTCTAAAGTTAGGATTTTGCAACTGTTACTTTATTGATAAAAATATTTTTCTAACTTTACATTTTAAACCTTTCAGACTTTTACATATTGATTTCAAGTTATGTGTTTGTGTTGTTTGTGGGCCTAGAGGATATTACATCCCAGTCCCATATAAGTATTAAAATGTAGTGATCTGCACTTCCTGTACACTTCCAAAATGTGTAATAATAATAATAATAATATACATTTGTGGGGGTTATCTAAATGGTCATGAATGTTGAATGTTTGGATGTACACTAAAATTTGATTGAAAAACTTGGATTAGCTTCTTGGTTCAACAAAAATAGGAAGCTAAAAAGCAAATCGTAATTAAAAATAGGCAAATAGATAGATACACTTTTACTTATACAGACACACCTCACTTACAGACCGCATTCTGTTCCTACGACCTGGTCGGTAAGTGAGGAGTAAGGGATTCCCTGCTCTAAAAACTTCCCCGAACATAGACGAATGCTCCAGAGCAGGGAATCCCTCTAATCTACGCTCGGGGAAATTTCCCAGAGCATAGATTAGAGGGATTCCCTGCTCTCGTGCAGGGAACATAGACATGCGCACCAGAGCAGGGAATCCCCACGGCAGCTTGCACTTACACCTGGTTGTAAGTGTGAGCCATCGTAAAACAGGTAGGTCGCTAAATGAGGACCATCGGTAAACAAAACAAGACGTACATACCTGTAATCAAAATACAATTTAGTCCTAAAGGAAAGCTTTCATATTCGGAGCAGAGAGTAATAACTAAGATAAGAGAATAACTTTAAAAACCCGGTCAGCTACACTGGTTTGAAACTCAGAACCCAACAAAGCCTGGACCTCAAAGGATTAAGAATCTGTGGAATAAATGTGGAATAAATTGCTATTCACAGTGGCGTACATACCAGGTTCGCAGGGGACGCGGCTGCAACCGGGCCCGGCCCACCAGGGGGCCCGGCCGCCCCTGCGACCCGGTATGTACCCACAGGGCCAGCCTCTTCTCCTGTGGGGCCCAGGAGGCGGCCACCTCAGGGCCGAGGCTGGCCCTGCTGACCCCGGCCCGGCGGGCTGGCTGGCTGTCTGTCTGGTGTCGGCGCCGCGAGGAGCACTCTCCCCTGAGTGCTTCCTCTTCCAGCTCCCTGCAAATGCGCCGCACTGATGCTGGAGCAGGAGAGATGACATCATCTTCCGGCTCCTGCTATCTCTTGGCAGCTGAAGAGGAAGCATTCGGGGAGAGTGCTCCCTCACTTGGCGCGGACCTGACAGACAACCCGCCCGCCAGCCCAGAGACCCAGCAGCACCACCCACTGGACCCCAGGGAATGCCCCAGCACTCAAAAGGTAGGAGGCTGGGATTCAATAAAAATGTGTGTGTGTGTGTTGGTGTGTGTTTGTGTGTGTGTGTGTGTGTGTGTGTGTGTGTTGGTGTGTGTGTTGTGTGTGTGTGTGTTAGTGTGTGTGTTAGTGTTAGTGTGTGTGTGTGTGTGTGTGTTAGTGTGTGGGTGTTAATGTGGGTGTTATTGGGTGTGTCTGTTATTGGGTGTGTCTGATGTCTGTTAGTGAGTGTGTGTTTGTCAGTGAAAGTGTATGTTTTGTAAGTGAGTGTGTATGTATGTCAGTAAATGTGTGTGTCTGTTAGCTAGTGTGTATGCGTCTGTTCGTGAGAATGTGTGTGTGTGTCTTCAGCATTTACCTTTCTCCGGTGTCGGACTCCCTTGGCGCTGGGGATCCCTCCGCCTCTCAGCTCCGAATGCACATGCGCGACAAGAGGCACGCTCGCGCATTTAAACCGCCCATAGGAAAGCATTACTCAATACTTTCCTATGGACGTTCAGTGTCTTCTCACTGTGATTTTCACAGTGAGAATCGCGGAAGCTCCTCTAGCAGCTGCCAATGAGACAGCCACCAGAGGCTGGATTAACCCTCAGTGAAACATAGCCGTTTCTCTGAAACGGCTATGTTTTCAGCTGCAGGGTTAAAACTAGAGGGACCTGGCACCCAGACCACTTCATTGAGCTGATGTGATCTGGGTGTCTGTAGTGGTCCTTTAAGTGTGTGTGCATACTGCGGTCGCGGGGTCGCAGCCCTGCAACCCCTGCGACTAGGTGCCCACCGCCATGTGTTGCGGCCCCGACCCGCGCCGAGTAAGCGCGGGGGGGGGGGCCCACGGATCAATTTTCGCACCGGGGCCCAATGGGTCATGTGTACGCCACTGGCTATTCACCAACTATCCTCATACAAGACATTACAGGATCCACATATCCAAAGCTGGGAAGACGTGTCGCAATAGACTTTCAACAGCTCTAATTGCTGCCAAACCAATTAGAAGAATATGTATGTTTCTAACAAATGTCTGTTTAATAGTGATGTCCCGAACGGTTCGCCGAACGGTTCACCACAGACTCATCATTGAGTAAACTTTGACCCTGTACCTCACAGTCAGCAGACACATTCCAGCCAATCAGCAGCAGACCCTCCCTCCCAGACCCTTCCACCTCCTGGACAGCTCACTAAGAATGCAGCTTCAAAATGGATGCTGTCCAGGAGGTGGGAGGGTCTGGGAGGGAGGGTCTGCTGCTGATTGGCTGGAATGTGTCTGCTGACTGTGAGGTACAGGGTCAAAGTTTACTCAATGATGAGTCCGTGGCGAACCGTTCGCGAACCGTTCGCGAACCGTTCGGCGAACTGTTCGGGACATCACTACTGTTTAACTTTCTGTGTCATAATATAAATATTTTGCACATTTAATGTATAAGGCTGCACCATAATTTAGGCATCTGATTTGTATTATCCCCTATTTTTGTATTGGTAAGGCATTTAAAGGAACACTAGAGGCACTCATCCATACTACTTCATCTCATTGAGGTGGTCAGGGTGTAGTTTCCCAGGTCCCTTAACCCTGCAATGGTAATTATTGCAGTTTTTGATAAACTGCAATAATTGCCTTGGAGGGTTAACTCCACCTCTAGTGGCTGACCTCTAGAGGGACTTTTGGTCGCCTACCTGTCACTGGACGTCCTCACACTGTGCATGAGAACATCCAGCGTCACCCAAAACCCTATATACAAGCACCGGCGCTCACAGCGCATGCGCATCAGGTCCACCCCAGCGGGCTAACGTTAGTAGGGGAGAAGCATAGGCGGAGCCTAAATGAGAGTCATGGGACATCGGCGCTGGAATCAGGTAAATGACAGAAAGGGTTTTTAACCTATAGGGAACTATAGTGCCAGGAAAACATTGTTGTATTCATAGCACTATAGTTTCCATTTAATTGCTTATTGGTTCAGAGTACTTAACAGTTCTTTTAAACCTCTTCTAGTGCCTGCATTGTTATGTATAATTTTATATTCAATTTTATATTCAAAAATTCTGTATAAGATAAGAAGCAGGGACATAGAGTGACATTGTATTAGGAAAACTGCATTGTTTTTAGTATGTTTAGCACTCTCTGGAGTGAGGGGGTGTGGCTAAAGAGGCAGGCTCATGGTACAGCATTCTGCAAAACATATATTTTATGAAAAAACTATAAAGATTTGAGCATGCAAAAATTATAGCATATTAATGAGGCCAAAACAAAAATCAAATAAATCAAAATAGTATTGGTGCTCGGATTGTCCCTTTAAACTGCTGATTAACAAAAAATGGCAACAATTCAGTCGCTATTACTTCACAACAAGGCATTCACCTACTAAAACAGAATGATATTCTCCATACTGAAAACCGTCCAGAATGACCAGTGAAGGGCTATTTACCACATGAATATACCAAGGTCCAGAGACAGACCTCAGCATCTTCCTCATCAAGGTCCAGAAAGAGACCTCAGTATCTTCCTCACCGAGGTCCAGAAGCAGACCTCAGCATCTTCCTCACCGAGATCCAGAGGCAGACCTCAACATCTTCCTCACCAAGGTCCAGAGGCAGACCTCAACATCTTCCTCACCAAGGTCCAGAGGCAGACCTCGGCATCTTCCTCACCAAGGTCCAGAGGCAGACCTCGGCATCTTCCTCACCAAGGTCTAGAGGCAGACCTCGGCATCTTCCTCACCAAGGTCCAGAGGCAGACCTCAGATGGGATTAGGTCAGACAGAGAGCTTCTGTGTCAGAAGTAGTGGAGGCAGGGAGCGGTAAGATTTCAAAGTGTACTAAAACAGTTTTACGATTTACAATAAGGGCTGACAGGGAACTCCTGACAGCTCACTTGTTGGTTATTGTGGTTGAAGCTTTTCTTTAACTCATAATAAATTAATATACAGCAGTATTTTTGGAGTCGAAAGGTAAAGCACTACAGATTTTAGTAGGGAATGGAAGAAACAGTGGACTTATGGAGCAAATCATTTAAAATAATATAAGACAGGATAACCAACTGCAGCCCAATCAAAAAAAGGCACCCAACTTGTGTGGGTGTTATTGGAGTCTTATTGTATTTGTTACAAAAGTGTCCCTGAAAACTTTTAGCTTTACCAATGATTATATGTATCTTCATCTCCAATGCCCAAGGCTTAACCTCTATACTCGCTGGTGAAATCTTTTCCGCTATGAGTCGTGCAAGAACTGAATTAGAGGGTCTATGATCTAGGGTTTGGCATCTCCAATCAACAAATGTTTTGAAACAGGAAGCCAATATCTCTATAACTATAAAGCATGCTGTTGTGTTATGGTGCTTGCACATTGCTTGCACATGTCATCAAGTCAGGGGAGAGGTTTGCGATGTCTATTCTGTTCATGCAATAACACTTATTTTAATGTGTTACTGAAATTACTGAAAAAAAATTTCAAGACCTCTCAGGTGTTGCGTTTGCTTAGATTTCAATGAATTTGTTAAAGTGTTGCTAGCTTCCTTTGGCAAGATTGTGATTAATAGGATTATTTCAGCAATCTGATTATGGCATAATTGGCATTTAAAGGGACACTGTAGGCAACCAGACCACTTCATTTAATTAAAGTGGTATGGGTGCAGTGTCCCTTTTAAACCTAGTGCTGCAATGTTAAACATTGCAGTTCCAGAGAAACTGCAATGTTTACATAGCAGCACTAAGTCTACCCACAGTGGCTGTCTACCAAACAGCCACTAAAGGGCTTCCTTAATCGAAACAGACCTTTGGTCCAGTATCTGACGGTGGACGTCATTGATTCAATGCTTTCCTATAGGGAGGTCTAATGCGTGTGAGGCATTTGCGCACACGCGCATTAGTGCCCACTCGTCATAGCACGTCGGAGGGGGCAGAGTGTCGCCCCAGTGCTGAGGGACAACGATGCTGAGATCAGGTAAGTAAATAAAGGGTTTTTAACCTTTTATTTACTGGGGGGGAGGCACAAGGGAGCGGGGAGACGGGGGGGAGTGAGTGTCAGGAAAGCAGCTTTGTATTCCTGGCATTATAGTATACCTTTAAAAGCTCTGGAAAAAGCCCTATTAATAGCACACCGGCATCTATACACGTAGTGATAAATATTAAATATGCAACTGGAATTTTCCAATACAAATAAAAATTTTCCCTGATACAAAAACAAAGCAGGCCGTGCAACAAAATCATAGGGATCACTGCAAAAATTGAATAACCTACCAAGAGACTTTAAATCTTCCACAATTCTGCAGTCTTTCAAATTGTCTCCCTTCTTGTATATCTCCAATCAAGCCAAGCCTGTAACAACTGCTAATGGTTGTCTATGTTTTGTGGATTGTAAATGTGCATCCTTGTAAAATTGTGTTTTCTCATTCCAGGATATAATTTACAGTACGAGAAATCTCAATACATTGTTGCTGGTAAAACACTTTCCAAACTGAGGATATTGACAGTGATCTAACTGCTATATATTGAGATTAAAAATATAGAATCAATCTACATAATACTTCCTTTTTTCTAGTGCCTCGCAATGGTCACTGCTGGAAATAAACTTCCTCTTTACCTTATCTGATGGTATTTTAAAGTTATTTGTGAATCAGATACTATTTGTTTCATATGGAAACATAAAATATGGAACAGACAATGTTAATTTATAGTGGCTTATATTTATACTAATTTAAAGTTCTTCCATACCAGGAGCTTTTGATTGCACTAAAGGTTTAACTGTGTTGTGTTTTAGAGTCGCTGGGCAACAGAGTGACACAAGTGACTCGAATGCCTGTGGGGATCTGGGAGCGCTTGTTTCTGCCTTCACATTTGCACAGCATGTGTATTTGGCAGATCTTGGACCTCACTTTGAGACTTTAATAAATGTTGCTAGGAAGTAAAATGCAAGGTTCTATACAGAACTACAACAAGCTTGCACGGTTATTCCAGGGGAATGGCTTGAAATCTAAACTGAACCCAAAGTGAACTTTACATTTTTGTCATGGTTATGCTACCCTAACATGCAGAGCTTCGGTCAAAGTGTAAGAAAATAGAACAGAATGTAATACCGGATCTTTGAGTAGTCGGGCTTAAAGTGTCAGGTCACCCCTCCCAATAGGATTTAAAAAAAAACCAATTTTTTAATGCATTTAAAAGGATTGGAATAGCCCTTTAAATTACTTGTCCAATAGTGCTGAGAGAGTATTTACTCTGAATGAGCATCATGGACACTTAGCCCATGGGCATCTGAATCACCATTGCTGTACTGCTTTTTATATTTTTATATTCTAGGGCAGTGATGGCGAACCTATGGCACGCGTGCCACAGGTGGCACGCCGGGCCCTTTCTGTGGGCACTCGGCCATTGATTCGCCATCAATGCAGAGTAGGCACCTGCCTGCCCAAAACGGCAGGCACCTACTCTGCTTCTGTGTCGGGAGGCAGGGGGAGGAATCTGTGAAGCAGCTCCTCTGTCCTCCCGCAAGCAATCTGTGTGGAGCGTTGCCGCGCGTTACCATGGCAACGCTCCACACAGCATCGCGCGGGAGGAAAGGGGAGCTGCTTCACAGATCCCTCCCGCTGCCTCCCGACATGGAAGCAGTGCTTGCCACCACCGGACCACCAGGGATGGCTGTGTGCCCCCCCTCCTTCATTTAAGGTAAGAAGGAGGGAGGGGGGGATACTGATTTAGCATACTTTTTTTTTTAAACACCCTTACCCCAGCCCCACACACACAGCACCCCTACCCCCACAGTACCCCTACCCCCCACACAGAGTACCCTACCCCCACACAGTACACCTTACCCCACACACCCCCTACCCCCCACACAGAGTACCCCTACCCTGCCACACAGCACCCCTGTAAGCTTAATTTTATCTGTTTATATCATTATTTAAAATTTGTATCATTGAACTCTCCGTTGTTGTGTTCTTTTAAAACAAAAGTTGTTAATTAGTTCGGACAACAGTACGAGTTGTTTTTCTAAACTTAAACCTCAGTATTGAGGTTTAATTGCCGTGTTGGCACTTTAAGGAAAAAAAAGTTGGCATGTATTGTGGTTTGGGCACTCGGGCTCAAAAAGGTTCGCCATCACTGTTCTAGGGACTGATTTTACTTAGATGTCAGTAAACTGCATTTCTCATGATGCTCAGCCTGTTTGGACCTGTCCCTGCTGGCATCTGAGAAGTAAGTCTGACCCTAGAAAAAAACAGCACAAACTATTTAAACTAAATGAAATTGTATCCCATATAAGGATTCTCCATGCTTAAAGGAACACTATAGAGCTAGGATTACAAACGTAAACACTACAGTGCTCTTCTACTTAGAACTAAAGAAAAAATGATGACAGCTGCTTCTGATTTGCTGCGCCCCATACAGATTCTGTCAATTGATGCCCTCAGCCTAGTCATCTGTCAAGTGCTGATACATGTACATTGTTCTGTATCTCTAAAGATACTAGTCTGTTCACACTACTTAAAGCAAAACAGTAAAACTTTAAACTTTAAGGCTGGGTTTGAAAACCTTTTTTTCCCGCATGAGGGGAGGATGCCATGTCTGTAAATTGATGGAGGGCTGCCATTATCCATATCGTAAAAAAAAAAAAGATAATAATAGCAGATGGCTCCCTAATTTGCTATACTTATGCGGTATTGCAATATTTAAAGGATACCAAACTGGGGAACAAGCTACTAAACAGCCCTTGACTTAATTTTGATCTTTAAGCAGGTTGGTGGATAGCCATCTAATTTGGTATCCTCACGTGGAATTGCCATATTTAAATGGCTACTCTAACCCTTCTTACATATTTTTTTTAAAGAAAAATACCCTATTGGGCATTATTTTTCAGGTTCCCCCCCCAAAAAAAAACACTGACAAAAGTCAAGAAATAAGTTTATCACACCTGAAATCCAGAGTCAAGCGAAGCTCCTGGGACTTCTCAGCACACCGCCTCTTGTCGTCACTGGAGCCACGGTGAGACCCAATCAAAGGATTCTCATAGGGAAGCCTATGATTGAACCGTTTAGCCAGCTAAGTATTCATGTGTGCACTCTGAGCCAGCAAGGGCAGGGGGGAGGGAGTGGGGAGAGTAACAAGGTGGGAGGAAAGGTGGGACCTTTAACCCCTTAAGGACACATGACATGTGTGACATTTCATGATTCCCTTTTATTTCAGAAGTTTGGTCCTTAAGGGGTTAAAAAAAGTTACTACAGGGTATAGGAAGGTGGGGAGGGCTGCATTGAAGGAAGGAGGGGAGACACAAGATTCCCCTTGTAGGTTCTGCCAAAGTCCCGTGTGCCAGGGCTATAACTAGCCCCGCGCACACAAGTGCAAATAATACTACACATCCCGATTCCTTCTTCCATGGCCAAAAAGCAGAAGTGGTCATAGATGTTGGAGTAACAATTTAAGGATTCCAAATTAGAGACCTAAATTGTTAAACACTCTCATGCAAACATACACATTGGAGTGGATCCTCTCCCTGGGTTACAATGGTTGCAGATGGGTACTCTTCCTGCACTGCTCCCATGTGCACCTTGTAGTGATACAAATGCCAGGGTGAAGTTATATTTGGGGCTTCTGGCATGCCCTAGGGCAGTGAGTTAGCTGTTCAGGAACAGAACAATAAGTACCTAGCTCCCTCATTGTCTGAGACTATAATACTCTCAGAAATCTTATAACTTAAGTAAGTTTTAGTTTATTGAAATAAACGTCTTTTTCATTTAACCATGTGCGTACACAAATTAACAGTGACTCATGCAGACACATAATCACTCACATGCACTCAAAGACCCATCCACCCAAGCACATTCACACTCAATGTGACCCATACATACAGACACTGAACTATGCAGACACATAGGCACACACACTCAGTGACCAAGATAGACTAACCAGTAGCTTGATAAAGACCCGGTTGGGTCAAAACATTGCTGTTTTTGCTTCTACCCTGAGTGCCTGGACCATTATTTATTCTAAGACAGACTGGCAGACACACTGACCAATTAACACAATAGCTTAGTGAATGCCCACGCACACAAACATTCAATGATCTATATACACAGACTAACCTAAGGAGATATACACTCACACTCACACATATACACAGTGGCCCCTGCAGACACAATCAGTGGCCCATACACACTGACGAATGCAGACAAACACTCACACACACCCAGTAACCCATACAGACACACACTCAAACTCAGAGGTATAACTAGAAATTACTGGGCACTGGTTCAAATATTGCCTTATGGCCCTACCCCATGTGTCTCATCCCTCACCCCTGCTTCTCCATGTGTCTCATTCCACCCCCCTTCATGTGTCTCATTCCTCCCTACCCGCTCCATGTGACTCATTCCTCCTTAGCGCCTCCATGTGTCTCATTTCCCCCCAGCCGCTCCATGTGTATCATTTCCCCCCCCAGCTCCTCCATGTGTCTCATTTCCCCCCGAGCCACTCCATGTGTCTCATTCCCACCCCTCCATGTGTGTCATTCTCTTGCCCCAGCCTTTCCTTGTGTGTCATTCTCTCCACCCAGTCCCTCTATGTGTGTCATTCTCTACCCCCTCCCTTGTGCATCTGCTCACCTGGCCCGACCATGGTACCAGGACTGATAGGAATTGCTCTCTAAGTAAGCACTTCCTGTCAGACCGCTCGACCACTCTACACACAACGGTAGGAGGGGTGCAGCATAACCTGGCAACTGCGGGACCACTGGAGTGACGGGCCCGGTCGCTGCTGTGACCCCTGCGACCGTGAAAGGTACGTCACCAGTGCCGGATTATCATAGGGGCTGATGGAGCTGCAGCTCCAGGCCCAGACTCATGGAATAGGCCCATTTAAAAAAAATAAAAAAATTTACTTTTTGATTTTTTACACACTACTCTTGGGTTTGCCACCTGACTGGTATTTTACCAGCACAGTCGGTATTTGGGGCTGCCTGGCCGTGTGTCACGGTTGCCGGCCCGCTGCGTGGCGAGGTTGTGCCCGACCGGCACAGCCTCGCCGACAGCACGAGCTTACCTGGTATCCTGATCTTGGCTTTTCCCTGGTTATTCTGAATTCTGGTTCCCCTGACTTGGCTTGTGTAAACGGTATTGTGTATTTTCTGGCTTCCTTGACCTCAGCTTTCCCTTTGACCATTCTCTGTCTCTAGCGTATTAGTCCGGCCATTCTAAGGTCCGGTTTACGCTCTGTCCTTTTTATTTTCCTTTTCTTGTCTATGTATATGTTTACATAGTTTCTGCGTGCTGGACCACACTAGTAGTCGTGACACCATGCTGGTATTGCAGTAATACCGGCAATACAAATGCAGATATTTTTCTCAGTATAAATGGAGATAACTCTGCAATACCAGCACCAGCCAGTAGGGGTCACTGTGTGTGGAGAGAGGCAGGGATAGGAAGTTACATCATATCCCTCCCTGCCTCTCTCTACTCACTGATCTGTGGGGGAGCAGCTACACAGCACAGAGAGTTCAGACAGCAGCTCCCAGTCTGCAGACAGACAACAGCTCAGGGAAGTGAAGGATGGGGGGGAAGGCAGCAGGGAAACATGGGGACACTGAGACACTAGGGGACCCTGAGACACTTGGGGACACAGACACTAGGGGACATTGAGAGACACTAGGGACACAGTGTCTCCATGTCTCCCTGTGTCCCCATGTCTCCCAGCCAGTGTCTCAGTGTCCCCACGGCTCCCAGTGTCCTCTAGTCTCCCAGTGTCTGTGTCCCCATATCTCTCAGTGTCCCTAGAGTCTCATTGTCCCCATGTGTCCCAGTGTTCCCAAATATCTGTCTCCCAGTGTCCACATGTCTCCCAGCCAGTGTCCCAATGTCTCCCAGTGTCCCTATATCTCCCAGCCAGTGTCCCTAGTGTCTCAGTGTCCCCGTGTCTCCCAGTGTCCCAAAATGTTTCAGTGTCCCCATGTCTCCCAGTGTCCTCATGTCTCCCAGCCAATGTCCCTAGTGTCTTAGTGTCTCCACGGCACCCAGTGTCTTCTAGTCTCCCAGTGTATGTGTCCCCATGTCTCTCAGTGTCCCCAAATATCTTTCTCCCAGTGTCCCTAGTGTCTCAGTGTCCCCAAATATCTTTCTCCCAGTGTCCCTAGTGTCTCAGTGTCCCCATGTCTCCGAGTGCCCCCAATCTTTTCAGTGTCCCCATGTCTCCCAGTGTCCCCATGTCTCCCAGTGTCCCCATGTCTCCCAGTGTCCCCATGTCTGGGTTCACAAGTGCCTCCATGTCTCACAGTGTCCCCATGCCTCCCAGCCAGTGTCCCTAGTGTCTCAGTGTCCCTAGTGTCTTAGTGTCCACATGTCTCCCAGTGTCCCCTAATCTCCCAGTGTCTGTGTCCCCATGTCGCCCAGTGTCTGTGTCCCCATGTCTCCCAGTGTCTCCATGTCTCCCAATGTCCCCATGTCTGTATCCACAAGTGCCCCCATGTCTCCCAGTGTCCCCTGGTGTCTCAGTGTCCCCATTTCTCACTGTGTCCACATGTCTCTCAGTGTCCCCTAGTATCCTAGTGACAAGGGAAACACTGAGACATGGGGTCACGGGGAGAAATGAGGACACTGAGACACTGGAAGACTAGGGGACTGGGCGTCCAATTCTTTGGACAGACATGCCCCCTTTTTGGGCATGTTCGCCCCTTTTGGCAGTTCTGATCACGTGATTAGCGTCAGTGGCCCACCCTTTTATCCCGCCCATTGACTTCCTGCTTCACTGGACACTGCTGTTAGGGGGTATCGATTTACTTGAAAGATGAAAGCATAAATTAGAGAGAGATTAGCATAGAGTATGTGTATTCTTATAGCTGCACCCTTTGAGTTTCCCTCCAACACCATCTCCATCAGATACATGATGCTTGGGAGGTATGACTGTTTTAGGTCGATAAGATTCTGTAATTAGGCCCCATCATAATTGTCAGCACCAGGCCCTCTGGGCTCTTAATCTGGCCCTATACGTCACCCCTCCATCAACATATATAGGTGGTCCTATATATTTACAACGGCTCACACTTACGACCAGCTCTCTAGCGTGGGAATTCAAGGGATTCCCCACGTTAGAGAGCTGGTCTATGTTCAGGGAATTTTCCCCGAACATAGATTAGAGAGATTCCTTGCTCTGGTGCGTATGTTTACGGTCGGGTAAATTTCCCCGAACATAGACAAGCGCGCCAGAGCAGGGAATCCATCCAATTTATGTTCGGGGAACGTTTCCCGAACATAGATTTGAGGGATTCCCTGCTCTGCTGAGCTTGTCTATATTCGGGGAAATTTCCCCAAACATAGACCTGCACTAGTGCGCATACTCTGTAGCGCATCCTTACTTACCGACCAATTTGTTTTACGACCAGGTCGTAAGAACGGAACCCACTCGGTAAGTGAGGGGTAGCTTTACACTCAGTGGCACACCCACACACTGATACATGGTGTCCCTCCCTAACACACACTGTACCCACACACATTGACCCATTCAGATACTCACACACACACACTACATAGTCCTATTAACCTGCCTTCATGGGCAGCATAGGGTCTGCATGGCAACCTGTCTGCTTCTCTTACTTCAGGCTTCTTCCAGCCATCGCTACAACTATTCACAGCTGGCAGCCCTGCCTTCTGCATCTACTTTGCTCATAGAACGTCCTTCTTGGGGCCGCCATAGGCTTGTAGCCTTACGCCAGATCTATGGGAATTTGCAGTCCGCAATATTGCAGGGGATGGGCCTTATAAGGCCCATGGGCCGTAGGTAGCCGACTCATGTTTTACAGTAAAAGATTAGTTTAGAATTTACAAAAACATTTTTTCATATGATATACAGAATTTAGGTGGTATAGAAACCTAACAAGACTAATAAGATCATTAGCATGGTCTGCTCCCCACAATGTCATCAGTGATGCCCTGTAGGTCACTGATATGCACAGTCACAACCCCTTCATGTTCCCCTTTCAGAATTCCCAATACTGAGGTGTATGCAAGGTGGATCCTGAAAGTAATGCTAGTTCCCATTCTTGAACTTTATTTAAATTATTTTAAAATATTACAAAACAAATAAGTAAAATAAAAATAAAACACTTAATGATATACCAAACCCTATAAAAAAATGCCCATAACTCTGCTAATAAAATCACTTTAAGATTATGCCCTGAGTATCTTGGAAGAAATGTGTCAGTGATATATCTCAAGTCAGAATAGATTATAATAAATGGGAACATTATACAATTTGCAATTATTATATATGCTTACGAAATGAGGGGGTGGGGAAGGGGGGGGGGGAGGGAAGCAACTGAAATTTAAAAAGCGTGAAAAAAAGAACCTAGACAAGATGCATTGCAAATATGTAATGGGCAGTCTGTGAACCATAGGAGGACCAATAAAGGATTTTACAATTCATTGTAATAGTGCTGGACCATTCTTTTGGGTTTTGTTCTGCCTAAGGTCACGAATTAGTCGATACTTTTAAGCATTGTAAGAAAAGCAGTCTCAAAATAGAGATGTCCATCAACAGTATACTGTGAGAGTGCTCTGTATAATTAATATTGATTGCATATATGTGTAGGTAGCAAATGAAAGACGAAGAAGCTGCATGTAAAAAGGACAGTTGAAGAGAAAGCTGAAACCAGAACACTAAGAAGAATAAACTGTTAACAAAGCATAGCGTGTTAGAAAGACCACGAGAATTGCATGAAAAGTAAGAGGATATGTGTCACACAGAAGAATTAATTGCCAACATTCTTCTGTACTGTTCCTGTACTTCACCCAGTATACAGTGTTCCTGTACTCTCAATCTAGTCTGGAGTTACCATTTATCAACAAAGTCCCAACAGACTCTAATATATAAATGTTTAAAGAGACAGTCTACTGCCCAAATACAAAAATAAAATCACAGTTCAGTTAGTGGATATACCTACAGGGAAACATGTATGTATTTAATCATGCATTTTTCATTGGGGATATGTCTGAAAACAGCTGGCAGGATCTACAGATCTCTTGTCTGCAGCCTTGGCAAGCCGTCCCCTTCTCTCCCAGCCCAGACAAATGTAGTTCAATGAGAAGTCTTTGCAAGGCAGTTGTTCTGTGCATTTGCCTGCCTCTTAAGTTTAGATCCTCCGTACTAAACTGCCAGAAAGTAACAGGGTCTGTTTGAAAGCCAGGGGGGCATAACAAGGTTATTTTAGAAAATTGCATTTCTATTGAAATCCACATTTTTTGTAAAATTAAAGGACACACTCTACAACAACAAGGATCCATCTATAGGACATCCACCAGATCCCTTCAAGTACAATGCATCAACAGAGCATTGTCTAGAGACAAAATGCCCTGGTGTCACCCCATTGTTTTTTTTTATGTTTACATTATTTTAATTCAATTATAGTGGCATATGTCAGTGATCTGAACTCTTAGGGGAATGTGTATCTGCCTGAGTAATATAGAAGAGACTGATAATTTGACCCAAGGTATTTACAATGCGTCCGCTCTTGAGCAGAGATATTCTTTGAATGGTCACCATATGTCTATATATCTCTGTGGGTTAGTGGATTTAGACATTAATAAATTCCTCCATCAACCTAAAAATGTTCAACTCTCTGTATCCAATCGCTTATAGTAGGTGAGTATGTGCGTTTCCAGAGAACTGGTATGACAGTTATAACAGCGTTTAAAAGATAACATATTGTGAAGCCCCCACGACATAAGGGGACAAAAGCAGAGACACCACACACCCCCAACACACCGAGCAAGGGTCAACAGCTATAAACCAAACGCAACGACACCACCCCATAATACCAAGCCCCTTATGACCAAGGGATGTTATCCATCAACGCTACACAGACACCAAGCTACCACTGAAGGGACGAGATGATCGCCCATCACTAACACACATTCTAGACCACAATCCACAATCCACTTGACAAGATAAGAGTGACCCAGGACCACCCTGACTTTTAGGGGTACCATCCTACAAGTCGTCTCTCAGATCAGGATCACACGACCATATAACGACGAAGATAGACAACCATATAACAAAAACCATTGACAGACAACAGAAACATGAAAAACATAAGCAATCACGACAACGGACACACCAAGAATCGAATGTACATGTAACCAAATAACCATCTTCTTTTTGTTCCCATACAATCTCAATGTACTTTATGCAACCCGGCTTTTGCACAAGCCTAAGTATTGAATACCAGCTGTATGTTATGACAATGTTAAAATAAAGAATTATAATAAAAAAAAAATAAAAAAAGATAACATATTGTGAGACCTCACTTGGAGTATTGTACACAGTACTGGAGACCGGATCTTCAGAAGGATATTGATACCTTAGAGAGGGTTCAGAGAAGGGCTACTAAACTGGTTCATGGATTGCGGGATAAAACTTACCAGGAAAGGTTAAAGGATCTTAACATGTATAGCTTGGAGGAAAGACGAGACAGGGGGGATATGATAGAAACATTTAAATATATAAAGGGAATCAACACAGTAAAGGAGGATATTTAAAAGAAGAAAAACTACCACAACAAGAGGACATAGTCTTAAATCAGAGGGACAAAGGTTTAAAAATAATATCAGGAAGTATTACTTTACTGAGAGGGTAGTGGATGCATGGAATAGCCTTCCAGCTGAAGTGGTAGAGGTTAACACAGTAAAGGAGTTTAAGCATGCGTGGGATAGGCATAAGGCTATCCTAACTATAAGATAATGCTAGGGACTAATGAAAGTATTTAGAAAATTGGGCAGACTAGATGGGCCGAATGGTTCTTATCTGCCGTCACATTCTATGTTTCTATATCAGCGATTTGCGTTTATTGATCTCATGGTGTGATGGAAAACAACTACCAATATGTATGTTATTACTGTAGTTTGTGTGATTTAGATTAATAAGCTGTATGATGTTTGTCCAGCAAGGTTTAATCTTATCACAGTGCTACCATATATAAAAGCAACATTTTCTCACTAGACTACGTATCAGGACATAACCATCATCTGTTCCTTGGCACGTCTTAAAAAATAAATACAAACTCAGATGAACAACACATATTACACTGTCATGATTTATTTAACAAAAATGAAGCCAAAACGGAAAAGCCTAAGTAAACCTTATGATCCAATAGCATTTAAAATCAACTTTAGCAGCAATAACTTGATGTAATCATTTTCTGTATGACTTTATCAGTCTCTCACATCGTTGTGGAGGAATTTTTGCACACTTTTCTTTACAATGTTGCTTGGGTTCATTGAGGTTTGCTGGCATTTGTTTACACACAACTATCTTAAGATCCTACCACAGCAATTCAATTGGGTTGAGGTCTGGACTTTAACTGGGTTCACCTTGATTATTTTCATTTTTAGGCATTCTGTAGATTTGCTAGTTTGCTTGAGATCACTGTCGTGATGCATGGCCCAGTTTTGTCCCGGCTTTTGCTGTCAGACAAAAGGCCTCACACTTGACTGGAATACTTTGGTATACAGAGGAATTCATGGTCGACTCAATGATTGCAAGGATTACAGGTCCAGTGCTGGTATGCTGTGCACTATGGCCAGACATCTCCACTTTGGTCACGTCTGTCCAAAGAACATTATTCCAGAAGTCTTGTGGTTTGTTCAAATGCAACTTTGCAAACACTAGGTCCCATTGTTTATTTTAATAGTCCCATATTAATTAATTTATTAGTTGCCCCACCACAGGGGCATGGCAGACCTGTGCCTTTTTTTGGAGTAGCAACTGGGCAGTAATAGCTGGCGACTTGCTGATAAGTAGACATGCCCCTACTCGCAACACAATGTGTAGGTGCCCGAAGGAGGATTTAACCTCGATTACACTAATATGTGGATGATATCGTCCCCCACAGGACTATACATTAATGATTGCAGAAAAAAAACAACTAAAAATTAAAATCATAAAATAAACAATAAAAAATTCTGATCAACCATTCCAACAGTCGGGGGTTGCAAAAGTAATAAGCATCCAAGAAAGTGGAAGGTTTTATATACTTCTAGGACATGTACCCATCTCCAGCATTGTGAAAATAGCAACATGGCAACCACTCTCTGCATGCAAATGATACACAATGCAAAAGCTGATAAAAAACGAAAAAAACTAAACAAAACAACAAAGAAAGACAAAAGAACCTCTTAGATTCCTACTTCATTGAAATACAGTTTAAACCAGCATTATGCAGTTTAAACATTTATGTGCAAAACAAGGATTTGCATTCAAGTATGGTAATCAATATGCTAAAATATCTCATGTGTTGTGATAAGGCTGTGGTACTTGAAATGCAACAATGTAAGTTCATTCACTATAGTAAATCCTTTGAAATTGCAAATATTAGGCCAAAACACTCAAACTGAAGAAATAAAAAAAAAAATCATATTGATGTATGTTTCCAGTTTAGCTATCGCGACTTTGAAGTAACACTCCCACTCACGTACCAACTTCAGCTCATTTCAATAGCTTTGGGGGCAGAAGCTTCCGAGCTCCGTCCTACTTTCAGAGGTTAAAGCATTTTCCAACTGTTTAACACAAGAGTTGGTTCCTGCACCTGTTTAGAATGGCAGATTCTAAAAAAAGAATAAAATAAATGCAGGCGTGAGGTCTTCTGTCACTCCCTTATTATTTAGGGCCCCACATGCCGACACTGGGTGAATCTGGGGGTTCAATAGGTCCATCCCCTTATAATTTAGAGGCCCCAATGGGTGGTGTTGGTTGGGACAATAGATCCACTCTTCATTAATCTTTAGGGCCCCACCTGCCATCAATGGGCTGGTGGCTGATGGACACTGTGCCCCCCCTATTATTACTTCTAGAGACCACATCTGCCATCAATGGGCGGGGGCTGGGGGGTCCCTATGCCCCCTATTCACTTTATTTATTATCCCCCACCCGTGAATATGACAGGAATGCAGAGGGTAAATGAGAGAGTGTGAGTGTGGCAGAGCGAGGGGGGTGAGTAAGACAGTATTAGGGGTCTAATGTGATTGTGACTGGATTGGAGTGTTAATGAAGTGCAACAGAATTAGGATGGTTAATGTGAGTGTGACAGGATTGGGGGTGGGAGGGTAATGTGAAAGTAGCAACATGGCAATCACTCCCTGCACGCACATGATATTGAATGCAAAAACATTGTACACAGCTGATATAACAAAACAAAAAAATATAAGGAAGAAGACAAGAGACCTTCTTACATTCCTACGTAATTTAAATACAGTTGAAAACAGCATGATGCAGTTAAACCATTTATGTGCAAAGTACAAGTATGGTAATCAATATGCTAAAATATTTCATTTGTAGTGATAAGACTGTGTTCCTTAAAATCCTGCATTGTAATCAAGCACTCTGACAACAATGTGGAATGACTTGCAGGATTATTCACTAAATGTTAAATTGCTGGGAATTGCAAATATTAGACCAAAACACTCAAACTGAAAAGAAAAAAAAAATCTGTCTGGGATCTTTGCAAATTATGCAAAGTCCCCAGACAGTGACAGTGTCGGTTTAAGAATGTCATAAAATGTGATTACAGCGTGAGAGTTAATAATGAACTGATCTTTATTAAAACCTGTGACTTGACAAAGTTGGTTTAAATAGTATGGGAGCTTGAATGTATTTTTTTAAAAAAGGCTAAAAATTCCCAAGATTTGAGTCTCCTAGCATAGCAGATGTGTTGCCTGAGCTCCTGCAAATTTATTTGATTTTGATGTGTTACCCCCATTCAATAAGCAATTATTCTCGCAGCTAGACACCACCTTATTTGGGGGAACCTGGGAGACCACTCAGAGGCTTTAATCGTGACTTTACCCCACTTGGCACCCATGACCTTCTGCTGAGGCCTACTCAGGACAGAGCTGAGGAGAGGCGGCAGATCTCTTTGCTCTTAAGTCCCCCTCACCCCTACCCTGTCCACCTGGACCGGCGGGAGTTATCCTGGTCTCCACTGGACACTTTGGGGCTGTTATACCTGCTTGCACATTGAGCTTTACTTTGTGCATTGACAACACATCTCCTGTGCTGTGTGCTCAAGATGGCGGCTGCCATTTCCCCTGACCGGTAGGTCCTGCACCCACACCAGATGCCTCACTGCAGCTCCTTGGAATACACCCTTTTGTGCCTGGATGAGGTGTTTAGAGCCTTCTGGCTAAAAATTCAAGAGCGTGCACAAGCTGAACGGCGGGGAGATACCGGGAGAGGTGAGCTGGTGGGGCAGAATGGGACCCCTCTGGGCGACCTACCCATGCAAGTGACTACTTACCCTGCTAACCGCCTGCCGGGGCCGAGAGACCCCCGAGATAATCCCTTCTTGCATCGCCAGACAGATGGAGGGTCATCCGCCGTAAACGGCGCTCACCACCTGGACCCTCCGTATACCCCAGAAAAGGGCAAGGACTTAGTCCCAGAGTCACGAACTGGAGATGCTGGTCCTCACACAGGCCTGGGACGGGAGGAGAGCCCTGGCTTGCCGCGTTCTGGCTTTTACTCACCTGGACTTCCCGAAACCTGAACAACCTCTACCTCCATTGGGGATTGGCTGATCTTGTAACTAGGCCTGCAGCCTGGAAACCACATTGATCGTGGGAGATGATGTGTAACGAGCTATGCACAATATGCAACTCTTAATTCTAAGCTAGCACATCTTTAATCCATTTTGATTTCAATAATTTTGATTTAAACATTTTCAATTACTGAGCACTATCGTACTATAGCTAGAGTGCCCTGACGTCCAGTGGCCTTTAATGCCACCTGATGTCCTCAGGTCTTTGTATACTTCGCTATTCTAATTAGTTCATTCACTCTGCTATGACCTACATCTGATTTTCCTGTAACTTATATTGGCGTATTCACTATCCTCATTTAGCATAGATATATCAGTTCAGCTCGTGTAGTATCTATCCTTCGATGTAGTCTACCTGAGCATGTTTTTTCTATTTAAAAAATTGTGCTGATCTCTCAAATGCTATGATGATGTTTATTTTACATTGTTCTCATTGGCATGTCTCTGCTGTGGCAATACATGCTTGTTTGTAACATTAAGCACACAAAAATAAAGATTGACACAAAAAAAACTCCCAAGATTCTTCAGACCTTCCAAGTCACAAACTGTTCTTATATGCATGTTTCGCGAACGGACCCCCTGAGTAACCATCACATAAACTCCCCACGCAAACATTTACAGCTGACATCACTCAGGGCTATTTATAAAGGTGACAATTGTCAACAATTAAAATTTAATTTCCAATAAAATCCAAAATTATTAAACCAGATCACAGCTGACTTTATTGATTTTTCTCTAAATTCTGCAATTTTGGATTTAAAGGAACACTATAGCATTAGGAATACAAAGAATATGTCTAACGCTAGTGCCCTGGTGGCCAGTTAGGTTAATGGACCCACCTGCACGGAGAAAAACACCTTTTACTTACCTTTTACTTCCTATATGAAAGCATTGAAAGGCTAATGCACATGCGCAGCAAAACTCCATGCTGCGCCAATCAGATGGTCACTATGTGACCATCTGATTAAAAGAGGTTTATTCTGCTATTTCAGAGCCTCTAGTAGCTATCTGAGTGATAACCACCAGAGGCATTTTAACCCTTCAATGAAAACATTGCAGTTAATGTTTTTACTTGCAGGGTTAACAATTGTAGGGGAGGCATGGCATCCAGATTACTTAATTTAAGTTAAGTGTTCTGGGTGTCGATAGTGCCCTTTTAAAATTCAATTCCTACAAATTATCACCTTAGTGAAAAACCCTGACTGACACTAAACACCTCCCTCTCCATAACTTCCTAGTGTCCCTATTTTGGATCAAAATCCATAAGTCCTTCGTTTCTATCCTAATGTCCCTTTTTAGTATGATCTCAATGTCCCTGGTGTACCTGAATTTATGCTAGAGCTTCACAGCAGTAATCCTCACAGTAATGTGTCTTTAAACTACGATACATATGTTTAGAAATCAGTCTGTTTAAATAAGATACATTGTTCCTGTTCTAAATTACATTTTAGTTACATTAATTATTAGTAAGTCACCTAAGATTTCCCTTTGACCACGACCCAACTCACACCCATAACATTAAAGTGCCCCTCTCTCCCAATTTCAGCTCTCTCAAATGCGTCAGGCCTTACAATGGCTTCCTGTACCCTACAGGATTCAATTCAAAATATTAATCTTTATTTATAAAGCTTAAAACAACGCTACTCTCTACTACATTTCTTCACTAATTCATAGGTACGCCTCTTCTTGGTTGCGCCGTTCTGCGGAAGACCTTCTTCTTATCGCGGGCAGTCTGCTGCTTTGGAATAGCCTGCTTACTCCCATTAGACTCTCCCCCTAATCTTCAAACATTTAAGAAGTCCCTTAAAACCCATCTCTTCAGAATATTTATTGTTACCTTTCCCGCTTTATAATATTGTAATATTGTAACACACTGCAGAATACGTTGGAGCTATCTAAATGACATTATTAATAAGCTTAGTAAAGGTTGAACCTAGTCTAGACTTTAAGCTCGTTTGAGCAGGGTCATCATAAAAACCTGTTATTCTTGTAACATTTGTAACATTTCGAAATTGTCTCATTTATTGTTGTTTTACCCTTTTTATATTAAATAAATGTTTATGGAAAGTTTTCATTGTTCCCAGTAAAAGTACAGGAAAGAAATCCGACAGAACTACGAGCTTATCATTCGATTAAACATATTGATAATCTTATAAAAAAAAATAACAAATTCATACCCTTTAACCAATTAAAAGAAAGTAATAATTTAGATAATTCGGACACCCCAATTCACAAAAAAATTGATTGATTGGATGAGTTTAAAATTTTACATTTTGATTTGAATAAGAGATCAATAGTATTCCCACCTATAGAAAAAAAAAAAATTCAGGTCCGGGAAGGAAACATACCATATCTATTTTTTACACGAATTTTGAAAACAAGAACTATGAGAAATCAGACTTCATGCTACATTGGGAGCGGGACTTAGGCCTGGCCTTTGATCTGGATGATTGGAATGGTTTTATTTTATCATTGAAAGGTACTACACAGTGCGTCTCTCATTATGAATCCCATTATAAATTATTATTCAGATGGTACCTAACCCCCCTCAAAATTACACAAATTCAAATTATTACATTCAAACAAATGTTGGAGGCATTGCGGACAAGTGGGGTCCTTAGGCCATGTTTTTTGGACGTACCCTTTAATAAAACAATATTGGAATTCGATTCATAATGTTACCTAAAGCTACTCCATCCTGTTTAACCTTACCTTAACCAAAAAATAGTGCAAAGTATCTCCTTGCCATGACGTGTACTACTATGTACAATTATATATGTCTGTTGATGCTGTTGTGGCAACACAAACTTGCTTGTAACTACCCACACTGCAAACAAATTTAAAAAAAAATAAACACAATTACAGATTCAATTATAATCCTAACCCCTGAAAATAGTTTATTTAAAAAACCCTCCCCCAAATTTACCCAAACACAAATCGATTATATTAAAACATGTATTAATTGCAGCCAACTCTTTAATACCCAAATATGGGAAATCTACAAAAATCCCATCCATTAAAGAAGTCTTAAATTTGGCAATTGAAAATAAAAGATGTGAATTGGTTTTTACACTAAAAACGATAAAAAAAATATGAATTTTCTCCATGAGTGGGCAATGTGGGAGGAGGACATAATAAAAAAGTACAGTCTAGGGTAATGCCCCCCCAGTCGACTAACATAAATGTAGTTTTTATTGTTATTTTTATTACTGGTATATTGCATTTTTATCTATTTTATTATCTTCTGTACATACACTTATGATATATTATTTTTTATATTTTAATTATTCAAGAAAGGCTTTTATTCACATCATTTTGCATACATAAAAAGTGGGCTTGTTTCAATATAAGCTGTTGTACAATAATATTGCAGCATTACAGTGCAGTAAAGTCAGTCGTGATAGCAATAATATAATTACAAGTCTGGAAATCAACGCATCCATGAAGTGTACTACAGGTGTCATATCTGTATACAGGCGTTTATAATAAAGGGTGCGAATGGAATGCAGTTAAATATGACATACTGTGACATTGCCGACAGATATTACAAAATAAGTGGGCATTTTGATGAAGATGTGCTTAATGAACTCAAGAGTAACGAGTATATTATATATGTAAGTCTATCAGTGCTAACTTTAAGTATTTAAGTTAATACTGATATCAGTACAGCAGACTTAGTAGCGTGTGTCTTATAAAGATAACTAATAGTCGGTTTGGGGAAGTATGTAGAAAAATCGCATGGTTGCAACTGTGCATCAGGTCCACCTGCTATCCAAGTTGTATGAGCTATGTAAGTTTTCAGGTTAACCTTTAAAGGCGAGTGTCAGCCCACAGTGTTTCGCTTATGTATGTCTGATTGTTCATTTTCTTTTGCTCTATCCTATTTCCTGTGTGTTTTTGCTGCAATTATAAAGGGTATATTCCAAAAAACTAAATCAATTTACAGGGTTACAGTTATGACCGTTGTGCCTTAACGTGCGGGAAGAAGAATGCAGCGAAGAAGAAGCAGCTCTTCTGTTTATTGCCACCTGGGAGCCCCTGGGTTCTTATGATTTATCTTGTGGCAAAAACGATGTAATTAACTATGGCGCATGGCCTATTCCATTCTACTGTTAGGCTTGTGTAGCCATAGCCCAGACTCCATATTAAGTTTGTACCAAATATAACTCCCTCTAGCGCTCCAGGTAATCATGATGTGATAATATAAGAGAAGGGGAAATAAAAAAGATGGGAAGTGTGCTCTCGGGGTTGTGGAGGAGCCTGTGGGATAGGGCCCTACGTGAAGATCCCTGGTTAGGTCCTCTTGTGAACCCCATGGATCTTGGTCCAAGCACGTGCGGCCAGGTTATATAAATGAAAAAAAAAATAACACAAGTAGGTAATTAAGGAAATAAAATTAAGTAAGTAAAAATAACTTCCTGCTTTAGGTGGGAGCTATCCCTGCCTGAGTGTGTCACATGTGAGGTGTAGTATGAAGCCTCTGCGGGGCCCTGCCTAGTGCATCAACATCAGGCACCCATGGGTGCCAACATATACATTAACACCCGGCTCCAGGTAATGCCCCCCCCATGAGCTTCCAGGTATAGCGGGCACTCGAGGTAACCCAGTCCATGAGACCACCCCTCTCCTAGAGTCCACTAACTGGGCGGCCTCTGCACCTCCACTGTCCCGGTGGAGTCTCAATAAGTAAGACAGGCCACTGCTCCTAAGCTTAGTCCATGCGGCCCCGTGGCCACCAGTCCACCGCAGCCCCCCACAGACCAGCCCGGCCGGGCTCGCAGCAACAGGAAGCAACATTCTCCAGGTCTCCGGATCTCCTAGAGATGGAGGTCACTCCTGTCCGACCCTAGACAGTCCGGTAACCATGATGCCACTGCATGTCGGCAGTCCTCTCGGCGCTCCTGAGTGATTTCTAGGCGGACCCCTGGGTGAGTGTGTTAGGAGTCATTTAATCCGTTCCGTGACAAGGCAAGTAGGGGGCTCCACAATGTATGTCTTGTCTCCCCTGTAGTGGCTGAGTACATACTGGCAGAGCTGCATCCAACGTCCCGCAATTGCAGGCTGGTAACCGCAAGCCTGTATATGAAAACTTGCATCTTCAAAACAGGAAACAATTTAAACAATTTAACAGGTGACCGGGATGACCCTCCCGATCCTGGGGGGGGTGCAGGGCCGCAGCGTGTTCTCTCCGGTCGCCTCTTGCACGTTAGGAGAGACAGGCACTTTCATATCATGCTCGTTCACTGAGCATGTGCAGAGTGCTTCCAGGCACAGCAATAGGACGCAGGTTCATGCCATCATGTAGGCACGAGTTTTCAGCTTCCTCACTTTTGTAAGATCTGCAGCCGCCAGTTGGTCTCTTTGTCATGCTGGCAGGTTACTCTAGTCAGATATCTTATTTTGAAGGGTTAATAGTCAGTTTGTGGGCAGAAAAATCTGTGTTTATTCAGTTTTTATTTAGGACTGGAGCTGCATGAGATGGCTTCCTTTCAGCTCCACGGTCCGCCCCCGCCACCAGTTTTTATATTTTATGTAAAAACATATGTATATATATATATATATATCTTTTCTCTTAAATATTATGGATGTATATATTACTATTGTTATTTCCCCCATATTGTAATCCATATTAAACATTTTTAAAAATCATTTCTGTAACTTATATCTTTTAAAACTCACCCAAAAATTATTTGAAAAGAATTACGAGCTAGTTGTATGAAGGCGTGTAGATTATCGAACCCAAAAGGGCGTCATCATACACGTAAATGTAGATAACCTACTCATGCGTTAGTGAAACTCACATAATAAACATAATCCAAACCAAATGAAAAACAAATATATTATTATTTTATTATTTATATAGCGCCAGCAAATTCCATAGATAGCGCTGTACAGATATTTGAAATAGCAGGAATAACCCCCCCCCCCTTTTTTTTATAACACTGTAAAGCGCTGAGGAACGAGTTGACGCTATATAAAATATAAACGCCATAAATAATATCTTATATTCACATCCCTCCAACTTCTTTTTATTTGTTTGCACCCCCTGTTGTACAGCACTGCAGCCTATCTGCTTTATAAATAAATTAATTATTTTAAAAAAAAACTTTTTTATTCAGTCTAGTTTTTATGCAGTATTCACTTAAATTAGCTTTAAAAAGCAGCATTCACAGGCACTGAATACCAGTCACACAGGAATGGCAGCTTTTTTTGTGTGTTTTTTGTTTTGACTATTTGATCAGGGTAAAGACAAAGGCGGGAAAAGGTGAGTTTGCAAATGAACCCTGAGGCGAATACCACGTGACCAATCGAAAACGTTGGCGCTCTCCGCCACGCCCCCTTTCCCCCACTCGCTCTCCCCTGACGTCAGCGACCCCTGCAACGCTGCCCTGGGAACCCCGTGCCAGAGTAAAGAGCTTGGTGGCCGCCATTTCAGGGAGTCACAGGTTTGCCATTACACGGCCTGCCATCTTCCCGCCCCGAGTAACCCTCTCACCCTGCCCTCCTCTCCCCACCCTGTCCGTGGCCCCGCTGGCCGCGCCGCTCCCCTGTCTAGCTCTGTAACGAAGCCTTGTTCTCTTTGTAGATTTAGACGGTTTGTCGACTCGAAACCGTCCTCTTTCCATAAACAAGGCCGCGGCCTAGCTCTCAGCACACGGCGGGCGCCCCTCCAGCTCCGACCGGGGGTTCACCTCAGGTAACTATCCTCTCACCGCACTCCGTCAGCCCGCATTGTGGGCTCTATTTATCACTGTATTCACTGTGTGTGTGTCTGGCGAGGGCAGGGCTCCATGGAGGCTGTCACTGGGGCTGACCTCTTTATTCAGAGCCTGGTGAGCGGCCATTACAGCGAACTTTACTGTGTCCCAATGGGGCCTGTTGGCGGATTTTATTATACCTGTTGCTTTTAATCCTTGTATTTGTTGTGTGGATCTATACACGCCGCAGCTTTAACGTGGGCCTATGTTACACGTGTGCATAGGTCAAGATGTGGCTTTCTGGACATCCCATAATAATCCTGGACCTGGGTCCATCTCTGTGTTTCTGAACACCCCATAATACTATTCCTAGACCTGGGTCTTTGTACTTCTGGACACCCAATATTAATCCTGTACCTGGGTACATATCTGTATTTCTGGACATCCCATAATACTGGATCATTATCTGTATTTTTGGACTTCCCATAATACTAATCCTGAATCTGGGTCAATCTCTGTATTTCTGGACACCCCATATAAATAATCCTGGACCTGGGTCCATATGTGTATTTCTGGACACCCCATATTAATAATCCTGAATCTGGGTCCATCTCTTTATTTCTGGACACCCCATATTTTAATAATCCTGGACCTGGGTACATATGTGTGTTTCTGGACACCCCATAATACTAATCCTGGGTCCATATCTGTATTTATGGACACCCCATAGTAATAGTCCTGTATCCTTATCTGTATTTCTGGACACCCCATATTAATAATCCTGGAACTGGGTCCATATGTGTGTTTCTTGTCACCCTATGTTAATAATACTTTACCTGGCAAAACCAAACCAGGTAATATCAATGTTGATGTGTGTGTGTGTGTGTATATATATATTTATTTATTTTAACAGGGTATAAACCATGTATGTAGGGTTGTTGACTAAAATGTGAGTTATTCACATAACAAATTTTACATTTGAAATGTTAGACCAAAGTGGCAGTTGTTGAGAGAAAATACATCTCCAGCAAGGTTGTTGACTGTATTGACATTTCACAAATTGAAATGTAAAATACAGGATAAGGTAGCCAAACGTTCACCTGTAGCTATTTTAACTTTTTGATGTAATTTTGTGAATAAACTCTATAATATTTGATTGTTTTAACTTTTGCAATTTGGACTTAAATTCACTTTGGTTACAAATTGAATAACCGTCAGTTTGTAGTGTAGTGAGTAACCATGTGAACTGGAAAGGAGTCATTCTGACCAAAATGTTGCAGATTATGTAAAGGTAAATTTCAGTAAAATGCTATTTTTTAGTCATATGATGTTAAAATGTCCACCACTTACTATAATGTAAGTTTTATCTTTAAACAGCCACAGTTGTGTTTTGGTGCTGCAGACACGTGCATTAAAACTTTGCCTTAAGTAGCATATGGCAAAAATGTCATAGAACCTCTTATAGTTGCAGACATAATTGTATGGAGGCAGTTAAACCAATATATGCAATATTCATATGGTATAGAATTTATTTTTTTTAAACAAGGAAGTGCTTGTACATATGTTATAACTGGTTTCCTCAGGCTGCTAGATATCAATATTGTTGGGTTTAGGCCTAGTCTTCTAGTTTAGTATTTTGTTGCATTCCTAAGACTATATGTGTTGGTTGCAATTCTACAGTTAATCATATTATTGCATTCCAAATAGTATTTTGTTTTTTTCTTAAACATTGTGAGCTTTTATTTTTATTTAACCCCTTAAGGACAGATGGTGGAAATATACAGTCATGATTCCCTTTTATTCCAGAAGTTTTGTCCTTAAGGAATTAATATAATCTTTTAATACCTTTGCGAAATGTAAAGAAAACCCTTACAGGTTTGTTTGTGAACATCTGACTTGTAGCAAATTAAGATCTGCCAGATAAATAGATTTAAATATATACCTTTTTTTTTTTTTTTAATTTACACTGGTAATAACATACAATCTCGGGGTGCCCCAACAACAGTCCTCGAGCATATCAATAGAAGTGGAAAAACAAGCACATTTTTAAATATTAGTAGAGTAGCAGGTACAATGAGATACAGAATGTGTCAGGATATAGGCAAAAATGCAGAATTGCGTTAGGTTTGCTTAGGCATCATGTTTAGGCTATAAGTTTGTGTAACCACAGGTTCCAAATCATAGTTTTAGTATGTGGTACCGGTCGGCAGTTACTCCCCCTGACAGGTATGTAGTTGGGTGCTTCAAGTGTGGGTGTATCTGTCTGTGCCAGTTGTGTGCTTGGCGTGTCCGCCATGTGCTGTTATGTCGGTTTAGCTGTGTGTGCGGGCAGATATGTTATCGATCGGGGGGGATAGTCCAGTGTGTCATGCTTTGGGTGCAGGTCCCAGATCAGCAGATGCCTTGGGTTGATAGGCTCAGGGTGTTGCATGTCAGCAAGAGGCAGAGTAGGTCCTCCCCATAGCCCCGATCCGTCTTGAAGTCCTGCAATTGGAGGCCATGAACTTACATACTTATGGATGAGGCAGAGTTCTTCCCTGGCAGGGGACTGCAGCGGATCGTCATGGATAGTCGCCCTCTGTGCCGGTGCCCGACGCACCAGAGTTTTCTCCCCGGTGGTCTTCAGCCCAAGCGGGCCCATCGTGTGAGTCTGTGCGTTTGCTTTGTAAGGAGTGCCCAGGGGGGATCCGCTCTTTTTCCGCCCCTCTTCTCTCTGCTTACTTTCGGCAACCGGTGTCTTGGTGTAGTCCGCTGGCTTTCCCTGGAGGCTGTCTATTGTGGTAATCAAGCTCTGCAGTAGGATCTCTCCTGTGCTCTGCTGTTTCTCGCCATGTAGCTGCACACGCGGCTGTAGGGTGTTGGGGAGAACTGCCCAGTCTGTGCTCTGTGGCAGGGTGGGTGTTTGGGCTCAGATGGGGGGACTGGGATAGCGGGGGGACAGCATGTCGTTGGTCGGAAAACTGGGAGAGCTGCCATCTCGTCAAAACTCAAGCTCCGGTAGGTCTCAGGCCTTGATTGGGTTACTTCGATGAAGTGCCGGGTCTAATGCGGTATCTCCGTGTACACCGTCGGCTAGTGAGTATTTTGGTCACCGATGTGGGTCGTGGCTCTCTGCTACTATTTTCAGGTTTTGATGCGGGAGCTCAGACGAAACACGTCCGATCCAATCAGCGGTCAAGCTCCGCCCCAGATTTAAATATATTCTTGCGCCTTGACAATTTTTTCCAAAATCTTGCAATTCAGACAACAGGGCAGCAAGTGTGAAGCCATCAAACTAGGTGGAAAAGTAGCAAAACTGGGATGGAGTGTGGCTCTTTAGGAGATCAAGAGTCAGATGTGGATAAGTATAGATGAGTTACTCTGGGAATCAAAAGCATTCTGTTGCTCAGTACTGCAGAAACCAAACTTATAAATTAAATATCAAACTGCATTGGTGAATAATATACTGGGGATATGATGCAATATTTGTTTTGGAACACGCTCAAATGTGTTTATACACACATTCAAACCGGGTAATGGCTCCAAAACGATTGTTTGGTCTTTTGGTTCCATGTTCATTAAAGGGAAACTACATCACTAAAATAACTTAGGTTAAGCAGTTTTTGTGTATAGATGTCTCCCTGCTCAATTCTGTTTTTTAGAGTTCAAAATCACTTTTGTTACTGTCCATGCAGCTCTAGTTGCATCTTTGTTGTGAAAGCTATAAACACAGTGTAAGATAAGACATTCTAAATTAAACAGATTTTGCAATAAAATAAGTTTTAAACATTTAATCTCTTTATTGGAAGTGTTTAGGAAAACTAAGTCACTGCTGGGAAGTATAACTAGGGCTGCATAAAAAAAAATTAATCTATTTGACCCCTAAGTGGCAGAGAATTGAACAGTGAGATTGCATGGGCATGATCTATACAGCAAAACTGCTTCCTTGAGCCAAGGTTGTTTTGGTGTCTATTGTTTCTTTAAACCTGTCAAGGCATATACAGTACATGATACAGTCCAGATGAGAGAATGTTCCTGGATATATATGTATATATTTTTTTATTCTTGTGACTAATTTGTTTCAACTTATCTTTTTCTTGGCTGCTTTTTAGAGATCTACCAAAATGGCTGATGACTTTGACATAGAAGCGATGCTGGAAGCTCCTTACAGGAAGGTGAGAAACATCTGCCAGTAGTTTTTGTTTTCAGAGCGTAGTTTATTCTTGAAACTACTGCTGAAATGTAAACTAACACCCCTGGAGCTCTCGTGACTTATCCCTTGGAGATATTGCATAACTTGAAACGTAAATATTTACTGTTTGTGATTTTATTTTGTGCAGTAGTTTGACTTCAGCGTGATAAATAAATGCCCATCTATCTCTTTTTGTAGACTTGCCTAACGATATATCACCTCTACTCCCATGAATTCACCTTTGATTCCAGTGTGAACTGTCAATCATAAGGTAGTAATTGAGTGACGTATCGCTGTACCGTGGTCCCCTAGGTAAAAAAGACTTGCCTATGAATTGCCGAGCTCCGGTTTGGCATAGCAACAAGGTGAATGCAGTGGTTTTTTGGGAAGAAATGGGGTTCCAAGAATATCCGCTTTCACCAGTCAAGAGCAGTGCAGTTCAACAGATTTTATTCTGCTCATTTTTAATGAGATTAAATAATTTTTTTAATAATATAAAGGCTGGTGAAAACCTCCATAAGGACAGGAAGAATTCAGCCACTAGGTGTAAAAATTAAAATGGGAGAAAAATTCTTGAAACCACCATAAAGTACTTCCAGTATCCTGCTGTAGCTGCTCTGCTCTTCTCAATGTAAATGCAGATGAGAATTGTAAAGTAAATGCAGGATTTAACCTGTCCCTATATTTAACTGTACATTTGTAGTATTTTTTTTTTTTTTAAATGGAGTTTGAAATATACTCCTGCCCTCATATCTGGATATTTGCCTTACTATTTGCATGCAAAGGAACAACATACCCCTATGTATTTCTGGCATAGATGATCTTGAGTCCTTATTGTGGGCTAATTACCACATTGTCAGACTAGCTTGGCATTTAGTGCCATTTTGTTATCACCTAGCCTTGAAAGTAATAAACTGAATGTTTTATTAACTTCGTGAAACTTATCATGGATGCTTCCATGTAAACAGGTATGGAAATAGGGAAATGTATAGGCTGGGCAAGTGCATATTTGCTGACTTTTCTTGGGAGTCGACGTTACTAAAGCAGTGTGAATCCCTGTTTGCTTCAGGGGGCGAGATGTGTGACAGAGGTGGCACCAAGCTCTTACAGTCCCAATCCTGCAACGAAAATGGGCGAAGATCACTGGAATGGCATCGGTCACAGGAAATGGATAGTGGCTGGCTACTAGCATGGCCATTGAGTGCTTAGACAAATCGTAGCCTTGGTACTGATCACAGGGACCACATCACAAGATTAAACCTTTATCTCAATACTACTTTTTCACATGTAAATAATTTCCAGCATTTCACCACTCAGCGAGTCACAGGAAGCCAGAACTAATTGATCTGATAATTTACAAGCTTCTAAATCAATTTGTGCTAGTTAACTTTTTTACATTTTTATAGATGACTTTACATGATAGTGAAGCACTTTTAAAAAACTTTCTATATATATCCTTTTTTTTTTTAAATTTTTTTTTTTTTAAGTCCCCTGTATTTCTTTGTAGCTTTCCACACTAGTTATATTAGCTAGACATTAAATTATTTTTTTATTCTCTCATTCCAATTCCCTTTACCCTTTGCCCTCTTGAACTATTTCCACCTCGTCCTCATGATGTTCTTCTATCAACCCTGCTTAGGATGAGAACAAAGTGAACAGTGCCAATGGACATGAAGAACGCAGCAAGAAGTAAGTAAAACTTCTCAGTTTGGACACTGCCATTGATTACCTTATTAGTAGATTATAAAGTTTTGGGTGTCTTTATCTTAGAATATTTGACTAAAATTGTTAGTTGGAATAATCCTACTAACAAAGCCGTGCCTACTTCACGCATTCATATGCATAGTGTCCGTATAAGCCATTTTCTCCACGAACATGCATCAATATTGGGTTGTTCTGGAATTTTTTTAAGTTCGTCTTCCCAAAAGTATCTTTCTCCTATTGTTTTCTCTTTTAGAATCTGTTCTTCCTTCTAATCTATTTCTCTTTAAAATATTACCAACTGACTACTTTTTGTCTTATGTAATTTTTTTTCAATGCGTTGCACAATTGACAAATGTTTGCGGCAAGAGTCAACCTTTGTTAACCACAAAGGAAATGGAACTTGCCTTAATTGCCTACAATTGTCAAGCGTAGGTAAAATACACAAGACAAATTAGGCCGTTGTCTTATATTTTTTAAAGCAAAATAGAGCAGAGATGAAATTTAACATTCTTAAAGAGGAAGAGAAAACAATAGGAGCAAGTTAACCCCTTAAGGACCAAACTTCTGGAATAAAATGGAATCATGACATGTCACACGTCATGTGTCCTTAAGGGGTTAAAGTGGCTCTATAACGTCAAACTAGCTTATATATATATTTTTCATTGTACCTGGTATGTTGATATCTCTTAAAGATGACAGTGAGACCCTGCTGATTTTACAATAACTGTTTCATTTTAAAGGAAAAAAAAGAGTAAAAGCAGAAGCCGCAGCCGAGAGAGAAAAAGAAGTCGGAGTAAGGAACGTAAACGCAGCAAAGATCGGGAAAGAAAATCTAGTAAAAGTCGTGAAAGGAAACGCAGCCGCAGCAAAGAGCGAAAAAAGAGCCGGTCGAGAAGTAGGGAACGCAGGTTCAGGGGACACTACAGAAGCCCTTAGTATGTATATTCACATTAAAACCCTGCTTGCATATTTCTGATATTATGTAATATTGATTTTTAGTTGAACTTGTATAACCAATTGATTAGTGCATAATTAATATCTTTGACAAGTAATTGCCTAACTTACGGTGAGGATGTTATTTTAAAAAACAAATTTGGTCATAAGCTAATATGCTATTACAGGTACTTGCGATCTGTTCACATGCTCAAATTATGTAGATGAAACCATAAACCGGATTAAAGTGAGACACTGCAACTTTGGAACCCAGAGTGACAATTTAATGAGCATCTGTTGGTGACAATTGCTGATACCAAAAGAACAATACGCAACCTTACATCCTGCCGTAACTTTAAATAAGGCAGTCATGTAACAAAATATACCTCAGCTTTGATTTAAACGGGAGCCAATTCGCTGTCTGTAAAAATAAATAAATAAATAAAATAAAAAAAAATCTTTGAGCTTCTGGTGTGGCTCCCCTTAATCGGAATGAACGACCTATACTTTCTTTTTGTTTGAC
Organism: Pelobates cultripes; assembly: GCA_933207985.1. NCBI lineage: Eukaryota > Metazoa > Chordata > Amphibia > Anura > Pelobatidae > Pelobates > Pelobates cultripes. The sequence continues at coordinate 40,625,554 of OW240916.1, forward strand.
AAATTAACTTAAACCATTTTTTTGATAGACTGCACTGTTTTTAGCTTCATGATTATCTTTTTTTTATAGGATTAAAGGTAGTGTTTTAAAGTAAGTGTGTGGTGAGTAGTTGTCAATAAGGTCATGTTGGATATTTTTTTTTTTTTTTCTTGCAAACATATTTTATGGTTGCATACATTCTGTGAGTATGCAATGTGTTATCCGTTAAACACTTCAGTTTTCCATGTTGCAGTATTTGCACATACCCTATGCAAAAAAAATAATAATGCAGTATTTGTATGGGTGAGCAGGTTATTTTGTGACTGTTGCTCAATATATAACAAAAAAATATCTTCTAACTGCTTACGTTTACATAAAATGTGTAAATTTACACACTTTTTTTTTTTCTTTTTAAGTTCTGGGCCGAAATTTGGCAGCTCTATGCGTGGCAAGATTGGAGCACCACACAGTGTAAAAATAAGGTTTGTAAATCTAATCATTTCTTACTAGTCATTGTAAATAAATCCAGCTTTGTGTTAACATGCTTTTATTTTCTTTTAATCTAGGCGGCGTTCAAAGAGTAGAAGTCCACAAAAGAAAGACAAAAGTCCTGTCAGGTACGAGCTTTTATGTAGATGTAGGCAGTTCTTCTCTGCGTGAACTCATTTTAATCCATCACCTTAGAAAGCTTTGGTGCATGCATCTGCTTCAGCTGAATGGTTGTTTTAAAAAAAGAAAAAGAGGAACAACATTTTCAGACATGCATGTGGGAGCAAAATTGCATGTGCAGTACTAATTTCGTATTCTACACTAGTGTGGGCTGTTTTGGGTGTTTGTATTGTAACCTAAACTAGAAATATAAGATTTGAAAGGCAATGTTCCCACACTGGGATTTTTTTATTTTTATTTTTTAAAAGCTGACTGTAGACTTGGTTAATAATTTATATTTAGCAGCATTGGTTCAAAGTCTGCTTGTGCCCAGCATCAGTGTGTACAATTAGCAAAATAAGCAAATAAACAAAAAAAAAGCGGCTAGTAAAGATCAGTCTGTTTCCCTATATCATTGTGAAATATTAATAGATAATCTGCAGTATACACTTAAAGGAACACTATACTCACTATAATCATTTCATCTCTTTGAATTGGTTGTGATGTTTGAAATCTCCTGGCACTGTCTCCAAAACAGACAGCTGACACTCTCAGCCAATCATTGCTGCTCATGCTAGTACTTCCTCATTCGCCGGAGCAGCACAGAGAGGAGGGGCTGCTGGGGACTCTAATTTAGCATTGAAACATAAAAATATGAAACTGTTTAATGCTGAATGAAATTATGGAACTTAGGAACTCTGGACACTATAATCAGTTTAATAAAAATAAAGCCGATAGTGTCCCTTTAAACATCACTTTGCCCTCTCTGTTTAGCAGAGGAGTGTTTTATAGGTTGGTAATGATTGCCATTACCGCATATTTGGAGAGTGGTGTTAACCTACTCTTTGGTTTCAGTAAAGTGTCTGCTGTCACATTGGGTTTAATGGAAAAGTGTTTGAGGTTTATTGTAACAACTTAAGACTGACATAAATGTAGAATGTCTGTTACCATTTGGGGTATTCTGTAATACATTTGCAAAATTTAGAGTTGTTTGGGGGTTCCATTTTAAGGCTGTTTGGCAGTAAGTATTCCTTAAAGCAGGGGTAGGCAACCTACGGCACTCGAGGTGCCTTTGCATGGCACTCAAGGCTGCTAGAGCCAAACAGGCTCTGGCCTATAAGGAGTCCCAGTAAAACTTCAGATATCTGCTAATACGAAAAGGTGGTGAAGGACAATCCTCAATTTATGCATTGCAGCATGTAGAGAAAGTGATCTCAGAGCACTTCATTCCAGCAATTGTGAATGGGAATCCACACAGTAGTAGAACAGCTCGCAGTTGCTGTTGCGGCTCCTGTCCTTGACCTGTATCTGGCCGGCCTGGTCCCCACTGGAATCCAGGGACGCCACCCACACTGCTAGATATACACAGAAATGCAAAATAACCTACCCCTCATACAAATACAAACAGCCCACACACAAACACACAATCCGCTTAAACGCAACACCACTAACAATCCACATACATGCACACAACCCCACATGCAGCCTCTCACATGCAATACCCCAAACAGCCCCCACACACTACCAAACACACAATGTGACATATCCATCCACACACACACAATTCCACAAGCAGCCCCCATACATAGCCCACATTCATATGTATCATACACGATATCATAAACTACTCATGAACATATACAATGTAATAGCTCAAATATGCACAAATACAACGATACAAAGCAATTACAGTAAAAATAACACAAGCAGAATACGGCAGCAAACACACTTCAATTTAAAAAAAAATAGGACCGGCACGCTACGGGACATCACAATCCTATATCGGCACAGTGCTGCTAAAAGGTTGCCTACCCCTGCCCTAAAGCCTAGCTCCTCATTTCCTAATGAGAAAGTTTAGCCTTCTTATCCTTCTAAAGGGTTTGGCGAGCTCAAACTATGAAATAAGATGCTGTAACTGTTGATTAGGAGGCAAAAGCTGCAGAGAATATGACCCTTTTCACAATTTAAAACCATTTGTTGATTGGAGTTGCCAATAACAGAGCCTCTAATTCGGAGTGCTTGCAGGACTCCTTTTTAAAACTAGATTTTCACTGTGAATATAGAAGTTAAGCCTTTGACATTGGAGATGAAGATAAATAAAATCACAAGTAAAGTTTGACGTTTTAAGGGACAGTCGCCCAGCTCTGTTAAAAGTACAATACGATTCCAGACACAAGTGTGAGTGCAATGTTTAGTTATACAGTATTTGATTTATTTTATTTCTCTTCCCACTACCCCCATAAGTCTACCCTTTTCTACTATTCTGCAGTGTGTTCCCTTTTGAGTGGGTGTTGCAGTTTAGCTGTTGGCTGACACTTGATATGTAACTCATAAAAATCCTTGCTATACCCATAACTGAAACTGCCGTGCTGTAGAAAGTCAAGTGACCATTAGTCACGTGTTAGGTGAAATGTTGCAGCAAATGTCTGTAAATTTATTTTTTTTCTAGATGGACAAACACAGATCCCAGCCCAATGCAGTCAAACTTGCAAGAACACACATTCAGGTTCTTCTTCTCTCTACACACTGCAAATATAACTTGTTTGCTACTCACAAGCATGCACACCTGTAGCAAATGGGTTTTTGTAGGTGGAAATCACAACTTATATACTGCGTATATATCTGTTTACAATTTAGGTCTTAATGCACCATTATTACGTGTGAAACATTCCTTTTGTGAATTGTTAAACATTCCTTATTTGATATTTGTAAATAAAATAATTTGTTTTTCAGGGAGCCAATAGATAATTTAACACCTGAAGAAAGAGATGCACGCACAGTTTTCTGTATGCAACTTGCAGCAAGGATCCGGCCTAGAGACCTGGAGGAGTTTTTCTCTACTGTTGGCAAGGTAACTGTTCGAGTTCATAATGTCAATGTGTGACTTTCCATAAAGTATTGGCTATGATATAGTAGTGTTTTGTTTTGCTATTTCTCCTGTGACAAATTCTGTCATAATGCATCACTATTACGTTTTACCAACGAAATGGCTCCATTGGTAGATGTGCCATTTGTACTGCCTTTTTTAAAATTATTTTTGTATATCTTAATGAGTGAGACAGCATGTAAAAATGTCATAAGCACAATACACCTGACAGATAAATAACAGAACATTATACATAGGACTTCAAGTGGAGCAAGAGGTTTTTTTTGGGGGGGGGTGGTGGCAATTCAAAAGCTAAACTGAAAAGGTGGTGCCTGATAAGTTGGCTCCATAGGTTAACGACTCAAACCCAGGAATAACTACCCCACACCATGGAGAGTGTCGATCAGGTATATACAAATTAAATGTGGTGGGGGTTGATAATGCCCTCAGAATCTCAAGTGGGCATGTCTAAATAGGTGGTTGTACATGTGAGGATAGACAACCAGTAGAGGTACAAATCTGGAGAATGTCCACCTGAAAATGAAATGAGAATTAATAGCACATTAAGCAACATTGGAAACATGGTAGAGACCTCAAGTGGCCTTCCAAACTTTGTCATACTACCACTGCACGTAGTCCGTGTACTTCTGAAGTTTGAGTTATATTGAGCTAGTTAACGTACATCCAAGGATGGACTAATATGTAAGTATCCAGACTGTGAAATATGTTTGTTATGCTGACATTGTTAAAATCAGTCACAGTACACAAACGCACACAGAAAAGGGGTTGGTGGGTGCTCAATCCTCAGCATGTCCTGTTAAAGGAACCCTCCTTGCACCATTATAACGCAATACTAGAAAGAGAGGGCCCTAAAATAAATTGTGTACTCTCTACTTTCCAGTGGATCTGCAGCAGAAATTTGAAAGCAGTGCATCTTTTTATTCATTCTCTAAAATACCTTGTGGAATTGGAGTATGTGTTTTTGTTTTTTTTAATTCTTAGTTTTCTTGTGCAATGGTAATAAAACAGGTATGCATTGACATATACTATATCCACAAACAGTAGGGAGACAAAAGTAGTTTGCATGTCAAGACAATCTGCACAATTTTTTTTTGTAAGAGTAAAAGGAAAAATAAACGTAAGATCACAATAATGCATCAGGAAGCACAGGTTTAGGTTGGATATACATGAGTAGTCATCTGATGATTAACGAGATATAGCGTGCCTACATGTATTATAAAGTTTAAACCTGACAGACCAATTATGCATAGGACATGAGGAGTAACCACTAGTGGTAACATTTGATAACAAGAAAACACCCTTAGCTAGGCTGATTAAGTATGATAAAAATAATGCTTATAGGTAGACCGTAATCTGCCCACAAGATTGATAAAACACGTTGCCTGAGACGTATATTCCAGAGTTTGGCGTTATATGGCGATCTTAATGGTTCTGCACTATTTTACTATGGACATTAGTCTCAAACTAGGTATACTGTCTGCACTAAGTAAGTTATGGGTGTATAAAAGGTGAGATGTCCTAGTAATAGAGTGATAGTCTGCGAGATACATATTAAAAGGTTTGTAGATATGTTTAGTGCTTGCTGGTTAATAAGTTAATTAACTGCTGGGATACAGGCTAACTAAGACGGTATGGTATCGCATTATAAGAAGATGGTGTCCATCAATAGTATAGGGGACTCAGAGATTAGTTGCTTAGTCCTCTGTCCTCAGGGAGTCTCTGGCTCAGCCAATCCCCAGGTTCAGGGAAACTCACAGGGCACACTATGGGCAAGTGGTACTTCTGAGTTCCCCCCTGGGGAGTTTCGATGCTGGATGAGTGTCCCGTTTGGTGGAGTGGCTGTTCGGGTCACTCCGCCTGGTCTTTACTTGTTCTGGAGGGCCAGAGGTAGGTCGGTAGTAAGAGCTCTTGTACTGGTGGCGTCTGACTGCCCTCCGCCGCTTCTCAGTTTTCCTCTGCTTTGTGGTACGTCGCTTGGTGGGTGGTAATGTGGCAGTACCTTGTCCAGCGTGTGCTTGGGTTTTAGGGCTCTGTAGCTTGCGGGGTGCCCTCCGGATGGTTGGGCGGCGGGGCGAGTGCACCTCCGTATGGATCTTGTGCCCGGAGTGAGTCTGGCAGGCAGCCTCTGGTGCATGCTCTTTCTTTTCATGTGGGGTTTGGGATGTAGATTTGCGCTCTAGTCGCCTCTAGAAGGCAGTGCAGCTTTGATCGAACCGGGCTTCAAAGTGCTGTCTCCATTGTTGGAGTACCGGGTCTTCTGTATCGTGTTCAGGATATTGCGTGGCGGCCATCTTTGGTGCCTCGTGTGGCTTGCCGTCGGACTGTAGTTTACCCTGTGGCAGGTAAGTGTGAGCCTCCAGCGGGGACTGGGATATCCCCCACCGGTCCATAGGGGGGGTAGCAGGGGAACAGCAGAGCTGCAATGCGTTGCTGACCCTCCGTCGGGAGATCGGCAGCCTCTCCTGGCACTCAGGTTGCTGACCCTGTTAGGCCTCAAATACAGATCCCGGTAAGCCGGTGTAAATTGCTTTGTGTGTGGTATAAAACTGTTCAGGTTAGCTTAATTTAACCGCCGGTAGCTCATTTTATCTCCCTTTTGGGCTAATTTGTGCCTTTTAGTCGAGTGAAAGGTTGTGCAGAGCAGGAGCTGTGCTTGCATGCGTCTGCTCAGCTCTGCGTTCAGGCCCCGCCCCCTGGAGTATGTGTTTTTAAGTTTGTCGAATCTGATGCATGAGCATAATTAGACACTGTCAATAAAATACAGGTAAAACTTCCACTAACCTCTCAAAACATGTTTGATCTTAATTTCTAAAATGTTGTTTTACTCTTAGGTCCGTGATGTGAGAATGATTTCAGACAGAAATTCCAGACGCTCTAAAGGCATTGCTTATGTTGAATTTGTGGATGTGAGCTCAGTGCCTCTGGCAATTGGACTAACTGGGCAAAGAGTGTTGGGTGTCCCAATCATAGTGCAAGCATCTCAGGTATGAAAAGAACTTAAGTCTGTATTGTGGTTTGCAGTTACAATCTCTCAATACTTGTATGTTGTGACCCTTTCCAATAGGATACCAATACCAGTCAATACTAGGCCCTTATCCCCATTTTCAATCTATATAGGCTTGAACGGATGCAATGGTGACTTGTCTTGGCAGATATTTACAGTGGTTGTCAACATATTTACATTTATTTTGCAGGCAGAGAAAAACAGAGCAGCTGCTATGGCCAATAATCTTCAGAAAGGCACAGCTGGACCAATGAGGCTCTATGTTGGATCTCTGCACTTTAACATCACAGAAGATATGCTGCGTGGAATATTTGAACCATTTGGCAGGGTGCGTACCTGGTGGAGAAATTAAGCCAGTTTCTTTTTTTCCAAACTATCTTTCAACCTAGCCTTTAATAATTCCATGGGTAAAGACGAGCCTTTTTCCTGTGTATTTTTTAACAATCTGAAAAGGGGTGGAGACCCTGGAATTCAATTTAGATAATCCACAAAATAAAACTGGCCGCATTGTTACTCTATAGTGAACTGCATTTCTTGTGTTACAATCGTATAGCATGAATCCCAATGGTTTAGTGCACGGTACATAACTCTGCTTTCTTGACTTACTAGAGCATGATTTCAGTATAGCTCCTTGGATATTTAATGCCATGTCATATTGCTAATTTGGTAATTTTTCTCCTTTCAGATTGAAAGTATCCAGCTTATGATGGACAGTGAGACTGGCCGATCCAAAGGTTATGGATTTATTACTGTAAGTCACTGAATTATGTAGTTTTATCTCCACTATTTGAGTGCCTGTGTAGTTGCTAATCATTAATGTTTCTCTAGTTTTCAGATTCTGAATGTGCCAAAAAAGCCTTAGAGCAGTTAAATGGCTTTGAACTGGCTGGAAGACCAATGAAGGTCGGCCATGTAACCGAGCGGACAGACGCATCCAATGCCAGCTCGTTTCTGGACAGTGATGAATTGGAGAGGACTGGCATTGATCTGGGAACTACTGGTAGACTTCAGTTAATGGCAAGACTTGCTGAAGGTATGAGGCTTTAGAGAACATACTGTATACCTTTTTAGTGTGGCTCATAAACATATTGCCTTTTTAAGCACCTTAAAATATTCTCTGTATAAATGTGACTTTATTAGTTTTTATAGTAATGAAAATAAACTTAATTATTGGCATAATTGTATTTTAACAGGTACAGGTTTGCAGATCCCTCCAGCAGCACAACAAGCTCTGCAAATGAGTGGGTCTTTAGCGTTTGGAGCTGTAGCAGGTAAAGTCTGCTTGTTTGTTAAATATTGCTTGTCTTTGAATTATATGGGGAGAGTGGGGCACAACATTGATTTATATTGATTTTTCAAAACACTAAATGTCCTTATTCTATACAATGAAATTGCTGCCATTTTCTTCTGGTTTTAAGTCACTTAGTTTTAAAGCTGATACTTGTACAAAGGTTTCTACAAGTCTGAAGATACCCAATAATCTATTCTGAAACTACTCTAATCTGCTATAAAGTGCAGGAGTGGTTGCTTACTTTTTATTTGATTATAGCTTGGGTCGATCTCATGCAGTTCTGTAATAAAATGCAACCTTTGATTTCACTTACATGTTTTATAACGATTGAAACTTAAAGTGACACTATACTCACCAAAACAACTCTAGCTTAAGGGAAGCAGTTTTAGTGTATAGATCATGATCCTGCAGTCTCGCTGCTCAAATCCCTGCAGTTTAGACATTAAATCCCTTTTGTTTCTGTCCATGCAGCTCTAGTCATACCTCCCCTGGCTGTGACACTCCCCATTCATGAAAAAATGATTTCTCTTTTAATTAGATGTAACTTACTTTAAAAGTTCTTATTGCCTGCTCTCTAAAGTGAACTTTACGCATACACCGAATGCTTGTGGGGTCTAGAAAGCTATTAACAGTGCAGGGGATAATTTTTTAATAGATTTGCAATGAAGTATAAACATTAGCTGACTCTTTACCGGAAGTGATAGGAAGGATGTGCAAGTCACCTGCAGGGAGGTGTGACTAGGGTGCAAACATATAGTGATTTAACTCCTAAATGGCAAATAATTGAGCAGTGACACTGCAGGGAAATGATCTATGCACCAAAACTTCAATGAGCTAAAGTTGTTTTTATGACTATCGTGTCCCTTTAATAAAACACAAACTTTGACTGTTATAATTTCAAGGAAATTCCATCCTGCTCAAAAAATATTCTAAAACTTCGCAAGCATTTGCCACACCACTGCCAGTGAAACAATCTCCTTTCGGGGGGCCCTTGCAGTTTATGATAAGACCCCAGACCGTGACAAAGCTGCAGTAAATCACACCAGACATTAATTGTGCAAATAAGTCATCAAACTAATATTAATGTGAAGTCAAAATCTGTTCATTTAAATTTATTTTTTACCTTCCCTTTATCTATTTAGATCTTCAATCTAGGATCTCACAGCAAAGTGAAGGTGAGTGTTATTTCTACGAAGATATTTTATATTGTGTTTTTATTTTTAATGAATTTACCATATTGGTGGTGTAAAGTGTTTTCCATGAAATTACAGCAGAAAAAAAGGTACTGAAATAATTTGAGTACCAACTTCCAGAAAGGCAGTGTATAGCATTTTATTCCTTTTTTTTTTTTTTAAATGATGGTATACATCATGTGAATGCAAGCATATCCCTGCCAGTGTATAGATGGGCTGTGGTAAAATGCATTGAGAATTTTTATTTTTTATTTTTTTTAATCTCTTCTCCTAATCTTTTACACGGTTGGAAAAGGAAATGTTAATAAACAACCTTTTTAGGCTTGTTTTTGTTGTAATTAAATAGTTTTTTACATTTTTTACAGCACTTGCTGCAGCTGCCGCATCCGCTGCTGCCATCTCATTAACAGCAACTACTCTCCCAGCTGCACCAGCTGCTCAGCCTCTTGCTACCCAGTGCTTTCAACTGTCAAACATGTTCAATCCTCAAACGTAAGTAGAACTTTTTAGCCACAATTTATGGTGCAACATTAAATGTAATATTTAGCTACACTAGCTGATGAGACCTTTTCTATTATCCTTGCCAAGCATATCAAATGCAGACAGGTATAGTTATATTAGTTACCCACCTGTCAGCTTAAAATTATTTGAAATTTTGCACGTTGTAATGTCTACAGCACAGGCAGGGCCGTAATCGGTCACTACATGGTGGCGTGCTAACTCTACATTATAAAACACTAAAGCTCCCTTGCAACTGGTGGAACTATAAGCTGCATGTTCTGTATTTGCTACGTCATGATCATTAATGACTAGCCTAGAGTTAGACCAAGGGTAGACAAGAAGTAGCACTTTTTTCGGTTTTGTGCCTTTTCAATGTTCCATGATGCTGTGATCTGACAAACCATAGGAGGCACTTACACAACAGCTGCAGTGTTTACTCTGGTTCTGATGATTCATGTTTTTATTCCATTTGTTCAACACTTACAGAGAAGACGAACCCGGGTGGGACACAGAGATTAAGGATGATGTTATTGAAGAATGCAACAAACATGGAGGAGTTGTTCACATTTATGTAGACAAGAATTCACCTCAGGTATGTTTTTGTGCTCCTCCCCATTGTAATTTTAGACATTGATTCAACGCAAAATAGCTGTTAATAAAGGCGCAATAATTAGTCCATAAATGGTTATGGGTTTTTTGTGCTATAACAAGTTGCTGGCTTGTTTTGCTTCAGGCCATTACTTGTTGGGAAAGTAAGAGTGTATATTGTGTAGAATTCCACATTTATTTATTTTTTCAGCCTTCAGAAATGAACACAGTAAATTTTACTTAGCTGCAAATTGCACGTTAATGGTGAAAGACTACTTGTTTATGAAAATTCGAAATTTGACTAGAGTGATGAATAACATTTTGGTGGCAAAAACTATGCTACTCTTTATGAAGCTATGCCAATAATTCCATTGACTGATGCTGCTGTCTGTTTTTAACTTTCCCATTTTTTTAACAGGGCAATGTGTATGTGAAATGTCCAACCATTGCGTCTGCAATTGCAGCAGTTAACGCTCTTCATGGGAGGTGGTTTGCTGGTGAGTTAACAGAAACAAAACCCTTCCTGCATTCATTGTAATATAGTTCAATATATAGTTTTAATGTATTTTTCCTTTTTCACAGGCAAGATGATTACTGCTGCATATGTTCCACTCCCAACCTACCACAGCCTTTTCCCTGATTCAATGACATCAACTCAGCTTCTGCTCCCTGTTCGCCGATGAATTTCACATAAAACCATTTTGTACATAGCATTTTTTATTTTATTTTTTTTGCTTTTTTTTTTATTTTTAATTTTTTTTGGAGAGAGCAAATTGTCCAACTTGTCATTTTATTTAGATTGAGGTGTAAAGGAAATGTGTACTGTCATTTTGTGTAACATAATACTCGAAATAAAGATTGAATGCAGTATATTGGCTTAAAGCATTCAAACATAATTCCCTGTCCTAACTTACTGTCAAAAAGAAAAAATGCTCACCCTGGACTGTAGGGGTTTAATTGTTAATTGACATTTCATTTTTAATGTCCCTCCACAATGAATTCGAAGAATCTGTAAAAAGAAAACTCGGTTGGAGTAGTTGTTACAGAGTGTTTGAACTTGTATAAAGACTAATCTAAAAGGAAATCTAAACCTTGGGAATGGGGAGCACTGAGGCATAAATTGGAATTAGAATTTTAAAGCATTGTGTTTAGGTTCAGTTATGTACCACAGTTTCTTTTGTACATAGTGTCATGGTGTCTGTAAAGTACCAAACAAATTTTTCAACTGTATTTCCAGACTCTAAACACAGTTGTTCAGAGCCGGGAAATGCAGTGACATTTTGGATGGTTGCATATAATCTTTTTTGCTCCTTTTTAAGCTCTGTGAGCTCTGGTTATTTTTTTTTTATTTGGTGTGTTTGAAAAGACAGCTTGATATTTCTATCAAACAACTTTCATATTTCAACTATCTTTGTAAAGATGCTATCTCAAATAAAATTTCTTTGGAAAACGGTGGTAATTTAAAGTTGTAGTCTTGGTTACATTCTTAATGTTGTAGTGCTGGCTTTGCCTATTCTCTGCTTTATTACAAAGCTCACTACATTGGATAATGTACAGATTTTTTCTTTGTGCGTTTCCCTTTTTGTGATTACTTTATCTGCATTTATTTATAAAAATGTTCCAACTAAATGTTTTCTACACATGCCTTGGAATTTATTGGTGGTAGATATTCCTTTCCTCTGCACAAATGACTTCTGTGAAGCGTCAAAAACCATTATAGAGAAAATAACCACATTTTCATGCACATTACATTCAGTATCTATTAAAGGTATAATATATACAGGGAGTGCAGAATTATTAGGCAAATGAGTATTTTGACCACATCATCCTCTTTATTATGCATGTTGTCTTACTCCAAGCTGTATAGGCTCGAAAGCCTACTACCAATTAAGCATATTAGGTGATGTGCATCTCTGTAATGAGAAGGGGTGTGGTCTAATGACATCAACACCCTATATCAGGTGTGCATAATTATTAGGCAACTTCCTTTCTTTTGGCAAAATGGGTCAAAAGAAGGACTTGACAGGCTCAGAAAAGTCAAAAATAGTGAGATATCTTGCAGAGGGATGCAGCACTCTTAAAATTGCAAAGCTTCTGAAGCGTGATCATCGAACAATCAAGCGTTTCATTCAAAATAGTCAACAGGGTCGCAAGAAGCGTGTGGAAAAACCAAGGCGCAAAATAACTGCCCATGAACTGAGAAAAGTCAAGCGTGCAGCTGCCACGATGCCACTTGCCACCAGTTTGGCCATATTTCAGAGCTGCAACATCACTGGAGTGCCCAAAAGCACAAGGTGTGCAATACTCAGAGACATGGCCAAGGTAAGAAAGGCTGAAAGACGACCACCACTGAACAAGACACACAAGCTGAAACGTCAAGACTGGGCCAAGAAATATCTCAAGACTGATTTTTCTAAGGTTTTATGGACTGATGAAATGAGTGAGTCTTGATGGGCCAGATGGATGGGCCCGTGGCTGGATTGGTAAAGGGCAGAGAGCTCCAGTCCGACTCAGACGCCAGCAAGGTGGAGGTGGAGTACTGGTTTGGGCTGGTATCATCAAAGATGAGCTTGTGGGGCCTTTTCGGGTTGAGGATGGAGTCAAGCTCAACTCCCAGTCCTACTGCCAGTTCCTGGAAGACACCTTCTTCAAGCAGTGGTACAGGAAGAAGTCTGCATCCTTCAAGAAAAACATGATTTTCATGCAGGACAATGCTCCATCACACGCGTCCAAGTACTCCACAGCGTGGCTGGCAAGAAAGGGTATAAAAGAAGAAAATCTAATGACATGGCCTCCTTGTTCACCTGATCTGAACCCCATTGAGAACCTGTGGTCCATCATCAAATGTGAGATTTACAAGGAGGGAAAACAGTACACCTCTCTGAACAGTGTCTGGGAGGCTGTGGTTGCTGCTGCACACAATGTTGATGGTGAACAGATCAAAACACTGACAGAATCCATGGATGGCAGGCTTTTGAGTGTCCTTGCAAAGAAAGGTGGCTATATTGGTCACTGATTTGTTTTTGTTTTGTTTTTGAATGTCAGAAATGTATATTTGTGAATGTTGAGATGTTATATTGGTTTCACTGGTAATAATAAATAATTGAAATGGGTATATATTTGTTTTTTGTTAAGTTGCCTAATAATTATGCACAGTAATAGTCACCTGCACACACAGATATCCCCCTAACATAGCTATAACTAAAAACAAACTAAAAACTACTTCCAAAAATATTCAGCTTTGATATTAATGAGTTTTTTGGGTTCATTGAGAACATGGTTGTTGTTCAATAATAAAATTAATCATCAAAAATACAACTTGCCTAATAATTCTGCACTCCCTGTAAACTGATTTCACAACCTGTAGAACTAGATTTGTTAATACTGATGTTTACCACAAATAACATGAGTCATAGGAATAGTTTAAATAAATGTTGTCCTTACAAACTGTTAAAAATGCAGCATAATACAAAGTGACATAAAAAGATGGTTCCTGTTCAGTTGTATGACTTGAACCTTCTTAACACCGTGAGATGGGAGAAGCATCATGTTTGTGTGACAGTGTATCAGGTGATCTGCTCTGTGTGTTTGGTATGGTTTTTTTTGTTCTTTATTGAGCTTGTTATTTTTTCAGAAAGTTGACAAACATACATTTTATACAAAGACAACACTATAGAATTGAGTTGAATAAGACAAATCTCCTAATGCATGTTTCCATACCACAACTATACAGTGTTCTTTAACCCCTTAAGGACGCATGACGGAAAGTTTCCGTCATGCCGGTCCTACCCTTAAGGCCACATGACGGGTAATGCAGTATTTTCCCAGCATGGTCTATTACCTTGCTGGTAACTGAGCCCCAGGTATCATTTGATTCCCAACGAGGGAACCGGCTGTTAATCTAAATAGAAATAAAGAAAGATATAGTGTAATACAGTTTACAATATGAACACTGCGCAATATGAAATGCACTCACAGGATTGTGGACAGATTCAAGCTTGTAAGATGCCTCCCCCGAAAATATGGGGGGTTTAGGGAAATCCCCTGGATACTCTCTCTCCAATACAGGACTCCGGGTGAAGTTTGAAAAAGCAGCTTTAATTCAATATTAAAAAATATTACAAGCTTGAATCTGTCCACAATCCTGTGAGTGCATTTCATATTGCGCAGTGTTCATATTGTAAACTGTATTACACTATATCTTTCTTTATTTCTATTTAGATTAACAGCCGGTTCCCTCGCTGTGTTTTTTCCATATTTTGTTGTCAAGCTGATCGCTAGCTGGGAGCGATCAGAGGGAGGCTGTATTCATCTATATTCGATAAGTATCTTTGCATATATGCTGTATGTGTATAAGGTACACTATTGTTGGTTGTTTTGATCATTTGATTCCCCTCTCTCACTTGGGGCCAGAATTAGTGACCCCAGACTGACAGATGCTCTGTTTGCAGAGCTCAAAGTGAGCGCTGCAAATAAGCATTTAAATGGGGATTTAAATCCCCACTATTACAATTTGGTGTGATCAGGGTTAAATCCCTGGTCACAAAAGGGAGTTCCAGGTATCAATAGAAACCTAGGGCTCCCCTCTATCAGCTGGGGACATTTTTAGTGACCCCAGCCTTTTTGATGAGCTACATGCAGTGCTGGAAGTCAGCGCATGTATCTGCTTAAATAGGCATTTAAATGCCTATATCTAGATTTTGGTGTAAGCCGGGTTAAATCCCTGCTCACACCAGGAAACCCAGGTATCATTAGAAACCTGGGTCTCCCCTCTGTCAGATGGGGTAATTTTTAATGTCCCTAGACTGACAGCTGACCTGCATGCAGAGCTCAAAGTGAGATCGGCATGCAGCTGTTTAAATGGGGATTTAAATCCCCATAGAACACAATGCAGGGTTAAATCCCTGCTCACACTAGGAAACCTGGGGGTCCCCTCTGTCAGCTGGGTCCATTTTTAGTGGCGCCAGGTTTTTTTTTTTTTAATTCTTTATTTTTGTTGTGCAAAGAAGTTTGACAGAAATGTCTGCAGTGCCGCAGTAGCAGGCAAGATTAGACATCCATTCATTGAGAAGTTGCACATTTTGCTAAAATAACATATTAATACAAATTGTGTTGTTAGGTGATTAAAATTCAGAAACAGAGTAAAGTCATAAACGGTTTTATAACCGAGCGTCTTCGTGGTGCATAACAATAGAGCTACCCGTGGAAATAATAAGTCAGAATACGGCAATATGATGGTAATAATCAGTCGAGGGTGTAGAGGTCAGTATAGTATGGGCTCGGACTGTGTCGCTTGTAGTTTAGTGTAGTTTTGTGGCCACTCTAGGGTGTAGGGGAGCAGGGACGCATTCTGGCTTTTCATGGTTAGCGTTTGTCGTCCTCTGGGTGTATGTTGGGTCAGTACGTCGTCGGGACTCCTCTCAGTGTAAACCGAGGCGGTTCCATGTCTCTGAGTGTAAATATGGGAAAGGCATGGAAGGGCTTTAGTGTTTATAAGGGGGCTGTGCGCCTGGTGTGTGGTCCTGTCTGTGTCTCAGCAACCGCTGAAATGTACCCTCTTGTCTGCCGGCTCGGATTACATGGTTGTCACTGGGGACGCCCTATGGGTGCGGCTGTTGCTCTGGGTGGTATCGTAACTGGGAATCCAATGGGGTAAGGAGGATAGCTCCCGGGAGGTTGCCTGGCCCATGTAAGAATCTGGGTTTAGTGTCCCGTGTGTCCCCGTTTCCATGTCCCCCTATTCCCCGTGCCCCACTGTCATACGACCTTTGTGGTCAGTATCGTCCCTAGGGTTTCATGTGTCTATGTTCAGGGCTTCCAAAGCACACACTTAAATCAAATAATTAAACATAAAGTGGCATAAAATGTGTAAACTCAAACATTTTAACTCAGACGGAGGTCAAAAATTTTTTTTTAAGTTGAAACTCTTGGTAGGTATGGACAGTCATTATGGGAGCAGCTTCATGGCCGTCAGGCCTCCGGTATGGGTAGTCTCATGGAGGGTTTAGCAGCTTGGGGGTATCCCTTTTCCCCCTCTCTCCAAGTGTGTGTGTCTTCGCCTTCACGGCTGCTGGGCGACCGGTCCCTTGTAGTGTCTGGGGAATTGCAGGTAGGGGGGCAGCTGGAGTTTCTGCAAGAAGTCTGTCGGGTCCTCTGTGGCAGACAGGACATGGATTTCCTCCCCCCTGGATACCACTAGTGTTCCCAAGACCCCCCATCGGTACCTGATGTCGTTTGCTCTCAGCAACTTGGTGATGGGCAGGAGTCTGCGCCTGGCCAGCAGGACTGAAAATGGTAAGTCCGCATACACTGATATGGAGCAGGCATCTACCTGCACGCTGGAGCTTTTCCTGGAACAGGCCATTATGGCAGACTTCACTGCTGTGTCCCTTGTCACCGCAATTATGTCCCTGGGTGAGTCAGCTGGAGCCGTCGGTGCCTTCCTTATTCGAAAGGCTGCCACCAAAAGCGGTGAGTCACCATTCTCTCTGACCCCCATCGCCTTTAGTACTTTGTGTGCAAAGTCCAGGAGGGCCTCCGGTTGTACGGTTTCTGGAGCTCCGCGGATCCGAATGTGTGAGGGTTTCCACCTGGGAGTGGGTGTCTGTCAGGCGCTGCTCACGGGCTTCCTCTCTGGATTCCGCCGCTGCGAGTCGTTGTTGCAGTCCGCCGACTTCCACCTGCACCCCCGCCAGGTCCGCCTTCCATACCGCCCTCAGATCTTGAAGGAGTTTTTTGATGTCCCCCTTCGTGGAGGGAGAGGCATCGGAGTCAGAGTCCGCTCTCAGGTACACTCTGTTGGTGGTCTGCCGTGGACCCTCTTCGTCTATAGAGTCGCTGGAGTCATTAGAGCCATGCGGTCTGTCCGGCGCCATCTTGTTGCGGGCCTGCGGCTGTTCAAAAGAAAGTCTGATGTCTGAGTGGGTTACACTCTCCGGACGGGCATTTTTTTTGTTTTTGCGTCCCATAGTATTCTGTGGGGCTGTAGGATCTCCAAGGTCGTTTTTTTGGGGTTAAAATTCTGGTGCAAACGGCTTTTTCTCAATGTTTAGAGCAGGAGCAGCACCCATGCACATCTGTTCAGTCGGCGCCAGGCTTTTTGATGAGCTGCATGCAGAGCTAAAATTGAGGTGGGCAAGCAGCTCTTTTAATGGGGATTTAAATTGCCATAGACAGCAATGTAGTGTGAGCAGGGTTAAATCTCTGCTCACACCAGGAAACCTAGGTATCAATAAATACCTGGGGCTTCCCTCTGTCAGCTGGGGCCATTTTTAGTGGCCCCAGACTTTTTGATGAGCTGCATGCAGTGCTGAAAGTCAGCACTGCATATAGCCATTTAAATCCATAAAGAACACTGCAGCTGCGCAATCAAGCTCAGCTACAGTCATTCTCTCAAGTGATCTGAACAGACCCTGGGGGGGGTCAACCTCTATGCCCCAATGCCATTCTGATGAGTGCTGGGCATTTTCAGTTGCCCAGCACAGAGCATTGCATTGGGCATAATGTCTTCAATGTAAGAGATGGGAGACTGCAATACTGAAAATAGCCAGTAGATGGCAACATACCACTGTCTATTTTAGTTTAAAACCCCTTTACTAATATCAGTACTGATATTAGTAGAGGGAAACCTTTGGGATTAAGATTAAATTAAGGATTATTATTCGGTTTAGAATAAGTACTAGATTTATTATCATTTATAATCATATTATTGGGTTTGTTAAATTTGTTTAAGATTAGGTTTAAAATTAATTGTAGTATTGGGATTATGTTTCAGATTAGGATTGGGGTCAGCACGGGCATCCCTTGCTGAATATAGCAAGTAAATTCCTCTGCTGACACCAGCAGGGGGAATCCTTTTAACACTATTGCTAAAGGTAGCATTGAGATTAGGATTAACGTTATAATTCAGGTTACACATTGGATTACGTTATGGGTAAGGGTTTATTATTAGATTGAGGGTTAGATTTGGGATTAGGGCTTTGTTTAGGATTAGGGATTTAGATTGGGATTAAGATCGCTACTTTCCAAAGATATACATATGGAGTATATTTGTACTGAGAAGATGTTGCTGAGTACAGCTAAAATAATTTTATGACTGTGGGACACATGAGATTTAAAAAAAAATAAGCATCAAAAACACTGTGTATGTAAAAATGTAAATATAAAAAATACTACAAACTTTGAAACAAAATGTCACTTCAATAAAGCTTATGTTTTATGTGAGACTGGGCCGGACTGGGAAAAAAACTCGGCCCGGGCATTTTTTTTAATTACAGCGGCCCACTACAAAGGGGGCGGGGCCAGATAGGGTATGTTTTGTCATCACCAATGACAAGCACGCCCCATCACAAAGTGAGCATGTTGGTTCAATGCTCTTCCAGGGTAGACCATGCCAGAGCTCTTCAGCAGAGAAAAAGACCCTGTATTTGTTCTGCACAGCGCAAGCAAATTCAATAACATGCTTGCACTGTGTTTGCTTGAAATTTGTCTCTGGTGTCTCCATAGTTGGGATACCAGGAGACAAAAATGCTAGGAAAGCATATTGTGCAGTGTGAGGGTGCTGTGTGTGTGCGAGACGGGTGCAGTGTGTGAGTGATGGGTGCTGTGTTTGCGTGAGTGTGCTATGTGGGTAAGGGTGTTCTGTGTGTGTGTGATTGATTGGGTGCTGTGTGATTGATTGGGTGCTGTAAGTGTTAGGGGTACGGTGCAGTGCGTGTGTGTGAGAGGGTGCTGTAAGTGTTAGGGGTGTAGTGTGTGTGTGTGTGTGAGGGTGCTGTGAGTGTTAGGGGTGCAGTGTGTGTGTGTGTGAGGGTGCTGTGCGTGTCAGGGGTGCAGTGTGTGTGTGTGAGGGTGCTGTAAGTGTCAGGGGTGCAATGTGTGTGTGAGTGAGGGTGCTGTGAGTGTCAGGGGTGTCTGTGAGGCTGCTGTGCCCTGAGTGATTATATCCCCCCTCCCTGCTTACCTTATGCCTGGGAGGGGGGATCCTGCTGCTGGGGCTGCCATCCATCCCTGGTGGTCCTAGTGTTGAGTGAACTCTAGCCTGTTGGGCTAGAGTTCACTCTTGCGAGACCCGGAGCGTTGCCATGGCAACGCACCGAATCTCGCGAGAGGAACCCGGCGGAGCTGTAAGTTAAATCTCTGCCGGGGTTCGTCTGCTGGCAGGCTGACTCCCTCCCTCTCTCCCCCGGCGGCCGCACTATCCTGCATGTGGGCCGGTGAGGGAGATCTCTGTAGACTACTGCAGGGCCGGCGTTCAGATAGTGCCGGCCCTGCAAAGACTGGCAGGAGAGATCCTGGGACCTCCCCTGCCGGCTCGGCCCATGGCCACCGCGGCCCACAGGGCATTTGCCCGGTGTGCCCGATGGCCAGTCCGGGCCTGATGTGAGAGTCCCCATGGTGTCCACTTTTGTAAATGGTATGCATTGGTGGCGTAATTTAAATATATGAGCAACTAAAATGCCCCAAAATGAAACAAAGACCCATTGTCAAATTGCCATTTAAAAAAAAAAAAAACTGTACTGGGCCGGGTATGATTTTAGCCCTGTATTTGTTCACAAAAACCTGGCTAAGGTATACAAAGGGGGTCATTTTGTACTCAGGAAATATAGCTGAGAATAATTTAGTGATTTTATTTACAGTAGCATATATCGAGTTTTCCAAAATTAACCACTAAAATACAACATGTGCGAATAAAAATGCAAAAATAAAACAATGATAAAATTTGAAAAATTGGTGCTGACATAACTGTATAATAAAGCAAAAAATATACCATATGACATAGCCCGTGGTGTCTACTTTCACAAATGGTATGCATTTATGGGGTAATTTTAACTATAAAACTGCTACAACACCCTAAAATGTGATATAGACACATCAAATCCATTTATCAAAATTCTAATTGTAAAAACTGTAATGGTCAGGACTCTTTTAAGGCACTGTAGCTTCACAGGATAATGGAAAAGACATACATTGGGGGTATTGTTTTATTCAGAAGAGTTTGCTGAGCATAATTATGGGGTTTTGATCACAGTGGCACATACCAGACTTGAAAAATGACCTCAAATATGTAACGTGTATGTAAAAAAAATGAAGAAAAAAATTATTTTACCACAAAGTTTGACATAAACTGGTGAAAAAATTGCATCACGTTAAGGCACAATATACACCATATGTGATACACTGTAGTGTCTACTTTCACCAATAGTAGGTCCTTGAGGGATAAATTCAACAGTTAAACTGCTACAATACCCCAAAATGAGACTTGCCCCCATCAAATTCATCTATCAAAATTATCACTGTGAAAACTGAAATGGTCAGGTCTCTTTTATGCCACTGTAACTTCACAGGATAGTGGCAAAGGCATAGATTGGGGGTATCTTTTTACTCAGTTGATATGGCTGAAAACAATATGGGGTTTTCTACAGCAGTAGTATATATCCGCTTTATAAAATACACATTAAAAATCCTTGTTTTATGTGTGTATGTTAGAAATCTGAAAAAAAAATTACTACACTATTTAGCAGAGATTGGCGGCAAAAAGGCTACTTAAAAAGTGTCAGAATACCCTTTGGTAAATAGCCTGTGATGTGTGCTTTATATAAATATATACTTTTGTGAGGCAATTTTGCTTTCTGTTATGGCTATTAAGCTTACAAGACAAACATACCAAATTCTAAAATAGCTCCACATTGAAATTTTATTTTACTCCTTGTATTTTGCAACCTGTAACTTTCAAAATAAGCTGAAATCCTAGACATATTATGTACTCTGAAAATCAGAACAACTAATTGAATATTTTTTTAATTACTTTCCTTAAGCTGCACTTATTATGCACACGTTATTATTGCCTAAACTGGGGAAAAAACGTTTTTTTTTCTTCATTTTTTATAATAAGCATTTATATATGTATATGTCACATCAGATTAAAGCCCTTTTTGTCCTTTAAAAAATGATATATAACATGTGTTGGTGCAATAAATAAGAAAAATGCAAACCGAGGTTTGTCCTTAAGGTTAGGTCCAGTTTTTGAAGCTGCGTCCTTAAGGGGTTAAGATCATCACACACACAATTCACAATAAATAAATATGATCAGACCGAGGATGAAATGATTATATGGTTTGTTATTAGAACGTAATTCTCATTCCTTTCCTTTTTATTTTTTTAATTATAGAAAGGCTTATAAAGCTGAGACTGTTAATATATATTTACACACAATTATCAAGAAAATTGTTTTGAGGAAATGTACAATTCTTGAACAGGAAAATTATTTATATATATATATTTTTAAATCGCTTAACGGCATTCTATGCCGTCCTGCATTAAATGCCGTTGCGGTGGCATAGAACAACGTAACGGCTTAAGCCCCCAGGAGCCTCCAGCTACTCGCCTCGGCCACGATCCTCTTCTGGAGGGCTGCTTGACAGCCCAGGCAGCCCTCCCACGCAAATCAGGCCCCCAAAGAGCGATCACATGGCCTCCTATAGCTGGCTGTGGATCTGCCAGCAGGGGGACTTTTTGAAATGTCAGACAGTCCCACTGCTGGTGGGTAGTGTAAAAATAAATGAACATGCACAGACACTCTATTAAACACCACAAAGAAGAATCATACTGCACTCCTATGGGACACCACTTTACCCAGCCTGGCCACTCACTGAAGGACCTAAAAATCAAAGTACTGAAAGGGGGTTTTAAAAATACCCAGGAAAGAAAAGCCTTTGAAGCCAGAATGATTAAATGGTTTAACAGCAAGAAGAGAGGACTAAATATTGATTTGGGATTCCTGTCCCACTACCAACACTTTACATGAACACTCTCCCAGTGTTCATGTGTACCAACACTTTAAAATGCATTCCTATATGCTTATTCTATCTATATACAAAGTACTATGTGTAGACCTATGCTTTCCCATACTCGTATGCATGAATGCTTATATATATTACTGTGCATTTATATTTGTGTATATGAGTCCATGTGCATGTATGTATATGTGTTTATGTATATGTATATATACACGTGTTTATGCGTTCACATATACATATTTCTGTGTGTGTGCATGTATAAAGTGTATCATCCTGTGCACTGTCTGCTTGTTTGTTTTTCTTTTCCCTCTCTCCCCCCTACTCTTCTCTTCAACAAGATATTTATGACCCTCTGCTAAGATGGTGTCTATTTTCTAACAAACCTGTGTCTTATCTACACTCATGTCGCTTTAACCCCTGTATCACAACTCAACTCCAATAAAAAAGGTATTACAAGATAAGAATTTTATCTGTTTTTTACATCTACATCACTGGACTAATACGGCTACAATCTCTACTTTAAGATATATATATTATATATAATCTATATATTATATTTATCTATACACTTATAATTACAATAATAAAGAAATAAAATAATATATTTAACAAAAATTAAAATAAAATATATGTAATTTCATTCTAACTGTATTTTGTCATAAATATATATAGGTAACAAAATACACTTAGAATTACATTCTATACCTATCTATATATAAAATACAAATAACCGCAAAGATATATAATGACATAAATAACTACATAAGTGTACACGTAGACTTTAAATATATATATGTATATATATTAAAATTCTACGTGTATATTTAAGTAATATTTTAACATAATTATGTGATTTAATTATTTAAAATTTGATTGACATGCCTGACAACCCAGGCAAAAAGTGCAGAGAATTTGAACTGCAAGCACTATATTTAACCCTGTAACTTTCCAAGACACCATAAAACCTGTACATGGGGGCAGGGGCGTACCTAGAGCATTTGGCACCCCCTTGCCCCCCAAAGCCCCGCCCCCAGTGCCAGTTTGGCTCCGCCTCCGATTTTGCTTAGCTTCGCCCCACTTTTCCTCCGTGCGGCCAGTTTATCAGCTGTTTGCTTGTGTGAGCTGTACTGGCCGCACGGCACCCTAACTACCATGGGGCACTGTGCGGCCACAGCTCACACAGCCCCCTCCAGCCATTTTTGCCGCCCTAGGCAAAAGTAAAGTTTGACACCCCCCCCCATGTGACATAACAATGCCCCACCTATATGATTGCAGTGGTTCTGGGGACTATAGTGTTTCTTTAATGTGAGGTAAATTAGAGATTAGTGCCACGAATAATATACTAGATTGCCTACTTACAACCAGATAAGGATGATGATGGGCTCTAGCTGCAGTCTGGTTCCACTGGTCTGGTGTAGACCATGATCCCTGGAGGCTGTTTGTAACTGTGGTCACAAAAATCATGTTCTGGGAGAACGGGAAGCAGCTCCATTTTTGGGGGGCCCTTTACACAGCTCAAGGTCTGGGTCCCAGGGTCCACCTTCATGTTCCACCAATGAGTTTGTTCACAGGGGGTGGAGTGTGTAGGGGATGTCCTGATATGTGTGTAAGGAATGCATTGTGTGAATCTGTGTTTGTATGTGTAAGGGCTGCAAGGTGTGTTTCTGTTTATGTACGGGATGCATTGAGTGTGTGTAATGAATTCATTGTGTGTTTCTGTGTGTGTAAGGGTTGCATTGTGTGAAACAGTTGCATTGCTTGTGTATCTGTGTCAGTGTGTGTAATGCATTGTGTGTTTTTATGTGTGCAAAGGGTGCATTGTGTGTGATGAATGTCAATCTCTCCCCCCTTTCAATTTCCTTCTCTCCCCCCGCTCCAATTTCCTTCTCCACCTCCCAATTTCTTTCTTTATCCCCCTCCCAATTTCTTTCTTCATCCCCCTCTCCAATTTCCTTCTCCCCCCTCCCAATTTCTTTCTTTACCCCCCTCCAATTTCCTTCTCCCCCTCCCAATTTCTTTCTTTATCCCCCCTCCCAATCTTTCTTCATCCCCCTCTCCAATTTCCTTCTCCCCCTCCCAATTTCTTTCTTTCCCCACTCCCAATTTCTTTCTTTATCCCCCCTCCCAATTTCTTTATTTATGCCCCCCAATCTTTCTTTATTCCCCCTCCCAATCTCTTTCTTTATCCCCCCCAATCTTTCTTTATCCCCCAATTTCTTTCTTTATCCCCCCAATCTTTCTTTATCCCCCTCCCAATTTCTTTCTTTATCCCCCCATCTTTCTTTATCCCCC
>OW240916.1:40649834-40806012 GCA_933207985.1 Pelobates cultripes
ACGCACAGACATTTCCCCTCACTTTTGAGGGGAAAAAAAGTGCGTCTTATGGAGCGAAAAATACGGTATCTAAGGAATGTAAACTTCTACAGGCATTTAAAGACTTTGGATTACAAATACAATTACTATTTTTAATTTTGGATTACAATTCGTATCTAGATCTATCCAAGAATATCTTACTCTGGAACTTGGTGTTCTTTTCAATTCTTTCCCAGACAAATGTTTTGCTCATTTTAATCAACCACCTTTACAGGCAAAGATCATACTACGGATATTTTACTGTTACAACAATGATCAAAGATGCTGGGAGCACAAAAAAATTAAAAGACTGTTGGAGAACTTTGGTTTACTAATTTAAGGAAGAAATGGTCTACAATGCCCACAGTTTAATAGAGAGGGTGTTACGGGCAAATGCAAATATTACAAGTTTTAGAATGAAATGTTGTATTTCTTAAACTGTGTACTTTGTCTTTAAGAGATATTGCAAACTGACAAGGTGTAAGAAATGGAACATATTGTTTCTCATAGATGTTTCTTTAAGCAATAACCTCAGTGCATAATATGTTTGGGCCATTTTGTCCCAGACGAATTACAATAACAATAATGCATAAACAAGCTTCAAGGCTATACTACGACACTTGCAGTACACAATATACTGTGGTAACCCCAAGTTAATGGAACTTCCCCAAATCCGGGAATCTCCCACGACTGTACACTTACTACTTAGTATAAACAACAGATAACCTATTCAGACTTTAAGATGCCATTTTGAACTAAGTCAGGAAAATTTCCATGACGTTTGCACCCTTTAGTTATGGCCTTGAGGTTTGCCAAATTAAGGGAGGTCCTAAAATGAATAAAGTAAAAAAGTTACTTTTTTATATATGAACTACAGTGACCCTAAAATGTAGACACCTAAGGTATAAATAGGTGTACTTTTAAATGTTAAGAAACAGAGGAGAGACTTGGAGACAGACGCTGCTCCATCTTAAAATGACAGAGAGGCTGACATGATGACATGTTCAGAAGGGTATGTTAGCCTATTAATGATATTTGCAAGCATGTAATTTAATCTTATAAACCCTGCTATAATGGATTTTATATTTTTATATAATAATATTTAAAAAGACAATCTTGCTTCCAAGACAATCCTTATTTTATTTTGTATTCTCAATTATTTATATATGTTAAATAGAGGATCTCTTACACTACATAAAATTATGGCTAAGATATCTGTATGGTCAGCCCTACTAAGTTCTATGCTTTAAGACATTATAGTGGTAAATAAGGGAACCACCAGCGGTTACACTATGAGTGCGCTTTTTACGTTGAAGTACTTTTTACGTTGAAGTTATCTGTTCTCACTCTGTATCTGCACACTATGCTGGCGCGACGCATTATGGGGCTGGTAAATATTTTTTTTCCAGGGCTGCTTTTAATTCCCAGTCCGGCCCTGGTTACTTCTATTCCAAATAACTTACAAGGGAATCTCTATATTTGGTTCCCTAGTAATCATCCTTTGAGCTACTTATATCTGTGGCTATTTGGGTTTATTGGAAGTATATCTGGAAGAGACCACCTTCTGATTTATTTGTGGATACTTGGATGTATGAGATCTGTAATTAATTTATAATACACTGCCATATTTTCTGGCAGTATATCAGTATCGCCTTTTCCTATTAATGAGACTATTTCTAAATTAAGTATGACATATCAGAAGCACTAACAGGATTATGTATTACCAAGGAGGGTCCTATTATTACATACATATATCTTCATTGAGCATATTATAATAGATAGTTTTGGGATATCTATAGAGCCAGACACAATAAAGCTCACATAATAGATACTATGAAACTATATATATATATATGTGTGTGTGTGTGTGTGTGTGTGTGTGTGTGTATATTATGAAGCATTTTTGAATTGTTTGAATTTTTCACTTCTATTACCCTTTCAATTCTAACTACTATTCTATCTCTGTTATGACAAAATAGAGATAGCCTTGACATTCCACTTATTCTACCATAACAGGGCTATTCCTATTTTCCAGACTGCACAGCTTGTCATATTTGTTTTTACATTGTGACAAACATAGTATGTGTTCATTTGTTTTCCGTGTCCTCGTATTATGTTGGGTAATCTAAGGTTTGATATTTATGGAATATAGATTGAATAATATCTGATGATATTCACACACATAGTTTTTGTTTTAAGCAGTGATATAAAAACGTATGATTGTCAGATGGCAAATAAACAGACTTTGTTTAAAATATATATAAGTTTAATAATACACACTATAAAATACAAAGCAACAAAACAATACAATTATAATCCCTTTTCTATACCATATAGAAGTTCAAATCAACAAGTCAATTAATTTACTTGACAAGCCTAAGTATCAACATTACACTTCTTTTCATCTACAAGCTTATCAGCAATGGACAATAAAACATTCCCAGCAGAACCCAGCATAATGAATTAACAATATGGCACCCCTTGCATTAACAATTGTGAGTTGATTAATTTGTTTAAATATCAACCAACCCTGCCAAGTAAACATCATCAGTCTAACTACAATAACCCAAAATATATAAACTTTCTGATAGCCTTAGTATATACAGTATCTCACAAAAGTGAGTACAGCCTTCACATTTTTGTCAATATTTTATTATACCTTTTCATGTGACAACACTAAAGAAATGACATTCTGCTACAATGTAAAGTAGTAAGTGTACAGCCTGTATAACAGTAAAAACTGTGACATAGTGTATCAACATCCTGGAACCCCCTTCCCCCACCCTCCATCCCCCACTGAATTTTTTTATTTTAAATTGCACTGTTTTTCTGTATGTGCCGGTGTATGTCAAGGTGTGTATATCTGTGCTTTTACGTGCCAGTGTGTGTATCTGTGTATATCTGAAACACAGATACACACACACACACACACACACACACTGGCACATAGTGGCACACAGATACACACACTGACACAAAGATACACACACCTTGACACACAGTGTGTATCTGTGTGTGTGTGTGCATGTGTATGTATCTGTGTGAAAAAGTGTGTGCATCTGTTTTTGTATGTGTCTGTGTATCACACACAGTGACATACACACACTTGCACCCACAGATACACACTGGCACATACACACACTGACACACTCAGATACACACATGCACATACAAACACACTGGCACATACACACACACACACTTAGATACACACAGTGACACATACACAAACCTTGACACACAGATACACACACTCACACACTCACACACACATACTCTTTGACAGACACACATACAAACACATACGCTCTCATTGACAAGAACAGATACATTCTTACTGACAAACACATACACTCTCACACACTCACTGACAAGCACACATTCACTCTCACTGATAAACACACATATATTTTTTGACAGACATACAAACACACAGATACAATTTAATTTTTATTTTTACATTTTACCTCACCCAGCCCCACTACCTTTAGGCGAGCGGTCCCTGGAGTCCAGTGGGGCTGCTGAGTGGCTGGCGTGCGGTCCCTGGGGTCCAGTGGGGCTGCTGAGCAGTTGGCAAGCGGTCCCTGGGGTCCAGTGGTGCTGCTGGGTGGCTGGTGAGCGGTCCCTGGGGTCATGTGGGGCTGCTGAGCAGCTGGTGTGCGGTTCCTGGGGTCCAGTGAGGCTGCTCAGTGGCTGGCGAGCGGTCCCTGGGGTCCAGTGGTGCTGCTGGGCAGCTGGCACTGGGGTCCAGTGGTGCTGCTGGGCGGCTGGCTTACGGGCCACAAGGGAGCAGTGATCTCCATGCTCAGCTCCCTCATGCGCCTCTTAGTGATGCCGGAGCTGGAGTGACGTCATATTCGGGCTCCAGCATCACTGCTGTGTGCGTGAGGGAGCTGAGCAGGGAGATCGTTAATTCACCTATACTGGTGTTAGTTAAAATTAATTACTTTAAATATCCGTCTTTGGTTATGTGTATTCTTTAACACATGACAGGTTTTATTATATATATCTTTATATAATATGTATATATAATTAAATAATCTAACCTGTATGAATCAGTGATAAATATATTTATCTATACAAACATCAAATGATAGTGTATATATATGAATGCTTTTTATCTCTATATCAATCAATGAAAACATTTGCACATTACTGTAGCAATCACATATATTAGGGTACATTTGTAGATCATGCATGGTTCCAGTATATTTAATCAGGTTATATTCCTTATAATATGGAAGCAAGCTTTCTGTGAGACTTCAGTCTTTGAATCTTGTGGGCTGGAAAACATTCAGGTTTGTAATATTTATGGGCAGACAACTCATTGTTCCTTTGGTCCTTTGAAGCTCTATGGATTCTAGAAATTTCAGGTGGGAAAGTCCATCTTAGTAATGCATCATTCACTGTAATCCACATACACATACAGTATATCTCAGGGTGCAAATAGAGATAAGAATTTCTCCTGGTTAACTTCTCAGGATCGTTAAACAAAAGGATAGTTTGACCTTTGTTTAGTGAAGCTAAAACAGTGTTACGTAATGTCCATGCAAGTCTACCAGCATCCATATTGATTTCTGTATAATAAAATTCATACTGTCCCAAACAGCACAACAATTAGAACACACAAAAAACACTCACAGATACACTCAAGGAGATACACACGTTAACACATAGATACACACACTCACAGACACACACCACTGTAGCAGATACAATCACACATAAATAAACAAATCATTTATTGGTGGCTTCCCTGGGGTCATGTCAGCTGGGCTGCAATAGGAGCGAGTAGGCTGGGGCTGGCAAATTGTATGCCCCATGCTTTTCAGAGACTCACACTATCTCACCCTTTATAAGCTTGAAGCCTTTTCCAGTTATCTGTTTTGGGTAACTTATACTCTTTTCATTTCTACCACATTGTTTGCACTATGAATGATGTATATTCCCATATATATTTTATCCTGAATCATCACATCATTAAGCTCTGCACTCACTGAATCAGTGAAATCTTGGCCTTCATATCACCTGGAAGAAGATGTAACTTTGGACTTCGTGAGTCCTTAGGCAAACCTAAATATAAAGCCTCTTAATTCCATCAGCAGGCTTTTTTCCATAGACGCAATTACTCACAATCTCCCAGCTGTATAAACCACTGTATGATAGTCCTCATTGCAATAACCCCTCTCGAACCCCATCTCTTGCATTCATAATCCCATGACCCCCAATACCTCAAATCAGATCACCTACACAAATACCACAGCACCCTTAGAACCTATCACCAACAATCACATTACACTGTCCCCAACGTATCATCATATTATTTCTGTGGAGTGTCTGTGTGAATGTGAGAGCCACAGAGGGACTGGGGAAGGGGCAAAAGAGACATACAGGGATTGGGGGGGAGGCACCCAGAAGGACTGGGGAGACACAAAGAGACACAGAGGGGCTGTGAAAAGGGCAAAAGAGACAGACTTGGGCTTGGGAGAGAAACATCCAGAAGGGCTGGGGGGGGGGGGGGGGGGGATAGACAAAGAGAGAACCAGGGACTGGGGAGGCTGGGGATGCAAATGTGACAGATAGAGGCTTTAACTAAACCCATTAGACTTAAGTTGTGTCAACTAAAATCTACTTGAGATTTTAGTTGACTAAAACTCTAGATTAAAACTAAAACAATTCTGAAAACTAAGATAAGACTAAAACTAAAATGGCTTTTTAGTTAAAAAAAACCATGACTAAAACAAAATTGAAATTTGCTGCCTGATTACTACAACATTCCTGTGTAAATGGCTTAAAGGTCTTTCATATCAATGACCCTTGGGGTATTGACCAACTTGGAGCAAATAAACACATCCCTTTATCTCTTTTGGGAGGTTCCTCAGAGACCAGCATAAATTCCAGTAAGACTCAGATTAATATCATTCCACAGATAACTGAGAACTCCAATTTAGATAGACTGGCCTTGGAATGACTGGAATAATAACTATTTTTGTTGTTTTTGTGCAAATTGCACTATCCTCCACTCAAGTAAATAATTCAGGTAAGACATAAGAAGAACCTAGAAACAACTGGTCCAACTCCATCCAGGCATCCAGGTTATATTAATTTATTTCTAGTATTTTTTTAATTTTGTTTGATGTTAGAATGTGTTAAGGAGTTTGTTCTATTTTAAGTTATTGCTCTCTCCCAGATATATTTTGTGGAAAGGTTACATTGACTGATAACTGTGATATTCTTTTATATATAAATTGATCTTGCTGAACATTCCGGCAGGTATTATAATTATTATATTAAGTAGAACAGGACCTGCAAAAAGTGGGATACATTGACATTTGGCGGACTTATGAGACGCATAATCCTACACTGTAACTAATAACCATTATTAGCTGGCCCCAGTAACACCATTATCATATATGCACTTTCGGGTGAATGCAGCCCTGTTTTATATATATATATATATATATATATATATAGTAACATTTGTAGTTCTATGCTACTGACCAGGCCTTGGCTAGTGACTAGCGGAAATTTTAAGACCAAATTAACACGTCCTTTTGTATCCTGACCTACTAGGTTGACTGAAAAATTACTTGTTACCACAAATTACAATTTAGTTTTTTATTGAAATATTGCTTGCAACACAGAGGGCCAATGTTTGTGGTTAGGGAGGGCCAAAGTGTTGCTTCCTGCCTACATCAGCGTAGCACTGTACTTATTTATCTGTGCCTGGCCTCCGGATGGTCCAATGAGCTGGCCTCATAGATGTATTTTCCGATAGGCAGTTACCAACAGGGGTACATACTCTGACAAGAAATGTATACTTTTAATTTTTTATGCACATTTTGATACTTTTGCATTTTCAAACATGGCAAATATTTTTTTGGGTGTGTTCATTTGAAGAGGGAGGAAATTAGATATGTATATCCCAAATCTATTCTGTGTCCTACAAATTGTGGAGCTTTAAATAGAGAAATGATTTTCCTCTTTTGGGGGGAAGGGGAGGGGGGTCAGTGGGTGGGCATATGAGACTTTTGGTATTTCCTTCCCAGCCCTTCTCTCTCAGTGTAGGGAGCAATGCAGTTACATTCCTGCCCCTATGCAGACTTTCTGCATTAAAGGAACACTATAGGGTCAGGAACACAAACATGTATTCCTGACCCTATAGTGCAAAACTCACCATTTAGGTGGCTTGCCGGCGTTGGCCAGGGCCGGACTGGGGGATACGAAGCAGCCCTGGAAAAAATCTATGCCAGCCCCATAAGTCATTGTGCTATGTAGGGTGTGTGTATGTGTGTGTGTGTGTGTGTGTATATATATATGTGTGTGTGTATATATATATATATATATATACATATACATATATATATACATATACATATATATACATATACATATACATATATATATATATATATATACACACACACACACACACACACACACACAATTGAAATAGTTGGCTGCACTCTCGGATTTCCTGAAAACGTAACTTTTATTGAAATATTTAAGAGAAGATCAACGTTTCAGTCCCTCTTGTGGACTTTCGTCATGATTCTGACGAAAGTCCACAAGAGGGACTGAAACATTGATCTTCTCTTAAATATTTCAATAAAAGTTACGTTTTCAGGAAATCCGAGAGTGCAGCCAACTATTTCAATTGTGTGTGTGTGTGTGTGTGTGTGTGTGTATGTATGTATGTATGTATGTATGTATGTATGTATGTATGTATGTATATATGTATATATATATATATGCAATTGAAATAGTTGGCTGCACACTCATGCTTACTACAGACAAGCTCACTGTACACACATGCTCACCACAGACAGGCTCCGACACACCCATGCTCCTTACAGACAAGCTCACTAACACACACACACATATGATCCCTACAGACAAGCTCAGTGACACACATACAAGCTCACTCACTAGCAGGCACACACACACACACACACACACACAAACTCACTAGCAGGCACACACACACACACAGGCTCCCTCACTAGCAGATGCGCGCACACACACACAGAGGCAGACAGTCACTGACACCCAGGCAGACAGCCACACACACACACACACAGGCAGACAGTCATTGACACCAAGGCAAACACCCACACATACAAAGACAGGCAGACAGCCACACACTCACACACAGGCAGACAGCCACACACTCACACACAGGCAGGCAGTCACTCACAGGCAGTCACTCACTCACAGTCACTCACTCACAGTCACTCACTCACTCACAGTCACTCACTCACAGTCACACACTCACAGTCACACACTCACAGTCACACACTCACAGGCAGTCACACACTCAGTCAGGCAGTCCCACACTCAGTCAGGCAGTCACACACTCAGTCAGGCAGTCACACACTCACACAGAGACAGTCCCACACTCAGTCAGGCAGTCACACACTCACACAGAGACAGTCCCACACTCACACAGAGACAGTCACACACTCACAGGCAGTCACTCACAGGCAGTCACACACAGACAGTCACACACTCACACAGACAGTCACACACTCACACAGACAGTCACACACTCACACAGAGACAGTCACACACTCACAGGCAGTCACACACTCACACACTGACCTCCTTCTTACCTCCTGCTTGGAGTTCCTGGAGGCTGGTTGTTGGTGAAGCAGGGACTCCTTCCTGCTTCCCATGCTGCAGTCAGCCGGGCCCCGCCGCAGGTAAGCCCCGCCCCCGCCGCACGCTAAGCCCTGCTAGCCCCGCCCCGTCGCACTAAGCTCCGCCCCGTCTCAAATTTTTTTTTTTATTTTTTTTTTTTAATGATCCCGGCCGGCCGTGTGTGAGCTGTGCCGGCCGGCTCCCCCTGCTCCCATGGGGCTCTGTGCGGCCGGAGCTGTCAGCCCAATGATTAGGGCTGTCAGACCGGCCCCAGGTGCTGCGGCCCACCGGGAAATTTCCCGGCATCCCGGTGGGCCAGTCCGGCCCTGGCGTTGGCCCCGCGCTGGCCCCGCGCTGGCCCTGCCTCGCACTTGAATTTATGCATCTCTATGAGGAAAATTATGCATCTCCATTCAGAACATGGAGACGCTGAACAGCACTGCTGCCTTTTGTGCAGCACTGAGCCAGGAGGCACCACCAGTGGCCATCTGAGGAGTGGCCACTCGGAGGTGTCCCTTTTTCTCTGAAAAAGGTAGTGTTTGCACCAGGGCAGCAAGTAGCAGAAAGGGTCATAGCTGAAAGGGGCAGATGGAGCACAAAAGTAAAGGAGGAGAAGGAGCAGCAAGGAACAAAAGTAGCAGAAAGGGTTCAGAAAGAGAAAGGAGCATTAGGGCGCAAAAGAAGCTGAAAGGTAAGGAGCAGAAGGAGCCAAGGAGAAGAGAAGACAGTGTCAGAATAAAAAGACTTTGTCAAATGTAGTAGAAGAAAGGAAGTTTGGAGCAGGAAGGACAAGTGAAGTGATCCCTCCACTTTATTCTGGACACCACATCAGAAGGCTTTGGTCCCTGGGGCTGGCAGGAAAACTTTAGACCTTCTCATCTCCCCAGGTAAAAAGAAATATCAGTGTTAATGTGTTCACTTTTATTTACTGAGTGTCAGGAAGCACAGAGTGCCGCTGCTACGGGTGCCGCAGATTGGTCAGCTGGCACTCTAAGCCAATCACTAGATCCCCATTCATAAAAAAGTAAAACATATTTTTGAAACGGGAACTAGCGATTGGCTTAGAGCATCAGCTGACCACTCTAGCCAGTCAGCGGCACCCATGTCTGACGTCATTCTGCACTTCCTGACACTCAGTTTCAGAAGCTGAATACTACTGAGCAACCTGGAGATCTGGAGCAGAAGGAAGCCTTTCGGCTTAAACCGTGGGAGAGCGGTTTAACACCTTAAAGGAAAGAGAGCACCCAGGGGCCTCCTGGCATCATAGCATTTTCATTTAGATTAGTTTTTTTTGGTAACTAGAATGTTCCTTTAATTTGCTTAAAGGAACATTATAGTGTCAGGAATACAAACATGTATTCCTGAGACCATAGTTGTGAAACCGCTATTTACATAGCCTGCTCCCCTCTCCCCCCCAATGGTGTCCTGGTTTTTTATTTCCAAAATCTGGTCACCCTGGATTTTTGTGATAATGATCCCTCCCTTTCATGGCACTGTCAAAAAGGGGCCAAGCATGGATGCAATTACAATTATGTAATTACAAGTGGAGGGCTTGCTAAGGCTGCTGTTTTTGAGAGCTGCAGCTTTTGCAATCTCTTTTAAGATGTAAACCCAATGAATACACTCATGGAAAAAGGAATGTATGTATTTGTTGGGGGTATAACCACTAAAGAGTGATATTCTTTTTTTTCTTACACCTCCTGGACAGCATCCATTTTACATTCATTGTGAAGCTGCATTCTTAGTGAGCTGTCCAGGAAGTGGGAGGGTCTGGGAGGGAGGGTCTGCTGCTGATTGGCTGGAATGTGTCTGCTGACTGTGAGGTATAGGGTCAAAGTTTACTCAATGATGACGAATAGTGGGCGGACCGAACAGCGCATATGTTTGCCATCTGTGGCGAACCGTTCGGCGAACCGTTCGGGACATCACTACTAATAATTCCTTCAGCAGGCTTTTTTCCATAGACCCAATTATTCACATTCTCCCAGCTACATAAACCATTGAATCATAGCCCTCATTGCAATAACCCCACACCAACCCCATCTCTTGCATTCATATTCCCATCACCTCCAATACCTCAAATCAGATCACCTACACAAATACCTCAGCACCCTTAGAACTTATCACCAAAAATCACATTACACTGTCCCCAAAGTATCATCATATTATTCCTGTGGAGTGTCTGTGTGAATGTGAGAGCCACAGAGGGACTGGGGAAGGGGCAAAAGAGACAGACAGGGGTTAGGGTGGAGGCACCCAGAAGGACACAAAAAGAAACAGAGGGGCTGTGGAAAGGTCAAAAGAGACAGACTTGGGCTTGGGAGTGAAACATCCAGAGGGGCTGGGGGAGGGGGGGGGGTGGACAAAGAGACACTGAGGGACTGGGGAGGCTGGGGATGCAAATGTGACAGACAGAGGCTTTAAACTAAACCCACTAGATTTAAGTTGTGTCAGCTAAAACCTAATGGAGATTTTAGTTGACTAAAACTCTAGATTAAAACTAAAACAAGTCAGATTACCAAAATACGACTAAAACTAAAATGGCTTTTTAGTCAAAAGACTATGACTAAAACAAAATTGAAATTTGCTGCCACAATTAACACTGATTACTACAACATTCCTGTGTCTTTCATAACAATGACCCTTGGGGTATTGGCCAACTTGGAACAAATAAACACATCCCTTTATCTCTTTTGGGAGGTTCCTCAGAGAGCAGAATAAATTCCAGTAAGACTCAGATTAATATCATTCCACAGAGAACTGAGAACTTCAATTTAGATAGACTGGCCTTGGAATGACTGGAATAATAACAATTTTTGTTGTTTTTGTGCAAATTGCACTGTCCTCCACTCAAGTAAATAATTCAGGTAAGACATCAGAACCTAGAAACAACTGGTCCAACTCCATCCAGGCATCCAGGTTATATTAATTTATTTCTAGTATTTTTTTAATTTGTTTGATGTTAGAATGTGTTAAGGAGTTTGTTCTATTTTAAGTTATTGCTCTCTCACAAATATATTTTGTGGAAAGGTTACATTGACTGATAACTGTGATATTCTTTTATATATAAATTGATCTTGCTGAACATTCCAGCAGGTATTATAATTATTATATTAAGTAGAACAGGACCTGCAAAAAGTGGGATACATTGACATTTGGCGGACTTATGAGACGCATAATCCTACACTGTAACTAATCACCATTATTAGCTGGCCCCAGCAACACCATTATCATATATGCACTTTCGGGTGAGTGCAGGGGTACTTATTCTGACAACAAATGTATACATTTTTTATGCACATGTTGATACTTTTTCATTTTCAAACATGGCAAATATTATTTTTTTTTGTTCATTTGAAGAGGGAGGAAATTAGATATATATTTCCCAAATCTATTCTGCATCCTACAAATTGTGGAGCTTGAAACAGAGATCTATTTTTCCTTTTTTTGGGGTGGTGGGGGGAGGGAGGAGGGAGATCAGTGGCATATGAGTCTTCTGGTATTTCATTCCCAGTCCTTCTCTCTCAGTGTAGGGAGCAATGCAGTTGCATTCAGATTGACTGTCAGTCTGCGGCTGCGCTATATTTGTACCACTGCATATGGACTCAGAGTGCTGCACTGGGACTGTATACAGGCACCATATCAGGCTGCCTGTCTGCTTTCAATTATGTATGCTTTCGTTTACAGGGAAAAGGGGATGGTGATTACATTAGATAAAGTACAGCATTCTGGTGTGAATAGATACAGTTAAAGGGATAATCCAACCCTTTGGAGGGGGAAACGTTTCCTTATGATATGTCCTGTTTGACATATTTTCCTCCACCCCGTTTCCAGTTTAACATGCAAAAAATAAGTTTTATTTACCTGAAACCTGGCAAGGCAACCGGCACCCGGTCCTGAAGTCACAGGGGGCCTCGCACATTCCAATCACAGGCTTCTAATAGAGAAACCTGTGATTTGACCGTTTCACCAGCTTACAGTGCATACACTCAATCTGAGCCAGCAAGGGGAGTGAGTGAATGAGGAGGGATGGTTTTTTAAAGCAAAAAACACCTATGTGTGCAATTGAGAGAGGCAGCTGGGAGCACAGAGTGGTTGGGGGGAGAGTAGAGCAATCCTCCCCTTGCAGCTGGGAAAGATTATCACGTCTGATGACAGATGCAAAATCTGCACAAAATTTACATTAGGCAGCCCGAAGCAGAGTCACGTGTGCTAGGGGGCAGAGGCGGTTCTAGACTTTGAGGCAAAACTCAAATATGAGACCCCACGAACACCAAAGTGAAAAAAATAGAGTTGCGATACATGCACACATATACACATTGATTCACTATCTACCTGTGTATGTGCCTGAGAGTGTGTGTCTGACAGAGTATCCTGTGTGTGTGATTGTATGTCTCTGTGAGCATGTTTGCATTTTTGTCTGGGAGCGCATGTGTATGGGGTAGCTGCTTGAAGTGTGTTGTGTGTATGGGGGTCTGCCTGTGGCCTTTGTGCATTCTGTTTATGGCAAAGCTATGTTTCCTGACTGTGTGTGTATGATGAATGTTCTCAGCTGGTGACTGTGACAAGGTGAGTAAAGGCGTACCAGTGGCAGGGAGAGCATGACAGGGCAAAGGGGGTAAATGGGATAGGGTGGGGGGGTTGTGAGAGAGAATGAGGTACAGGGAGTATGGCATGGTTTGATGAGGAAGTGTGTCAGGGCAATTGTGGCATGGTAGGAGAGACGAGTGTGACAGGATTAAGGGGGGTTAATGTGACAGGGTGCATGTGGCAGAGTTGACAGGATTAGAGGCATTAATGTGACAGGATAAGTGTGGCTGGGTTGGGGGGAGAGTGTGACAGAATTAGGGGAGGTTAACTTGACAGGGTGAGTGTGGCAGAGTGAGGGCAGGTGAGTTTGGAAGGGGTGAGATTAACAGGACTAGGAGTTGTTAATGTGGGCATGACAGTGTGTGTGTGTGTGTGTGTGTGTGTGTGAAGGGGTGACAGTGTGTATGAGGGAGGGTGACAGTGTGTGTAAGGGGGAGACATTATGTGTGTGTGAGAGGGGTGATTCTGTATGGAATGGGGTGATACTATGTGTGTGGGGGGTCATTCTGTATGGAAAGGGAGGGATACTGTATAGGAGGAGGGTGATATGGTGTGGGACAGTGGGGTGATATTGTGAGAAAGGGGGGTGACAGTGTAGGGGTCATGACAGTGTGGGGAGGGGTGACAATGTGAGGGAGTATGGTAACACAACATAGTTGTGAGTGACAGTGTGTGGGGTGCATGACAGTGTGTCTGTGAAGGGGTTACAGTGTATATGAGGGAGGGGATACTGTGTGTGGAAGGGTTGACACTGAACGAGGACCCGACACATTAGTCTGCCCAAAGGTGGTTAGGCAGCCGCAAGGCCGCAGCCAGCGTGAAGCCTTAGGCGACCGTCTAAACCACCAAATTAGAGAGCCACCTCTGCTAGGGGTACATCTAGTCACAAAAATAAATCAGTAAGCACAGTGTTTCAAGCTGAAACACCACACATACGTATTTAGCTCTGAGTTCACTTAATTGAAACCATCTAGGGCTGTTCAAATTGGCTGGCGCTCCACAGTGTAAGGTGCCAAGCTTGACACCACAGTCAGAGAATAACTTAATGCTGACTCGTCACATCTACACATTGTAAATTATTGTATAAGCACAGAGCGAGCTATAGACAGAGGTGTAACTAGAAACCCCCAGCCTCCAGAAGCGTAACTAGAAACCACCGGGTCCCGGTGTGAAAATTGCCCCGGACCTTTTATGTATCTCATCCCCCCTCTATCTGTCTCATATCACCCAGCCCCTTCATGTCTCTTTCTCCCCAACTTGTCCCTCTATGTGTCTCATTCCCCCAACCAGCCCCTCCATGTGTCTCATTCCCCCATGTGTGTCAGCGTCCCACCCACCTTCCCTCCTGTACCTGCTCACCACCATGTAGCAAGACTGAGTGGACTGCAGTACCCAGTCTGACAGGAAGGTGCTAGTTGCTCTTAGTGAGCACTTCCTGTCAGACTGCGATCTGCTTGGCCATGCTACATTCAGTGACTGGCGGGAGGGAAACACTGCGCTGTGTGCTCCACTGCTGCCGGTAACCCAGTGACTGTGCGCACCTGGCCAGTGCGGCCGTACATCAGATTAGAAGTTATGCTGGCAGGAAATTCCCAGTGGACCAGGGCAAGGGTCGACAGGGCAGCTGTGGTCAACAGGGCCCACTCGCAGATGTGACCCTTGCGACTGTGGTTATGTCACTGCCTGCCTCTGCATTTCACAATGCAGCATACTCCAAAAATTCCCCACCAGGGCTAAACTACAGTTTGCAAAACATGAGGAGGAGGTGGAATATATTTTTTAACTCTTATATATATGTATGCCACATATATGCACATGTCAAAAGAACCATTAGATTACATTTCACTTTGTCATATATCCACGCAATGAGAGGTTTTTAATTGGACTGGAGGGGGTTATGTAAGGCAAACCACTAAACTGCCCATTCTTAAAAGGCCAAAATTACTTGAGTTAGCTTTGCGCAGGTTCTTGTGTCTTTTGTTCCCTAATGCAGGACAAAATGAGATTCCCATCTGTCATTCCCCAAGCGATAGAAGCTTTTATTGTAATGGGAAGGAAGTGAAGGTAAGTAAATAACACACTCACCTCCACAACTCTTCCAGGTGTGGGAGTCATCTTAGCCACATGCTACTCTAAATGCATTCAAAATGCTGATAATTTCAGCCTATCTCTGGCCTCCCAGGACTGTACAGCAGCCAGAGGCAGGACAGAGGAGGCAGAGCAGTCAGGTGCTGGGGGACTAACTTCAAGGTTAAATGATTCTAAGGCAGCTTAACCCCTGACGATTATACAATGCTTAGCCACTCCTGCCACCAAAACAACTTTATGGAGGTTAAGTTGCTAAGGGGTGGGAATGTTAATTTAATACACCAGGGCAGTAAATGCCCCATCAAAATGCCCTATATCCTTTGTGAAGGAATCCCCTTACCACCCTCAGTGAGGGCAAGATTGGCCAACTTAGGTTCAATCTTAAACAAAATGGCTTTGCGCTGCTACATAGAGAGGGATGCATTCACCCTGCCCGCAATAGAGATATTCCCTTTGGACCCAACCGCGGAGTTCCGTCAGGTCAACCTGCCTGTTCTTGGCCCTGGCGTCCTCCGCCAGATCAAATAGTTTGGCCAGGGGGCCAAAGATGTCCAAGTGTTTC
This sequence comes from Pelobates cultripes, assembly GCA_933207985.1. Classification (NCBI taxonomy): domain Eukaryota; kingdom Metazoa; phylum Chordata; class Amphibia; order Anura; family Pelobatidae; genus Pelobates; species Pelobates cultripes. The sequence continues at coordinate 40,665,733 of OW240916.1, forward strand.
ACATGGCAGGACCTGAGTGCCGAATCTAGGACCTTACGCAGGTTGCACCCTAGTTTGGCCAAGAACTGGGCCATCTTTGGGTCAACCTCGAGGTCACATACCTTGTTAGGTACCACAGATCTAGGGCACTCAGCCCTGCGTTTGTCCTGGGCTGCCTTGCTAAGAGGGCTCCCAGGTTTCCAGGTAGCGGACCATGTGGTCAACCGGGAGCCACTCGGCCAACATAGAATGATGTAGGTCATCCAAGTTGAAAGGGGCTTGCCCAGCGGATCCACGAGGGCAGACTCGCGTCCGCTCCACAGAAGGATCAGGCCTTGGGTCAACTGCAGTCATCTCTGCCGGAGTGGAGGTAAAGAGGTCAAGACATTCAACCAGAATCTTTCTCCAAGTCACTAGAGGACTCAACACCAGCCTCCTCGCTAGACCCTATTTCTGAGTCAGAGTGACTCTCAGGTTGTGCTCTCAAACATTTCCACCGCCACGCCTGTTATGCCTGACATGGCAAGTCTCTTTTGCGTTGATTAGAAACGCTTTCTTAAGAGATCCACACCAGGACATGGTATGCGCATCGAGGGATCCGTGGCCACTGTGCCAGATGGGCATGCAAGCAATGCTTGAGATATAGACTAGGACAAGGCCAAAGACATAGATCCCATAGAGGCCATAATGGTGTCCATCACAGACCGCTGCAGCACCAAGGACTGTGCGTCCTCCCTGCGAGAGTCAGGGGGGGAGCCAGCAGTAGAAGGGGCATTTCCCAATAGTACTGGGGTATCCATCCCCATGGTAGGGGGGTATACAGACACCTTAGAATTAGGCATGGCAAGATAGGAGACCCATAGTATAAGAAAACTGATACAGGATGGGGCGTGGCTAGCTGAGATACAGAGCAGACGTGCATGTGTGTTGCTCCGGCTCCACACACTGTAAAAGAAGCCTTTTTACCAAATATAATACCTCGGAAAAGAGCCCAAAAACGCCTGGCTGCCTCCCGAAGTGCAATGGGGCTCCAACACAAAAAAAACACTTGCCCAGAGAATGTAACTCACCCCGATATCAGACTCTCTTTCGACAGGCCCGCAACAAAATGGCGCCGAGCAGGCCACATGGCTCCAGCGACTCCAGAGACGAAGAGGAATTGCCCTAAACTACCAGCAGAGTATATCTGCGGGTGGACACAGACTCGGATGCCTCTCCCTCCACAAAGGGAGACATCAAGAAACTCCTCCAGGACCTAAGAGCAGTGTGGAAAGCAGACCTGGTGGGGGTGCAGGTGGAAGATGGCGGGCTGCGGCAGCAGATTACGGCAGTGGAATCCAGAGAGGAAACCCGGGAACAACGCCTGACTGACACCTACTCCCAGGTGGAAGCTCTTACACAACAGGTCCAAAGCCCCTCCCGTACGGTGGCTTCACTGGAGGCAAGATAATGCCGGAGGAATGTCCTTATCTGGGGAGCACCAGAAACAGTGAGTCCAGAAGCCCTACTGGACTTCGCCCACAAGGTAACAAAAGCAATGGGGACCAGAAGAGCAGGAGACTCACCAAAATTTGTGATGGCCTTTAGAATAAGGAAAGCATCGACCGCCCCAGTGGACGCTCCCAGAGACATAATTGTGGTAACCCGGGACACAACAATAAAATCGGCTATTATGGCCTGCTCCAGGAGGTGCCCCAGCGTGCAAGTGGATGCCTGCAAGATAACAGTATACGCGGACTTACCATTCTCAATCCTGCTGGCCAGATGCAGGTTCCTACCCGTCACCAGGCTCCTGAGGGCTGACGGGGACATTAACTCTGGGGCGATGGAAGGCGGAGTTACTCCCAGGCTACAGAACCCTCCATAAGTCTGACTAGGCTGATGGTCTCTGGGGGTCTCACACAGCAGCGATGTGGACTAGAATCCTTGGGGACGGACAGCTATCAATGCTTCTACCTGCCACTAGTTTATGTTTACAGTGCATTTTGACAGCCTCATAGAAGTTTGTAAGAGTTTTTATAGCTTTGTTGTGATATTATAAGACACAGTGGGAAAGTAACACACTTGCAGACTTAACTGTTGTGGTGCCATGGGGCAGAAGGAGAGGGTACACACAAGGGGTTGTAAAACTAAATAGAGCACAGAGCCTCCTGTCCCAGACATGTCACCCACACAGAGTTGTAACTGACCCACTAACCTACCCAGAGCTAAGACTCGGGCAGGTCCTGCCTTCCTGCACACAGTCAAACCCACAGGTATTAATCTCCTTTAATATCAAGGCCTTGGCCCTTACTCAGAGACATGGAAGCATAACGGACTTTGTTCACGGGGGGAGTAACCGTGACCGTGACCAGCAGCCACATATGTTGAAGCCTTACATTGATAGTTATATTTGCCTAACGCCCACCACACATGACAAATGACATGCCTGTATTTAAACCTTTTTGCACAATAAAAATAAAGAATATAAAAAAAAAAAAAAACGAATACAGGAGAATTCTGGATGCTGTTAGAAAAAAGCCAGTGAAGTTTTGAGGATTAATTGCCCAGACTGGTTACCCAGGAGAAGGGACAGACGGGAGCTCACCAGGGCCCAGACCAGCAGCAAAGTGTAGTCCTAGTCCTAGCAGGTAGAAAAAACATGATATACCTAAGAACATAAATAGAGAAAGGAAAACAAACTCATAGGGTAATAACGTTAGTTGTAATAAACCCCAATTTCAAAGTTGCACTCACAAATTGGCAGAAAATTAAGGCTCATCAATAGTGTGTAGAATCCCATAGATCCAGTGTTGTTCAGATATCCAGTAATGCTTGTGGAAAGATATAAAAATACATAGTACAGCATTGATATTTAATAAAATCACACGCTTTAATGTTTACACTTACAGCACACAAGGCGATCAAAAGCCCATCAATATAACTCTGCATTCCCCGGTCCCAATCTCTATGGTATGAAGTATAGGGGTCCTCACAGGTGTTGTGGGCAAAAAGCAGTGTTTTGTCTTGTACTCTAGACTTCATCAGGAGTGAAAAGGTGAGTAGTACACAAAATAACAGCATTTAGGCTGAGGGCTTCTCATTTCCCCCTTTCATTTAACTATTTCTAACTTTGCCTGCTATTCTCTGTACCAAGTTTATACTTATTATGAACTCTGGTATTTATCATTCTTTTTGGGAACATTATCTTACTATTACGATTTCTTGTTACTTTATTAAACTACCTCTGCATTTGTAGGAGGGTTAAGGGAGACTTTATGTGATTAGGGTCCAGGCCCGGACTGGCCATCGGGCACAGCGGGCAAATGCCCGGTGGGCCGCGGCCGGCAGGGGAGGTCCCAGGATCTCCCCTGTCGGTCTATGCAGGGCCGGCGCTCGCATAGCGCCGGCCTCGCTGTTTGCCATGGAGGGCCGGTGGGGAGATCTAAGATCTCCCTCACCGGCCCATTTAAACAGACCTGCGGCTGGGGAGGGAGGGAGAGGACCCGGCGGAGCTCTATCTTGCAGCTCCGCCGGGCTCCTCTCGCGAGATCGGGAGCGTTGCCATGGCAACGCCCCGATCTCGCGAGAGTGAACTCTAGCCTTCAGGCTAGAGTTCACTCACCACTGGACCACCAGGGATGATGTGAGTGTGCCGGTCCCCCTCCTCCTAGACACCACGTGCCTGTCCCCCCTCCCAGGCTAAAGGTAAGGAGGGGGGGGGGAGAGATATAATGCCTACTTAGTTGGTTTTTTTAAAATTTCTTTATTTACCCCTCCATAGTTTTTTATTTGTTTATTTACCCCCCCCACACACACACACATCATACACAGCACTCTCACACATTGCACTCTCACACACATCATACACAGCACTCTCACACATTGCACTCTCACACACATCATACATAGCACTCTCACACATTGCACTCTCACACACATCATACACAGCACTCTCACACTCAGCACTCTCACATTCAGCACTCACACACATCATACACAGCACTCTCACACTCAGCACTCTCACATTCAGCACTCACACACATCATACACAGCACTCTCACACACATCATACACAGCACTATCACACACAACACTCTCACACACAGCACTCTCACACATCACTCTCAAACACATAACACTCAGCATTCACACTCAGCACTCACAACACTCTCACACACATCATACACAGCACCCACACACACAGCACCCTCACACAAATCAATCACATACAGCACCCACACATACAGCACCCTCACACACACAACACCCTCACACAGCACCCACACCTCACACACATGATCCATCACACACACATACTGCACCCCTCACATACACACACAGCCCCCCGATACACTGCATCACACACATACACAATACTTCCAAACATATTTATATAATATATATACACATATAAATATACACACAGCACCCCTCACACACACACACACACCCCTCACACACACACAGCACCCCTAAACACATTTCATTCCAGACACACACTAGATCCTCTACCCAACTCTGGATCATCTACACACATACACACACTAGATCCCTATATACACTCTGAATCCATTATATACGCACGCTCACTAGATCTCCTATACATATTCTGGGTCCTTCAAACACACACACACTCTGGATCCCCTATACGCACACTAGATTCCTTGTAAGCAAACACATACTACATTCCCTGAACACACACTCTCTGCAAACACTACATCACCTACACACACACACACACACACTATAGCCTGTATACACACACTTGCTACATCCCCTAAACACACATTCTCTAAAGCCCCTAGCCACATATGCATTAAATTACACCACAAACACAACACGACTAAAACCGACCTTATTACACAATACCACACCACAACCAGCTCACTCTGCACACACGCAATACCCCAAGCAGGCTCCAAACACATGCACAATACTCTTTCCTGGCCCTTTTGACTCCTGGTATCCATTTATAGAGACACCAGAGACAAGTTGCAAGGAAACACAGTGCAAGCGCAGGACTTGTTTTTTTTTTTTTGTATAAGTTATTAAATTTGCTTGCACTGCGCAGAACAAATACAGGGCTTTTTTCTCATGCTAGAGCTCTTCAGCAGAGCTCTGCGCATGATCTGCCCTGGAAGAGCATTGAACCAACATGCTCACTTTGAGAGGGGGCGTGTTTGTCATGAGTGATGACAAAACACACCCTCTTTGCCCCGCCCCCTTCTTAGTGGGCCGCTGTGATAAAAAAAATGCCCGGGCCGAATTTTTTTCCCAGTCCGGCCCTGTTAGGGTCTCTTTCTTTTTCTGTAGATAGACATTTTAATTAATATTGGGTCTTTTTCCTAAATACAGATCTCACCATTGGAACCTTTCTATCCAGTGTCCATTATTTTCTGTTGGACATTAATTATAGTTAACCAACTGGGCATTACAAATGAAAATTGGTTGATATAAATACTTATAGGAATAATCTCCTGAGATGATAAAAAGATTATTATTTTTGTGACAGCATCTTTTATATCCACTGTGACATATGTAGGAGTGCAAGACCACATTGAAGGAATGGCTGAGATTACTGATAATGATCATTCATTAGATAGCCTGTCAAGTGCACCATTACATCCAGCAGCAGCACTTTTCATGCCTAGCTGCAGATTGTAATTTACTGTCTTTCGCTGATAACGATCACCTACTGGACAATTTGCTAGGCTTAATATTTTACATAGCGGCAGCACTTTTCATACCTAGCCATACTTTAATTTGAGTCTCTATTTTCATATTTGTCTGATTTTTGCTGCTTTCTATGGAAATATGTTCACTTTCTAATACCCCAGTGCAGGGCCGCCATCAGGGGGTGACAACCATAACGGTTGTCACGGGCCGGCGGCCCTGGGTGGCCTGGCCGCCCGGGCACCACGTGTGGGCCATCCGATGGGCCCTATATCTTCAGGGGCCAGGTCAGCGCTGTGGTCGTGGTATAGCGCGACCAGGCCCCTTTAAAAAAAAAAAAAAGCAGCCGCAAGTGCTGCTGGGAGGTAGTGGTCACTTCCTCCCAGCCCACTTTGCGCGGGTGAAGAGGGAGAGCCAGGCAGTGAAGAGGGAGCCGTGCCGACTCCCATCATCCAGAGCCATCCTCCTGCAAAGAAAAGGTAAGAGACAGGAGGGTGGCTGGAAAATTAGCTGTGTGTGTGTGTGTGTGTGTGTGCATGCATGCATGCATGTCTGTCTGTGTATCTATGTATGTCCGTATGTATGTCTGTATGCATGTATGTCTATGTATGTCTGTCTGTCTTTCTGTCTTTCTGTCTGCATGTCTGTCTGTCTGTATGTCTGTCTGTCTGCATGTATGTCTGTCTGTATGCCTATTTGTATGTCTGTCTATGTATGTCTGTGTCTGTATGCATGTATGTCTATGTATGTCTGTCTGTCTGTATGTGTATGTCTGTCTGTATGTATGTATATGTATGTATGTCTGTCTGTATGCATGTCTATGTCTGGCTGTCTGACTGTATGCATGCATGTATGTCTATGTCTGTATGTCTGTATGTCATTATATATGTATATATGTATGTCTGTATGTCAGTATGAATGTATGTCTGTATATATGCATGTATGTATGTATGTATGTCTGTATGCCATTCTGAATGTATGTCTGTGTATGTCTGTATGCCATTATGAATGTATGTGTGTATGGATGTCAGTGTCTGTATGTATATATGAATGCATGTGTGTGTGTGTGTATGTATGTATGTCGGTGTCTGTATGTATGTATGGGCCTTCATGTCCTCATGCATGTGTGTCTGTATGTATGTTAGTATGTGTCTGTCTGTCACTATGTATGCCTGTGTGTATGTCTCAGTTTGTGTGTGTCAGTATGTATGCGTGTATGTCTGTTTCAGTATGTGTGTCTGTTAGTATGTATCTGTGTCCTTTTGTATCAGTGTGTGTGTTTGTGTCTGTGTGTGTATTCCTGTGGGCGGTATTTGGAGGCGGGCCCAGTGGGCGGTATTTGGAGGCGGGCCCAAGACCCTGAGCTGAGTTAGGGGCCCCAAAATATCTGGTGGCGGCCCTGCCCCACTGTGATATATATATAGGAGTGGATCACCATATTGAAGGAACGACTGAAATCACTGATAACGATCATTCATTAGATTTCTTGTCAAGCGCAACATTAAATCCAAGGCAGCACTTTTCATATCTATCCTCAGATTTTAATTTACTGCCTTCCGCTGATTACGATCGCCTATTGGACAGTCTGTTAAGTCTAACACGATTTATTTATTTATTTATAAAATATTTTACCAGGAAAGATACATTGAGATTTCTCTCGTTTTCAAGTATGTCCTGGGTCCACAAATCATTGCATTGTTACATTAGGGTACAATAAAATACAAAAACAATATTAATACAAAATAAATACAAAATTTAACATAGAACAGGTAGGAAATATATAATCAACCATGACAGGTGCATTCTGTTTTCAAGGTATGTAGAGAGGGATCTCTTAAAGGACTTTAGGCTTAGGGATGATTTTAAATTTTGCGGGAGGTCGTTCCACAATTGCGGTGCTCTGTAGGAGGAGAATCGGGACGTTTTCTGTTTGTATTGAGGTAGACTAAGTAAAGTGTTGGTACTGGATCGGAGCTTATAAAAAGTGGGAACAGATGGGGAAAGCATTTTGTTCAGGTAGGGTGGGAGTTTCTCAGAAAAGCTCTTAAACACAAGGCTGGAAAGATGAAGGGTGCGTCTGGATTCCAGCAACAACCAGTTTAGTTCTTTTAGCATGTCACAATGGTGGGTCCTGTAATTACATTGTAGCACAAATCGGCAGAACGAGTTATATAATGTGTTGAGTTTATTAATGTGGGTATGAGGTGCAGATGCATATACTACATCCCCATAATCAATGATTGGCATCAGCATTTGCTGTACAATCTTTTCTTTTACTGTGGGCTTAGGCAGGATTTGTTTCTGTACAGGACACCTAGTTTTAGATAAAGTTTAGATGCAAGCTTTTCTATGTGCAGGCCAAAAGATAGTTGGGGTTTAATATCATACCCAAGTATTTGAAAGAGTGGACTGCGGTCAGTGTGCCATTTGAATTTGTTTTGATGGATAGGTGGGAATTGTGTAATTTAGGTACTGTTCCAAAGATCATTCTGACAGTTTTGTCAGTGTTCAGGAAGAGTTTGTTTTTTGCGATCCACCTTTCTACCTCTGTAAACTGGTCTTGGAGCACAGCCTCGAGTTGTGGTAGATCGGATTTGCTCGCATAGATTACCGTGTCATCTGTGTACATGTGTACATTTGAGGATTTGCAGACGTTAGGCAGATCATTTATAAATAATGTAAATAGTAGGGGGCCGAGAATGGAACCCTGGGGAACACCACATGTGACTGGGAGAGGGAGGGAGTCACTGTCAGAAAGGGACACACATTGTGAGCGATCCAATACATACAATCGAAACCAGGTTAGTGAAAGATCATCAATACCTGAGTTTTTGCGTTTGTGCAGTAGAATGTCGTGGTCTACTGTGTCAAAGGCCTTAGCAAAATCAAGGAAAATAGCTCCAGTTAGGGCTCCTTGTTCCATGCCAGTTTGGATGTCATTGCAAACTTTTAAGAGGGCAGTTGTAGTGGAGTGATTCTGGCAAAAGCCCGACTGATCAGGGGTCAGATAGTTAAATTGTTGGTAGTACTCACAAAGTTGCATATGGACACATTTTTCTAAGGTTTTTGACAATACCGGGTGTGGTGACATTCTGTCATCAAACTAATATGGTGACCAGGGATCATGTATGCCTTTATTAAAGTGGGATAAGCTTTACCCTTTGATATGGTAATTGGTTATAGTTAGAAACCAAAGTAGTGTCACCACTTTTATGGATAGGCACTACTCTCGCAGTCTTCCAAAGTTTGGGTATGTATCCAGACACCAAGGATTCATTAATTAGAGTTGAGACGGGTTTAACAATTGCCGGCGCACTGAGCTTCAACAGCATTGCTGGGATTTGATCGGGTCCGGACTGGTTTTTCATTTTTAGATTATTAAGATGTTTTTTAATGACACTAACAGGTACAGGTCTAAAAATAAACTTGTCTATATTGGGCCTTTGCAAATTTAGTGTGACCTGATCCACATTAGTAGTTTCAGGATGCGTATCATTTATTAGCTTGGCAATCAGGGCAGTAGAGCATCCGACAAAATAATTGTGAAAGGCATTTGCTACATCTAAGGGAAGTTGCAGGGTTTGGTTACCCACTTTGACAGTGGAGGGTTGGGAGTGGATTTTGTGAGTTTGTAGTTTATTTATGACTTTCCAAAAGTTTCTAGGGTTTGAGATGTTATTGTTGAGATTTTCAAAGAAATATTGGGCCTTGGCCAATTTTGTCTGTTTTGTGCATATATTTTGTCATTGTCTATATGCACAGTGATCATTCATAGAGCCAGTACGCTTAAACTTTGACCATAAAGAATCCCGAAACTGGTACATTTGGATGAGGTCAGCTGTGATCCAGTTCATATGTGCTCCTTTTACCCTCACCTTATGCAGCGTGGCATGCAAATTGCAAATTTGTAGGAGTTCAGACTGAAAGAATTCAACAGCACAGTCTAGATCTGGGATAATGTTTAATCTGTGCCATGGGAGGTTCTTGATGTCGTTTAGAAAGGATTCAAGATTACATTTTTTGAAGAACCTAGTTATTTTAACCTTGGGAGAGGATTTAATAGCCTTATTTTGCGCACGCAGTACACTAAACAGTGATCACTGAAAATGTTTGGGAGAACACCGGCCTCCTGGATCCTATCAGGAGAAGTGGAGAGAATCCAACGAGCAGGGTATGCTTATGGCTTTTAATGTTCACGCGAGTTGGGGAGGAGATTAATTGATTTAGCTGCAACGTCTTAAACAGCATGCAAGAACTATTATTTTTAGGATTCAGCCAATCAATATTAAAATCTCCAGAGACCAACAGTTCACTTTTTGGGTTTTGCGTTATGGTTTCACTAAGGAGATGGGCTATGTCAGAAAGGGAATGCACAGGGGAGCTAGGTGGGCGGTAGATTCCTGCAACAATGATTGATTTACTGCACTGGATCTCAATTGTGAAAGAAAGGAAATCAAAGGTGGCAGGAGGACTAAGGTTTTGTAAAGGGGTAAACTTTATGGAATTGTTAACATAAATAACAATGTCTCCTCCTCTCTTTGCTCTGTTATTTCTAAAACATGAATAACCTTGTATTGCAATGGCGGTGTCTGGTATTTTAGCTGTTAACCATGTTTCTGAGAGCACAATGATTTTTGGTTTGTAATGGGAACACCAGGCTTGCAGTGCATCCAGTTTAGGGAGTAAACTACGGATGTTGCAGTGCACAAAAGAGAGGCCTTTTTTAGTGGGGAGATTAGGACTAGAATTAGCTGGGGGACCAGGGTTAGACTCCACATTATTTGCAAGGGCAAGTAACATAAGGAGTAGGAATTTGGACTTAATTTTTGTTTGCCCATATAGTGAATGGGATACTTTATAATTTTGTGAGGTGGGGGTAGGAGGGCTATTTTTTATAACTCTCCACCAGCACTCAGCAGATAAGTTAAAAGAAGAGAGCAGGCCGTGGTGTATGATAATTCGTGTTCCAGTTTGAGGTGTGTGCTTATGCTGGTAGTGGTGTGAACAAAATTGGATTGAGAAAACAGTTATTAAGAATAACAGTATGGTTATATTTGGGTGGTTGAAAATGAAACAGAAATTGTGAAAAACATAAATTAAATAGAGGTATATAGTTTTGGTGTGTGTGATATATATCTATTTGTAGTCAGAGAGGGTATGTGTTCTATAGGGTTAAGAGATTGAAAGGGTGTGCTGATCAGTGTTTGCACTTGACATTTCAGTAGACTGAAAGTTGTGTGGGAGACTATCTATAAATGAGGAAATGACCAAGAGATGGGGAGGGAATCAGTCTTCCAAAAGGCTACCTGTTTCAAATGGCCATGGAACAGCTGATGGAGCTCTGAGTATGTTTAAAAATCAGACTGTGGAAGAGAGATGTATATTAGGGTCAGATGGGCTAAGAAATTGAAGGGGGGTGTATAGATGGACATTTGATTTAAGAAAAAACAAAAGCTAAGATTGAGAATTACAGAGATAAGACAGAGGTATTTAAGTAGGGAAATAAAACCATTAAACAAGGAACAGGAAAGATATATGGGCCTGAGCTGGTTAAACTAACTTTTAACATGATGGACAAAGACAAAGGTGATAAAATACTTTGCATGATTAGCACAGGCTATAGTTACAAAGACATGAAAATGTATACATTGAAAATAATAAAACTAAATAATAGTCACTAAATATAAAAACATACACAGTCAACAAAATTAACAGGGTAAGTAGAAATATAATGAAATGTCAGTCTTCCAGAAGGCTACCCGTTTCAAATGGCCATGGAACAGCTGATGGAGCTCTGAGTTCTATGCTGGGGATACACAGCGGCAGCACTTTTCATACCTAGCCGTACTGTCATTACATTCTTTATTCCTATATCTGTCTGATTTTTGCTGTTTTCTATGGAAATGTGCTCACCTTCTAACGCTCTAAAGACAAAAATATTTAAAGATCTTTAGAAGTACAGGTTATAACTTCATATAGGTCTCTGTGATTACACCAAGAGGTAATACTTGGATCTGAGTGACTACTCCCTGTACTGTAGGTTTACATAACTGACATTTGAAGTTTAAACCCAGTTGATATAGTTAGAAAATGCTAATTTCTACTGTGATACACGTGTTTTCAGATCTGTCCCTAAATAGGAGGGGACTCTAAAGTCTTTAACCACTTAAGGACGGTGGGCGTTCTATACCGTCCTTGGGGACCAGGCTCTAAATGCCGGGGGGGCGGCATAGAAGTATGTAGGGATGTATATAAAAATACCCCTTTCTGTCTCATTAGTGATATCTTTGCCAGAAGCTCAAGGAAGCACGGCGAATGGTTAGAGTTAGGACCCACCTAAGAGGTCTGCCTTGACGTGGCAGGTGGGCATACCCTCTCATGGCCATTGGAGGTATCTAAAAACCTCAATTTGTTTAAAAATACATAGGGATGTGGAAAGAGCGCAGGTAACTTTTTTTTTTTTTTTTTCTCCTCTTTGGTTTTTACTATATGTATTTTGGCTGATGTGTACTATGGTTGTTGCTGCCGCCCAGGAGTAATGGGAGTTTGAGCGCAGGACTTGTTTCTTTGTATGTGTATTCACTTTTGTATCACACAGCTAGGTTACAATGCTGCTGCCCATCCCATGTGTTCCCTATTAAGGGATAATAAGCATTTTGTGGGTGTATATAAAAAATACCCCTTTCTGTCTCATTAGTGATATCTTTGCCAGTAGGATGCTCAAGGAAGCAAGGTGAATGGTTCGAGTTAGGACCCACCTAAGAGGTCTCCCTTGACGTGGCAGGTGGGCATACACTCTCATGGCAATTGGAGGTAACTAAAAACCTCCATTTGTTTAAAGAGATGTGGAAAGAGCGCTATGACAGACCCGCTTGCACTCCGACTAAGTACCTCCACCAATTGATGCTCTCCGTGCTTTCCGATGACTCCAACCGACACCATCAGCACTGCAGACCTATCCCATCCCCCAAGCATGAGCCAAGGCTTCAAGAAAGGGTCAAGCAGGTCTGTTTAAGGAGCACAAAAAAGCAACAGCACTCAGGCAGCAAACCAACTCCTCAGAGGAAAACAAAATGACAGTTAAAGGACCACTCTAGGCACCCAGACCACTTCAGCTTAATGAAGTGGTCTGGGTGCCAGGTCCAGCTAGGGTTAACCCATTTTTTCATAAACATAGCAGTTTCAGAGAAACTGCTATGTTTATGAATGGGTTAAGCCTTCCCCTATTTCCTCTAGCGGCTGTCTCATTGACGGCCGCTAGAGGCGCTTGCGTGCTTCTCACTGTGATTTTCACAGTGAGAGCACGCCAGCGTCCATAGGAAAGCATTATGAATGCTTTCCTATGTGACCGACTGAATGCGCGTGCAGCTATTGCTGCGCGTGCGCATTCAGCCACATGGGAGGAGAAGAGGAGGAGAGGAGGCGGAGAGCTCCCTGCCCAGCGCTGGAAAAAGGTAAGTTTTAACCCCTTTCCCCCTTCCAGAGCCTAGCACTATAGTGGTCCTTTAAGTTCAGTCAGTGTTTGAATATATGACAGTTATAAGGTCAGACAGAGTTTGAATATATGACAGTTATAAGGTCAGACAGAGTTTGAATGTAACAAGGTATTAAGGGTTTAACTGGTGTTCTAGGAGGGGAAGGGGGTGGGGGGAATAAAACAGGGGTTTTCTTCACATTTTAAAGCTGCAGACTGCTCCAATATATTTAAAGGGGCAGACAGAGTACCTTAAAATCCAATATGCCCAAATAACGTTTTTAAAGGGAAAAATCTTCCAGGGGCCATAGTCGCAGGGCAGAAGGCTGACAATTAGCCCTCTTCAGGCACAAGTGGCGAAGGGCACTTCGTCACAAGTGCAGGTAACTTATTTATTTTTTTTTCTATGGTTTTTACTATCAGTTTCAGTTTTACTTTTTGTTATATCCTCTGTTTATATTATAGGTCTCACTCACACCACACTTAAGTCAGGCATTACCACTAAAAACGCGGTATACTTATTAAAATGGAGCTCGGCAATCTTTATTTTAATATGCAAAGCACATCCACAGCGTTACACACCTTACACGTTCCCTGAGAATAGTGAGACACATCCATATGAGCAAATACATACCGCGGTTCTGGTAACAAAAACCACCTAGCCTGAAATCATCCTACCTCTCCGCATGTCTACTTGATGTACCGTGTTAATCTTACTCTCTTCCAATGTTACCAACCTAACATTCTAGCCTGACACTTAATTTTTCTAGGGACACCATGATAGTCCAAATGTGAAGCATCAGACTCACCACCTTGCTGTAAAACCCTGCCTCTCATGCTCCCTAGTCGCTAATCGGACTCACATACTTATCACAAGGGGCCTTATGGGACTGACTCCATCTACCGACAAGAGCCCTCTATTAAGCTATAAGCTAGCTGCACATTGACTATCTTTCATGCACAGTTCTTTTAAGCTTTTCAACTTCACCACAGTGGATCATACTAAACCTGCTTGGTTACAAAAGAAAACGTGCAACGCAAGCATCAAGCTACAGATACACGCAGGCTCTCACATACCACTCCTGTCATAATACAACTTTAGCTACAGACATGTTGGTTTACACACTCTAATTTAACTATTACCAACAACACCTGTTCACATAACTTTAAAATGTGCAGTACCTACAATTGCCATATTACTGTCTTAAACTATATACCAATGTGATGATTGTTAACACTGTTGTGGCGATGAACACCTGCCTGTAACTTTTGCACACAAAAATAAAGAATTATAAAAAAGAAAATAGCAACATGTTAAAGCACAAAATACGCCAAATAAGATACACTGGAGTGTCTACTGTCAATGGTTGGCCTGTGTGGGATAACTTGAACAAACTGCTTTTTTTATTACAATGCATGTAAAGTAGTAAAATATCAATTAGACCTAAAGCACATGTGCAGCAAGTTCTGCATTCACATTAGGACATATCTATATCTATATCACACCTCACCTAGGCAAAAAATAGTGGGGGTTTAGTTACATTATATGATCATATATTGCATAAGCCTGCCACACAGTCAGTGTACCCCATCTTTGGCAGGTCCTATCCTAGCAGCCTAATGCTTGCTCTTGTGAGATTAATCCACTTACCGTATATACTCAAGTACAAGCCGAGTTTTTCTGCACATTTTTTTGTGCTGAAAAAGCCCCACTCAGCTTGTACTCAATTCAATGTCTGTATTATGGCAACTTACATTGCCATAATACAGACAAGGACCGCCGGGCTCATTACAAGCCCAGCGGTCCTGTTGGGGGCTGGCAGAGAGCTGTAACTTACCTTTCCTGCAGCTCCTGTCAGCTCCCTTCTCCTGCGTTCTGGTCAGCTCCCACTGTAAATCTCACAAGAGCCGTGGGGTCAGAGCGTTGCCACAGGTTACCGTGGCAACGCTCCACGCGGCAGTCACACCGTGAGACTTACAGTGGAGCTGACCGGAACACAGGAGAAGGGAGCTGCAGGAAGGGTTAGTTACAGCTCTCTGCCAGCCGCCCTCCTACACAGCCCATCCACTGGACCAACAGGGAATGAGAGCCCCCCTCCCTGGCCAGCTAACAAGCAGGGAGGGGGGACGAAAATAAATAAATAAAAATTTAAATAATAATACAAATTTCCAACCACCCCACCAAGGCTCTGCATCATACACACACACACTGCATTATATACACACACTGTAAATAAATATTCAATTAATATAATTTTTTGGGGAACTAATTTTATTTAGAATTTTACCATTAGCTGCTGCATTTTCCACCCTAGTCTTATACTCAAGTCAATAAGTTTTCCCAGTTTTTTTAGGGGGGAAAAATTAGGGGTCTCTACTTATATTCGGGTCGATTTATACTCGAGTATATACGGTACTTGGGAAATACTTCCTTCCTGGGACTCTCTGCAAGTCAAGGCTAAATAAACCCCCATTATTTTTTACCTAGGTGAGGTGTTTTTAAATAAAACTATTACAATCTCTAAGATTTGAAAATCATTGTTTAGTGAATAAGCGAGTGCGCTGGATTCTGTATTTTGTATATTTTGGCCCCACCAGCACCCTATAATGTATGCATGTTCAGGTGAGTGCAGCCCTCCTGGTTTTGTGTGTGTGTGTGTATGTATGTATGTATGTATGTATGTATGTATCCTGGAGTTGTGGGAGGGGCTTGGTTCACCTTTAAAAGGGCTGCCAATCCACTCCCACCTTACCGTTGCTGGACTGATGAGTCTGAAACGTTTACTTCCGGTTCAGACCGCCATCTTGGAATTTTCCTTACCTGTTCCCTCGTGGTCTCCTGGTCCGGTGCTTCCCTGACTCTCCTTCCCGTTGCCGGCGTCCGCACAGCCCGCTCATTACTTCTCCTTCACGAAAACCGTAAGTCAGGCCCGCCTTAAAGCAACCACTGCAATTCCCTTGCTTTACACGGCGGAGCCCCTTTCGGTTCAAACTGGCATTCGGTTCGTTTCTTTTAATCATTATGGCATTCGCATTAAAATTCCCTCAGCTAATCTCACGTTCACCTGTTCTAAAACTAACGAATGATATAATTCGGTTAGATACGCATAACATCAATCGGTTTGGTTTTCGAATGTCATTTATGGTGTATCTATTCGCTTGTTGCTACACTCTACATTACTCTTTCGGCAACTACACTAACTCGTATAAGCACAAATTCAGCCGGTACTCCATGGGGATTTTGCCCCTACTGGTTACAAACGTTATTGCAGTCACTTTTATAAAATCTATTAATTAAATAGGAATGTTTTAAACCGGGATGATGGGTCCTGATTTATTTTATTTTATTTTATTTATTTATTTATTCCACAGAGTCATACCAGTGGTTCGTACTGGGAATTGTGAATTCTGACACTGGTATCAATTATTTCTTATAGGTTGGTTGATATTTAATTATGCTTTTAATCCCAATGATACACATTAAATTCGTTAAGCATGTATTTTACTCTTTTATGTTATTTTCCATTGAACGGTAGCTTTTACAAGCACAAAAACCATCATCATGGTCGTTAAATCTACCCTCTGCAGTGACAAGTAGGTTCTTGTGTTTAGGGCCCACGATCTGGCCCTTCCACTACGTTTCAGTCAGACATTCATATATCAAATCTCATGTCCACAGGTAATCATCTCGAGACTTTTACAGTCACTGGTTACTTCTACCTCGACAGCGCAACCTGACTCACATATCAGGTACTACGCCAGAACCCATTTTTTTTTTTCTCTCTACCATGTTCTTATGTCAAATAATCCTGATATCCCTGAGGAACTCTCGCACACCTGCTAGGCCTGGTACCCCTGTTCCTGGAACAGACATTGCCAGTCCCTCATCTCTCAGATCATGGACCATCCCACGTGTCACTGCAGAACTTAGAAGATGCTGCATCCCTTTCTCAGCTACTGCTAGGAAGGCCGAGTTGTTCAGACTTTTAAATACGACCACTGACCACTCTGATGCAGGGGAAGGCCCTAGTGGCACACAATTGCCAACGTTTTATGCCATGATGACTTCTCTCATGTCATCCATCAGCATAATTAACGATAGGCTGGATAAATTGGAAGCAAGTGGTACTAAACAGACCGCTATGAACCCAATTGTTGCCAGTCATCCTCTGGCTGACATAACTGGTAATTCATTGGTATCAGTGTTGCTTAGTGAAGCTATTAATCCTTCACACATAGTCCCATCTCACCTGAAAAAGAACATTCTGGAAGGCAAGGATGTCAACTTGGTGCCATTGCTTATAGCCTCCCAGGATGTCCTAGAGAATAGGACTTTTGCATATGGGGATATATCAGTTGTACTAAGGGCAAGAGACCCAAGGCTGAACAAAAAACTGTCAATCCCTGAATTTGTACTGGGTTGTGGGATTTATAGGGATGTTTACTGCTCAGTATACCCAGGGAAAAGTGCAGAGCTGGATGCATACATGCACAATATGGTGGACCTGGGGCACAAATACGGTGGTACCGCTTTTTATGATTACCACAGTTCCTTTTCTGCAAAGGTGGATGCAGCTCTGGCTCAGTTCAATTTAAGCATTAATTGGAGCAAATTGGACACTGAGTTATTCTGCAGGCATTTTGCAGGCCTCAGGCCTCCAGCTTGTGCAGTATGCGCATCTACAGCACATCACACAAATCTCTGCCCAAACACAGCTGAGATCGAACAGAACCAATCTACCCCTAACTTTCCTAAAGCTGCCAGGGGATTGAAAGACAAACTGGGGAGAGACATTGTATTCCTGGGTAAATCCCAGGTATGCCATAACTTTAATGCGGGCAATTGTGGTTTCAGTTCTTGTAGGCTGATGCATGTATGTTAACACTCTTTTAAGGCCCATGCCAAAACTGTGTCCAAATAAAGCATTCCCCAAACCATATCACAAGTGTGTGAACGTCACATTATTGACCTCACTTTTACAGCTACATCCTACACGTCATTTCACTGACTATATTATTTTGGGCATGACTGAGGGATTTCACATTGGGTTGGTCCATTTACCCTCCGGTACACTACAATCCACATTAGACGATCCACAGTTGGTAAAAACTCTTATCTCAACTGAGTTGGAACAAGGGTTTCTGTTGAGACCATTCTTTTCCCCACCCTTCACTTCTTGGAGTACCAATCCTATAGGGGTGGTCACAGGGAAGACCTCACTCAAACCCAGACTGATAATTGATTTATCGGCACCACACTCCTCCACTCATGCTATACATACGACTTCTGTTGACCAGGCTTGGCCTAAACCCCAATCAATTTTCAGGTCACTCTTTCCGTATAGGAGCAGCATCTTCCGCATCCACTAACCACATACCCGCTCATATTATTAAGGCTATGGGACGCTGGAAATCCTCCGCCTACACACTCTACATACCCAATCCTGTTAAAGAATTAAGACAAGCTTTTTGTGACTTATCTCAATAAACAAAGTTGGTTCACGAATTATGTTTTCTGGTTATCTTCTTTTTGCCCACTTTTATTACAGGCCTACTGCTTTGTTGGTTCCGGCACACCACAACCGACTGGTGCATACTTATGGATGTTATGATTGTATTATGCTAAGATTTCTCTGTTCAGCCATATTGCTATATATCTCTATCTCTGATTATGCAAGGCATTTATACAAAATGTATTTAATCTAAGTGGACATCTTGACTTACCATTTGTTTTTGTTTGCTTGTTCTTTTTTTGTTTAGTTTTTTGCTGGCAGCTCACTTGTAAATAAGTTAATGCCAGTTTATTTCTATTAAGCAACCATAATTATTCATTTATTTCTGTAGGTCAAAGATGTAACCGTCCAGAGATTGCAGATGGACAGTTATATTACTACTATTATTTTCCAAAGCAATTAGGAACATATATCAATTATCGGTGTAGTGATGGATTTCTGCCACAGGACAAAAGATACTATGGCAGATCCTATTGTACTGAAAATGGATGGAATCCTAAACCCAAATGTACAAGTAAGGAATATATATATTTTTTTTCTTCTCGATTGTTAATCAGAGCTTTTCATGTACAATTTTCCCTCTGCAATTATTTATATTTATAAACTCTATGTATATTTCACAAGTATGCACTTTATTAATTTAATTAATTTGAAATATTACATTTCACACATGGCACCTATGTAGATTTAAGATCATTTAAGTTATATATTGTAATATGTTTTGAAAAAAATACAGAAATAAAACATAATTGCATTTTTTTATCTAACTCCAGGCATTCTTTACTAAATATCATGAACTGGAGGGAGACTTACTAAATTCATAAATGTGCCATAAAATGCCAATATTTTCTCAGAATTAAAATCTCTACCTATTAGTTCCCTAATTAGTCAGTTGTGGGGCTTCCTCAATATACATTGTATAGGAGAACCCTATAAAACTTTTATAAACAAAAACATAAAAACTCACTGCAGGACTGAAAAGAAGAAAAGAACACAATTGAAAATTATGCTAACTTCAGTGTACTAATAATCTTAATTTTAACAATGACAGGAGGTGAGTATTTTGGATAATCTCTTTACTAGCTCCACACAGCAGCAAAGAATCACATAGAAGAAAGAATCAATCACAAGAAAGTAGGATGTACATAAGGCATAGTGACCTCATCACTTCCTCTTCCAGAAAGCGACATCAAGCGGAAGTAAACATATAACCAGCAATAACAATAACTCCTAAGTCCAACATCCGAAGGAGCAAACTTCCCCGTGAATTCCACACAAGCAACGAAAAAGTGTTCAGGGGCAAATGAAATCCAAAGGATTAAAATTCCAGAGAGTTTCACGCGAACAATCGAATATCTTCAGAGACTAAATAAACTGAAAAGAGAATGTGTGACCGGTTTAGGCCCATAGTCATGAACATGTTAATCCAAACATCATCCCATAGAAGAAAATTGTAAATTACAATTAAAATTTGAATAACTATTATGTAAAAGTCCAATGAGAATTCCAGATTATTGGAAATACAATCATCAATGTAAGTACAAAACATGAGAGGCAAACCTATCAGAAAGGGTGGGTTAGCAAAGCAGGGAGGGAAATACTCGCCTCCTGTCATTATTAAAATTAAGATTATTAGTACACTAAGGCTAGCATAATCTTCAATTTTACAACATGACAGGAGGCTTCGTATTTTGCATTTTTAACGCTGAGAAAAGAATAGAAAACTAAGTAAGAATCCTAAAGTGCGACGAGAGACCTAGTACGTCGGGGCCACAGCTCTGACATAGCACTTATCTGTGCTCAAACAGTTAATTTAAGGTTATGGGAGATATTCCTTAAGCAGCATTTCCTGGAAATCTTGTCCAGCAATTAACAGAGGCTGCAGCAGCCAGTCTCCATACAGTAGCAAAGTGTAGTGAAATATATAGTAGGGGCCTCACCCACAGGGTATTAATCTGTGCTCAAACAGTTAATTCAAGATTATGTGAGATGGTCCTTAAAGGGACACTCCAGGCACCAGACCACTTCTGCCCACTGGAGTGGTCTGGGTGCCAACTCCCACTACCCTTAACCCTGCAAGTGTAACTATAACAGTTTTCATAAACTGCAATATTTACCTTGCAGGGTTAATTCCTCCTCTAGTGGCTGTCTGTGTTTATAGCACATGAAAAGTGTGCTATAACGTCGCTGGACGTACTCACGCTATGTGAGGATCTCCAGCGTTGCTGAAATCCCCATAGGAAAGCATTTTTTAATGCTTTCCTATGTGGAGGTCTAATGCATGAGGTCTCCACCGCTGGCGGCCGCACATGCTCAATAGGTCTCCCACGCCAGATAACGTCAGCGGGGGAGGAGCATGGGCGGACCCTGAACCAACGCCGAGGGACATCGGCGCTGGATACAGGTAAGTCACTGAAGGGGTTTTAACCCCTTCAGCAACATGGGATGGGGGCGGTAGGGAGAGGGGACCTGCAGTGCCAGGAAAACAGTTTGTCCCTTTAAGCAGCATGTCCTGGAAATCCTGTCCAGCAGTAAACAGAGGCTGTAACAGCATGTCTCCATTCAGTAGGAGAGTGCACTGAAAATACACTAGGGGGCATACCCCTTGAGTGCAGACCACAGTCCTGACACAGAGCACTGATCCATACTCTAATCGTTAATCAGCGATGTCTCACGAGTACAATAGTATCCCCCATTAACAGGTTTTATGGTGTTTTGGAAAGTTACAGGGTCAAATATAGAACGTTCCATTTTCAAATTGAAATTTGCCAGATTAGTAATGTTACCTTTGAGATGGTGTGGTAGCCCAGGAATGAGAATTACTCCCATAATGGCATACCATTTGAAAAAGTAGACAACCCAAGGTATTAGAAAAAACAGAAAAAAAATCAGCGCTAAATGGCCACAGTAAAAAAAGGCTGCACTCCTTAAAAGGGAATCCCCTATAAATCCCTAATAGTTGAAAAAGACAAGACAAACAGTACAGTAAGGATGCGCCTAAAATATATACTCAAAATTATAAAATACAATAAATAATAAAACAAAATATATAAAATATAAAAATGGTTGGCAATAGTCCAAAACTTATCAAAGTTCGTGATGGAAGATCCCACGTGAGACAAAGGAAAATTCTTAGAATGTAGGGTGAGGTCAGATCTTCATTCAATGGAGCATATGTGGAGAGAAAAAAGTACAGGACTCCAATGGTACAGTAGGTAGGTATGTTGAGAATAAAATAATAAAATAAGTCTTACTCACACTTTTCAGAGCTGAGGATCCAGCTCTGATGTAATGCACGTAAAGTGGAATGATCCCCTCTCGAGGATATGTGGAGTAGATGACAATTGGCGATTCTCTAGTACACGTACGGCTTCCAAATTCCAGACCCAGAAGGAAAGAATAAAATATATAGTGCTCTCTGTATTGTGATAAAAGGTTAAGAAGTATAAAATGTATATTACTCACATTCTTTTGAGCAGATGTATACTGCTCACTATAGGCGCTTAGGTGGTATAATCCCCACGTATGGATTCTTTATATTTCTTCTAAAATTAGACAATATAGGTAGTCAGGTGAAAGGAAAAAAGAAGAAAAAATGGCAATAAAGTGTTTTATGTCAAAAATTCTTTATTATAAACGTATTAAAATGATATCTAGACGCGTTTCGCCCCAAGGGCTTCTTCAAGTAGATAAAAGTAAAAAAGGGAGGGCACACCTGACATACAGAGGTTTATATAAGGTACAATAGAACTGGAGATTTAAAATTCCCGCCAAAATGACGTCATCACAAACGTCTGAATTTGATATAAACAAAAACAGTAATTTGCCATATGGTTATATTCACAGAATGAATATGAGATAGATACAGTACTTTATATAAAAAAACGAAAGTTATAAATACTAAAAAAACCTAATTGAAAACGATCACGTGACGCGCGATTAGAAACACTTCCGCGTCACGTGATGTTAGATGGAACGCATGCGTTCCGTTAGTATGGAACGCGTGCATCATGTAAGGGGAGGTAGATTCTCCCAAATAGTCAGAAAAGCCTGCCGAGCAGAGAAAAGACTATCTGCTCGCAACAGCAGGCAGACAGTCACAACGGCAGCACTTAGAACTCACTGCTTGTCTGCACAAGCAGGCAAGCAGCGAGTGTGCAATAAACTGTGGGTTCAAAACTTATTATAAGCAGCATTGGCAGAAAACAATATATATATAATGGCATAGAAGTACAGACTTACAAAATACAGACAGCTAAAAAAACATTATCATTATGAAATATCCATATAATGCTGTGGAAATACAGTCTTTCAAAAAATAGTGTATCCATAACATAATAAAATGATAATATATAGATAATAAATAAATATAGTATAACATTTTTAAAAAGATATACAGGCACTGAATATAAAAAATTAAAAATAAAATTAAAATAAGAAGGGAATAAAAGTTGAAAATATATATGGATTATAAAAAATTAAAAAGATCAAAATCAATATTCAGACCAATTGGGGCAAGAGTTTTTAAATTATATGCCCATTCCATTTCTTTTTTGCCAAGAACTTTTTTAATATCACCGCCTTTCCATGGGACATTACATATATCTATGCCCAAACACTTAAGATATTTTGGATTCTTTCCATGTTGTAAAAAGTGTTTTGAAACAGAATGATTCTCATAGCCTTTTAAAATATTCCTACAGTGTTCAGCTAGTCTTGTTTTTAAATCTCTGGTGGTCATACCCACATATTGTAGTCCACATGGACATTCCAGAAGGTAAATTACGTTTTTAGTATTACAATGGATAAAATGTTTTATTTGATATATTTTCTGTGTAATTGTAGATGTGAATGAGGTAGTTTTGGATTTAATGATATTACTCGTACGTTTACAAACAATGCATCTATTGCATTTAAAAAAAACGCTTGGTTTATTCAAAAAGGTAGAGGGACTAGGGGGTAAGGTGCTGTGCTTATGTTTGGTATAGTTACTTGTAAGGATGGACTTAAAGCTGGGTGCCCCCCTAAATATAACTTGTGGTTTCTCGGGGATAATTCCAGCCAAAGTCTCATCTTCTTTTAATATATGCCAATGTTTCTTTATAATCTTCTTCATAACATTGCTTTTGTTATTGAAGTCGAAAATAATTGGCAATACTGGGGCGGTGTTTATTTCTTTATTTGCTTTATATTCTAAAAGTTCAGATCTATTGGTTCCACTAATATTTTTTAATGTCTGGTCTAAATTGCTTCTAGGATAATTCTTTTGAGAAAATTTATTGGACAATAATTTAGACTGTTCTTCAAAATCTTGTAAAAGGGAACAGTTTCTACGTAAACGAAGAAACTGGCTTTTTGGTATCCCTTGGAGCCATGTTTTATGGTGACAAGTGGACACATCAATTACATTATTAGTACATACCTTCTTAAAAAAAGTCTTAGTATGGATTTGATCATTTTTAATAAAAATCTCTAAATCTAAAAAATTAATAGAGGATTTACTATAATCCCATGTTAAAATAATACCTTTGTCATTATTATTGAGATGTTGTAAAAACTGATTAAGAGAGTCTTCTGGGCCATCCCAAATAAAAAACAGGTCATCAATGTATCTGAAATATGTGACCAGGCTTGTCCGCCAGCCATGCCCTCCCAAAATGGCAGTGGATTCCCAATCTGCCATAAAAAGGTTGGCATAGCTGGGGGCAAACCTGGTCCCCATAGCAGTACCCTGTTTTTGTAAATAAAAAGAATCTAAAAACCAAAAATAATTATTGTTTAAAATAATATTAATACCCTGGATAATAAAATCTATTTGTAGGTCAGGGATATTTTTTTCGACTTTTAAAAATTTTTCAACTGCTAAACAGCCTTTTTTGTGACAAATAATGGTATATAAAGATTGTACATCACAGGTCACTAGAACGTATGTATTTTAACATTTAAAAGTGTTTACTCTGTTTTTTAAAGACATTGAATCTTTTAGATACGACTTCATACGTTTCACTGAAGGTTGTAAAAGAATGTCTAGATACTCAGATAAATTTGATAAAATAGAATTAATCCCTGATACAATAGGCCTACCTGGAGGATTATTAATATCTTTATGAATTTTCGGTAAAAAATATATGACAGGGATGATGGGATGGGATACATTAAGATATTCAAATTCGTGTTTACTTAAAATATTTAGTTCGCAACCATTGGTTAAAAAGGAGGTTAAAATTTGTTGGATTTTAAATAAAAAAAAAAGAAAAAAGAGCGCAACACATGGGACAAAGGTACTCATTATTAGCTGTTTGGAATGCATGGGACCTGCGAGTCCGCATCGTTCATTGGGGCCTGCGAGCCCAAAAGCAAATACTTTATGTTGTTGTTTCCAGGGACCTGCGAGTCCCATACCCCCACCCCTTGCCTATTTTTGTTGAAAATACGTTGCAAATACATTAATAAAAATCATATTTAAAAAAAAAAAAAAATTTGTTGGATTTTAGCTGTGGGGTCTTGTACTAACTTTTCATAAACTGTAGAATCATTTAATTGTCGCATAGCTTCGTTTATATACATTTCTTTGGTTAAAATAACTATACCACCCCCCTTATCTGCGGGTTTTATGATAATACTATCGTCCTTTTGTAATTGTTGTAATGCTTTTCGCTCTAAGTATGTAAGATTATCTTGATCAAATTTATTTTTATGGATTTTTTCTAAATCTTTAGTAACTAGTTTTTCGAAAACTTCTAAGGGGCCTGATTTAAAACTAGAAGGAAAAAAAGTCGAATTTTTCTTTAATGAGGTAGATAATTTTAGGTGATCCTGATGATGAGGTAGTCTGCAGTTGTGAGATAGGGGCTTCTACATGCTTACACGCAAAACATCTTTTAAGAGTGGCTTTTCTGACAAATGTATTAATGTCTATAAAAGCCTTAAAAGGTTTGAAGGGATTCGTAGGAGCAAATTTTAGGCCTTTTGTTAAAACTGATATTTGCGTAGAAGTTAAAACCTTTTGAGATAGGTTAAAAATACCAAGATCTTTATCATTAGTTTGATTTATTGTCTTTCTAGCCTTTCTCTTTTGGAATCTTCTGCCACTTCTCCTTCTTCTAAATTCAGACTTCGTTTTTTGGTTTTTATAGGATATGGCGTTAGTGCGTGTGCATTGTTTTGTGTGCAAAGCTCTAAAAAATAATCATCATTATCTGTTTCGGAATCTACAGACAATAATTGGAATCTGTTGTTATGAACATAGTTCGGAGGGGATCGTTTACCTTCAAAGTGTCTTTGTGCAAATCTTGGTCTTTGAGTTTTGGGTGTGATACTTTTCTCATTTTGGTACATACCTGGGGAGTGATTAGTGTTACTGGTGTGATTAATGTGATTCTGTATAGGTAACTGTGAGCTGCGATATTGGTGAGATGGGTGTGAGTGCCTAGGTTGAGTTTGATAGTGTTGGTATTTATTAGTAGTGTGTAACCGGTTGGAGTAATAGTTACGTGATGAAGTAAAGGGTTGTTTCTTCATAGACGGGTGAGGTAAATATTGTAAGTTTCTTTTTGGTACGTAATTTTGGTGTGTTTTAAATATGTGATCATTTTGATAGGTATTGGAAGATGGGTAGGTGACATTATCTGAGGTATTTCTTTTACCAAGATTTGCACAAAGACACTTTGAAGGTAAACGATCCCCTCCGCAAATGTTCGCGAACCGGCGAACCGCGCGAACCGCCATAGACTTCAATGGGCAAGCGAATTTTAAAACACACAGGGACTCTTTCTGGCCACAATAGGGATGGAAAAGTTGTTTCAAGGGGACTAACACCTGGACTGTGGCATGCCGGAGGGGGATCCATGGCAAAACTCCCATGGAAAATTACAAAGTTGATGCAGAGTCTGCTCTAAATCCATAAAGGGCAGAAATCACCTAACATTCCTAAGTCACACTGAATATGGATTGACACCTGACATATGACATATTGACACCTTGACATATGGATTGACACCTGTCCTCAGAGCCCCTGATACACACTGACACAGAGCAGAATAGAGACTGTTCCCCCTACATAGGGTCACTTGGCAGATATGGATTGACACCTGTGCTCAGAGCCCCTGATACACACTGACACAGAGCAGAATAGAGACTGTTCCTCCTACATAGGGTCACTTGGCAGATATGGATTGATACCTGTCCTCAGAGACCATGATACAGAGCAGAATAGAGACTTTTCCCCCTTCATAGGGTCACTTGGCAGATATGAATTGACACCTGTCCTAAGGATCCCTGATACACACTGACACAGAGCAGAATAGGGACTGTTCCCCCTACATAGGGTCACTTGGCAGATATGGATTAACACCTATCCTAATGATCCCTGATACACACTGACACCGAGCAGAATAGGGACTGTTCCCCCTACATAGGGTCACTTGGCAGATATGGATTGACACCTGTCCTCAGAGACCATGATACACACTGACACAGAGCAGAATAGGGACTGTTCCTCCTACATAGGGTCACTTGGCAGATATGGCGTGGTCGTGGGAGGAGGAGGATGACTTTCACCTCTTCCCCTGTTAGATTCCCGTTGTGCTGTGACATCACCCTTATACGCTGTGTAAAGCATACTTTTTAATTTATTTTGCAAATGCTGCATCCTTTCCGACTTGTAATTTGGTCACATTTCCGCCACTGTCTGCTTATAGCGGGGGTCTAGTAGCGTGGATTGACACCTGTCCTCATAGACCATGATACACACTGACACAGAGCAGAATAGAGACTGTTCCCCCTACATCGGGTCACTTGGCAGATATGGATTGACACCTGTCCTAGGGATCCCTGATACACACTGACACAGAGCAGAATAGGGGCTGTTCCTCCTACATAGGGTCACTTGGCAGATATGGATTGACACCTGTCCTCAGAGCCCCTGATACACACTGACACAGAGCAAAATAGGGACTGTTCCTCCTACATAGGGTCACTTGGCAGATATGGATTGACACCTGTCCTCAGAGACCATGATACACACTGACTCAGAGCAGAATAGGGACTGTTCCCCCTACATCGGGTCACTTGGCAGATATGGATTGACACCTTGTTACAAACTGCTATTTGTAGCGGGCCCTTTAAATGGCAAATTGCCCTGCTTCCCTGGGTTGTGGAGAAGCCTACTTGCCAGCCTCCTCCCGCATGACTATGGCCCCTGGGAGATGGTGAAAATGTATGCACTTTTATTGGGTGTGTATGGTCCTTTAAGTGGGCATATTGTGGCTTATGGACTCTTTATGGGACTGGTGCTGGCCCTTTAAACACCTTTTTGGGACATCAGGAAGATTGGGACACTGCCCTTTAAGACGGTGTCCCCAGACTTGTTTGGGACACTGCCCCTTTAAGATGATGTCCCCTGTGTCCCCAGACCTGGTTAAAACTTTTTGTGCCTGGCTATTTCCCACTTGGTTCAGTAAATGGGGCTTACTGAACCAAGTACCACACAGGCAGACCACCCAGAAGTGGAAGTGTGCGGGCAATTTACCTCCCAGAAGCTGCGGTTAACCGCAGCTTAATTGACAATGCTGGGAGGTCTTTGTTCGTTTGCCGAACACGTGGCGGCGGCCATCTTTGATCATTCAACGAGGTCAGCGGTATGTGTAGCCAAATTCATGGAACTAAAATCGGCTACACATTTCCGTGAACACCGCTGAGCTCTACCTTCTCCCCTACTGGTTTTACAGCTGCAGAGACTAAGTCCCATTCGGCGATGGGACTTAGTCGTTTTTTCAGCCTGAAATAGACCGACCGCACAGCCCCAATCTATGGAACTGTTTTGGGCAGGAAAATGTGCTTGCGGTCGGTCATAAAGGGACCTCCAGCTAACTTTTTAACCCTGGATGGATTTGGCTGATTTTTGGTTATGTTTATGTTTTAAGTGTGCTGATTCCAAATATGTAATTATGAAGATGGGATGTGTAGTTTTAAAGTTACAGGTGTATGGCTAAAAACTGTATTTTTACTGCCTGTGTTTAATTATGTTAATCTCTTCCCAAACGTCATTTCGTTCAAAGTGGAGAGAATGTTAAAAAAATATATTTTTGTTCGGAGTGTGAGAAATGCTTTTCAGCCGCTTCTAATCTTAAGCATCATTTGAGGAGCCATACAGGAGAGAAACCTTATTTGTGGTGTGTTTAGTATTGTTCTGATCAGTTTAATACCTTCCGCGTCTCCTATCAGTGGACGTGTATATGGCAGCCATTTTAGGAACCGTACACCTGGGACCCGAGCAAGGTCACCTCGTTCAACAGGCTTGCAGCGTATCCTCCAGGAAGAAGAGCCTGAACCCTTACCGGCTGCACGTGTCTTACCTGTACATGGAAAGCTCTCTGGTTCCTTGATGAGCCAGCTGCCCGTGAGTTAACATGTCCCGTGGAGAAGCACTCTGTCCTGTAAAGCCTCACCAAAAAAAAGGAGTGGTGTGTTTAGTATTGTTCTGATCAGTTTAATACCTTCCGCGTCTCCTATCAGTGGACGTGTACACAGCAGTGATTTCTGTAACAGGGAGATGGAAGAAGATGCTTGGTCGGTCCTCCTAACTGGAGACTGTGTTGCTGTACGGGTGGCAGGTGGAGCCATTTATAAAGTACACACTGCTTTGCAGACCAGGTATCAGTGGTCAGATGGACCCTTGCCCCAATTACTTCCTTTTGCACAGTCGAGTACAGGTTGGGGATTGCCTTTTGCGCAAAGAAATTTTGTCCGGGTACCTTCTACTGCGGTGTGCCAATAGCTACAATTTTTTTGAACGCCTCAGACTCCACCAGATTGTATGGTAAAAGCTGGCGGGCTAATAGTTCGGACAAGCCAGCGGTCAGACGCTGGGAAAGGGGGTGACTTTCTGACATTGTCTTCTTACGCTCAAACATGTCCTTGACAGACACATGACTGTGGGAAGAGGAGCGTGAACTGCTCAAGGCGGGAGGCGGAGTGGCGGATGGTTGAGAGGGGACAAGGAGGACAGCAGTGGTTGACGTGGCTGAAGATGCTGGACCAGGAGGAGGCTGGCGGCTTAGAGTAGGCGAGCTGCTTGTACTCATGTGTTGATCCCATAGGCGTTTGTGATGTGAGATCATGTGCCTACGCAAAGCAGTTGTACCTAGGTGGGTGTTGGACTTCCCACGACTCAGTTTCTTTTGGCACAGGTTGCAAATGGCATCGCTGTTGTCAGAGGCAGACACACAAAAAAAATTCCACACTGCTGAGCTCTGCAATGACGGCATTCTGGTGGTGGACACAGCATGCGTTGATTGGCGTGCTGTCGGGCTGACCCCAGGTGCCGATGCATGCTGTCTGACTGTGCCACTAGCTCCTTGCGACGACCTCCCCCTGCTTCCAACTCGTCTCCTCCTCCTCCTCTCTGTCTCCCCATCTGAACTTTCGTCCTGTTCTTCTTCTTGCCGAGCGGGCACCCACGTGACATCCATGGACGCATCGTCATCATCAACCGCTTCACTTGTATCTGACAATTCAGCAAAGGAAGCAACAGCCGGTACAACATCATCATCATCACACTGTACGTCCATGTGTGTAATGCTGCCTGCCTGAGACATATCCCTGTTATCTACATCCTCTGGCAATAATGGTTGCGCATCACTCATTTCTTCAAACGGATGTGTGATACTCCTCCAGGGCCGCCATCAGGGGGTGACAACCATAACGGTTGTCACGGGCCCGGCGGCCCTGGGGGGCCCGGCCGCCCGGGCCCCACATGTGGGGCCCATCGGGTGGCCCACACACTTAGGGCCACCCGATGGGCCCTATATCTTCAGTGGCCCGGTCAGCGCTGTGGCCGCGACCGGGCCCCTTTAAAAAAAAAAAAAAGCCGCAAGTGCTGCTGGGAGGAAGTGGTCACTTCCTCCCAGCCCACTCCGCGCGGGAGGAGCGCGCGCGCCGGTGAAGAGGGAGAGCCAGGCAGTGAAGAGGGAGCCGCGCCGACTCCCATCATCCCCAGCCACCCTCCTGCAAAGAAATGGTAAGAGACAGGAGGGTGGCTGGAAAATGAGCTGTGTGTGTGTCTGCATGCATGTCTGTCTGTATGTGTATGTCTATGTCTGTCTGTATGTGTATGTCTGTCTGTATGTCTCTGTATGTATATCTGTCTGTCTGTCTGTATGTGTATGTCTGTCTGTATGTCTCTGTATGTATATCTGTCTGTCTGTATGTGTATGTCTGTCTGTATGTCTCTGTATGTATATCTGTCTGTCTGTATGTGTATATCTGTCTGTAGGCATGTATGTATATGTATGCCTGTCTGTATGCATGTATGTCTGTATTTCTGTCTGTGTATGTATGTGTATGTCTGTATGTAGGCATGCATGAATGTCTGTCTGCATGCATGTATGTCTATGTATGTATGTCTGTGTGTGTATGTATGTATGTGTATGCCTGTCTGCATGTATGTCTATGTCTGTCTGTATGCATGTATGTCTGTCTGTGTATGTATGTCTGTATGTATGTGTATGTCTGTATGTCTGTAGGCATGCATGTATGTCTGTCTGTGTATGTATATCTGTCTGTATGTGTATGTGTCTGTCTGCATGCATGTATGTCTATGTATGTCTGTGTATGTATGTCTGTGTGTCTGTATGCATGTATGTCTTTGTCTGTCTGTATGCATGTATGTATGTATGTCTGCCTGTCTGTGTATGTATGTCTGTATGTATGTCTGCCTGTATGTATGTATGTATGTATGTATGTGTATGTCTGTCTGTAGGCATGCATGTATGTCTATGTATGTATGTCTGTGTGTGTATGTATGTATGTGTATGCCTGTCTGCATGTATGTCTATGTCTGTCTGTATGCATGTATGTCTGTCTGTGTATGTATGTCTGTATGTATGTGTATGTCTGTATGTCTGTAGGCATGCATGTATGTCTGTCTGTGTATGTATATCTGTCTGTATGTGTATGTGTCTGTCTGCATGCATGTATGTCTGCATGTGTATGTATGTATGTGTATGCCTGTCTGCATGTATGTATGTCTGTGTATGTATGTCTGTGTGTCTGTATGCATGTATGTCTTTGTCTGTCTGTATGCATGTATGTATGTATGTCTGCCTGTCTGTGTATGTATGTCTGTATGTATGTCTGCCTGTATGTATGTATGTATGTATGTATGTGTATGTCTGTCTGTAGGCATGCATGTATGTCTATGTATGTATGTATGTCTGTGTATGTATGTCTGTCTCTGTATGTATATCTGTCTGTATGCATGTATGTGTATGTATGTATGTCTGTCTGTATGCATGTCTGTATGTGTATGTCTATGTTTGTCTGACTGTATGCATGCATGTATGTCTGTCTGTATGTCTGTCTGTATGTATGTCTGTATGTCAGTATGAATGTATGCCTGCATATCATTATAAACGTATGTGTGTATGGATGTCTGTATGCATGTATGTCTGTCAGTATGTCTGTATATATGCATGTATGTCAGTCTGAATGTATGTATGTATGTATGTATGTCTGTATGCCCTTATGAATGTATGTCTGTTAATGTCTGTATGCCATTATGAATGTATGTGTGTATGGATGACAGTGTCTGTATGTCTGTCAGTATGTCTGTGTGTGTGTATGTATGTATGTATGTCGGTGTATGTATGTATGTGTCTTTATGTCTTCATGCATGTGTGTCTGTATGTATGTTAGTATGTGTCTGTCTGTCACTATGTATGCCTGTGTGTATGTCTCAGTATGTATGCCTGTATGCGTGTATGTCTGTTTCAGTATGTGTGTCTGTTAGTATGTATCTCTGTCTTTTTGTATCAGTGTGTGTGTTTGTGTCTGTGTGTGTATTCCTGTGGGCGGTATTTGGAGGTGGACCCAGTGGGCGGTATTTGGAGGCGGGCCCCACGGGGCCCAGACCCTGAGCTGAGTTAGGGGCCCCAAAATCTCTGGTGGCGGCCCTGAACTCCTCTGACATACCAACTGAAGCGGCTGTGGTGCTAGTTTTGGTGGTGGCGGCAGGCGGGTGAGTGGTATCTTGAGAGGTGCCTGAAGCTAAGCTGGAGGAGGATGATGCGTCAAGGTTCTGAGCGGAGGCTGTAGAAGATTGGGTGTCCTGTGTTAGCCAGTCAACTATGTCCTCAGAACTTTTCAAGTTCAGGGTACGTGGCCTCTGAAAACTGGGCATTATTCTAGGGCCAAAGGGAATCACAGCACCACGACCACGATGGCCCCTGCGGGGTGGCCTGCCTCTGCCTGTCATTTTTTTGGGGGTTAGTGGTACTATGCGTGCAAGCTACTGTGAGACCAGATATGAGTGGCAATGTGCACTGGCACAGTTGTGCAGAGCACAGGCTGTAGGCCTGACACCCGCTTTAAGGACACTGACTGCTATTCAATCTATAACAGTGAAAAAAGTTTTTTGTTTTTAAATGCAAGCTATTGTGACACAAGTGAGTGGTGGCACTGGGCACCGTATCCACTGTTAGCGCAACACACCCGCTTTAAGGACACTGACTGCTATTCAATCTATAACAGTTGTGATCCTTGTCACCAGGTAGCACGGTCCTCTAGGGCAAAAACATGCACAGTCCTTGTAATTGCATATACTCAGGCACTTTATTTGTAAATCCACACAGGATACAGCAGTAAATGAAAAACAAAAGTAACAGAAAACCCTATAAACAAACACCTAGCTCGTCTGAGCACTAACTGACTTTAGTTCCCTATCTCTCAGGGTTAAACTAAACACAATATTGCACCAACCTTATTAGAGAGCAACGCTCTGCTATCTAACCTGTTGCTTTCCTTTCTGCACTCTCAGTGCTCCAAGCCAGCCTTGCCCTGACTGCTTTGCTTTCTGCACTCCCAGTGCTCCAAGCCAGCCTTGCCCTGACTGCTTTCTTTTCTGCACTCCCAGTGCTCCAAGCCAGTCTTGCCCTGACTGCTTCCTTTCTGCACTCCAAGTGCCTAGTCTCCTTGACTATCTGGAGAGAACAGCCTCTCTCTCCTACCTGCTTCCTGGGAGGAAGCCAGCAATCCCTCTCCTTTACCTGCCTAGCAGGGAGGAGTTTATTCCCACTGCAACAGCTCATTAACGGCAGCTGTGCAGTGGGTTGGAGACAGTCCAAAAAACCCTGGCCTGGATCTATGTCTCCCCAGAAAACCACTAAACTGTGGAGTGGAGCATTGGCCCACCCTTCTCTCCAAATGCTCCACCCCAGGGGCCCATAACTAAACAATGCGTTGTGTTGTGCAAAACACAAACTACACATACTCCCCCTGGGGTTAAAAGGCCTATCTGCCTTCACTTTATCACACAGTGAAAAAAGTTTTTTGTTTTTAAATGCAAGCTATTGTGACACCAGTGAGTGGTGGCACTGGGCACCGTATCCACTGTTAGCGTAACACACCCGCTTTAAGGACACTGACTGCTATTCAATCTATAACAGTGAAAAAAGAAGTTTTTGTTTTAAATGCAAGCTATTGTGACACCAGATATAAGTGGTGGCACTGACTGGGGAAATGGGCACAGTATCCACTGTGAGCCTGACACAGAAGCTGGCAGCAGTGGCAGACAACTAACTGCAATTACATTAAAAAAAAAAAAAAGCATACCCTAACCTAGCTATGCATTTCCCTATCTAATCAATAGCAGCTACACTTTCCCTCCTCTCACTAAGCATGCAGCTTGAGAATGAATGTAAAATGGATGCCTTCCAGGAGGTGGGAGGGTCTGCTAGGGAGGGTGTGCTGCTAATTGGCTGGAATGTGTTTGCTGACTGTGAGGTACAGGGTCAAAGTTTACTCAATGATGATGAATAGGGGGCGGATCGAACCGCGCATATGTTAACCCGCCGTGGCGAACGCGAACATGCTATGTTCGCCGGGAACCGTTCGCCGGCGAACCGTTCGGTACATTACTAGCCAGGACAACTATGTCTGATAGACATCCTAAATGATAAAGGAATCATCCCATATCCAGACATGGTAGCCACGCCCAAAAGATCAGCAATGCTGAGATAAAAATATACACAACTCACTCACTTCATTCACCCACAGCCACACCTCCTTTAGGGATCCAGACACCTAACCGCATTCGAAACAATGACCACTACTCAGTCGATACAAAGAAGACACCTTTCTACGTTCTACAAACTCTTGCAAACAGAACCAAAAGACCACCTCCCAGACTTTACAAAATCATGGGAAGACAACTTAAATATCACATTAACTCCTGATGACTGGGGGAGGATATTTACTAACATATTCAAATCATCTAGGAATACCACCACCAAAGAGCAACTACAAACGTATAGCCTGCTGGCATTTCACTCCGACCCATATACATATGTTCTTCCCAAATGCCACCAGCACCTGCTGGAGCTGCAAATCCACAGAAGGCAATACGGGACACATCTGGTGGTCTTGCAGTATCATACAGGAATACTGGGGGGAAATAACCACCTTAACAGTAATCACGGGATATAAAGTCCCACAGACACCGCAAACGCTAATACTCATGCTCTATCCAACCCCCCTGAGTAAACCACTACGCACCTTACTGAACCATCTACTTCCAGATGCAAATAACCTTATTTAAACTAAATGGAAACAGGTAAAACCCCAGACTACCAGAGAATGGATTTCCAAAGTAGATGCCATCAGAACAATGGAGGAACTCTGTAATACCTATACACACACACATATGGGAAATTCACCAATACATGGTCTCCATGGACTCAGTACCTAAGAGATTCCCAAGATATTGGGTAATTATATACCCCCCTAAACACTTCAATAATCATAACATTACAACCGACCAACTCACCTGTCACAAGAGGCCTACGAATACAGCAAACGTAAGATATTAATGACTTTTATATAAACAATTCAACTGTTTTTTTCTCACCATGTATGTTTACACCCTGCTACTGGAAACCGAATTGTCTTTACAAATAAGCCAATGGAAATGTGCAAAATGTCATTGAGCATTTCTAATGTCTGTACCTTGAAAATTGTTTCAAATAAAAACTTTGAAAATTAAAAAAATAAAGAATAGGCATACTATACGGAGAAATTATGTTGAACTGAATGCTACGAGTAGCTATGTGATTGATGAAAATTTTCCCAAATGTATTGACCTGGTATGTCTAGGAAATGAGCACAGTGGCAACATGGATCACACATAGATGACAATTTATGAATAACATAATGAAAAAGTAGCCTGTCGGCTAAAATGATTTTGTGTTTTTTTTGGTTTTTTTAAGTCTCAGGGCATAGGTCAACAACAACAACAAAACGGGAATATTATATTCCTATGAAATAACTGTATCTATAAAGTGCACACAGCCAGTATTAAACAAAATTCAGTGATCTCTAAGCTCCTAAGTCAAAAATGTAGTAGAACACACTGATGAACCTGCAAATTAATTGACCAATAGTACTTCTTGCCAATAGCACAGATTCCTGAAATATGCTAGAAATCCTAAAAACTTTTTTTTTTAAATTAGCATATTAGCTGTAATATGAGGGTTGACCTGTAGAGGTCAGTATTGGGGTTATTTTGAAACCGCCGACTAAGTGTACGAATAGAAACTGTGGTTACTGTGGTAAGGAGTTCCTGTTCGGGAGTTTGTATGAATGACAAGTGAAGGAAATGAATGGGATGACGATGTAGAAGGTAGCAAATGAATGGACACTGTAAATTGTCAGCAGCGTGTGAAACATATGAATGGAAACCGTAAAGTGGGGATCCGACCCGTGAGGACGCCGTGAGACTGTACCTGGCGCAATTGGTGGATCAACTTACAGTTTGGTGAGTATTAGGACTTAATCTGCGACTGTTTGACCGGAAAACCTTGCGGCTTGAATTCTGAAAACACAGCTAAAGTAAAAGACCTCGTGTAGCACAGGTACTGTCAAAATAATGGCGGATATCATTCAAACGCTGACCTCGAACGGTATGGAGACAGATAAGGGGTGTTCCATAAATAGGTAAGTAAAGTAATAAGCCCCTCCCACAATTACAGGCCAAACGGCCTTAATATATAAATATATATATATTATGCTGGGCCTATAGTTGTGGGAGGGGCCTGAATCACCTTTAAAAGGGCTGCCAATTCTCTCCCACTTTACCGTTGTTGGTCTGGTGAGTTACCCCTCCCACCACTCCCTCTATTCACATCACCCTCTAAGGTGGGCCCTCTTTATTACAGGCCTACTGCATTGTCGGTTCTGACACACCACAACTGACTGGTGTTATTTAACTATGTTTAATGTTTATGAATTATGTTATCTTACCATCACAGCAATATTGCCCTGACCACAAATATATATATATATATATATATATATATATATATATATATATATATATATATAAAAGTATTATGAAGGGTCCTTGCACTCACCAGCTTTCAAATTGTGGTGGTCATCTCTCCAATATATATTAATATTATAGTGGAGGACCGCCTGGTACCCCGACTGGGTACCTTCACCAAACTCACTCCCTAGCTATCGCCGGGACACCATCAGCATAGTGTTTGTGTCCCTTAGTCTCAGGCACCTTCCTTCCAAAAAGCGCTTTCCTGGCTGATTGCAAAGTCGTTAAAAACCAAGTTGTCTGGGAACTGCACAGCCACGTCATACCGAAAACAGTTCCATAACAGTCGCTGCTAAGTCCCACTGAGGTGACCGGGAACCCATGAAATCCTCATACCGATTTTAGCTCCATAACGATCGCAACTAAATACCGCTGAGGATAATTTGTGGGTTTCTTCATGCGAACAGCTGCCAGGGAGCTAGTGTTTCCATTCAAATTAAAAGAAAGTGCAGAACCAGTGGCACCCAGGGAAGGTTGCTTATGGCGGATTGGCAGGATTAACTCCCAAACAGATCTTTGGATACGGCCAACAGACCTTGGGCAGGAGGCTAGCTAGGAGGCTCTTCCAGGAGCTCGTGGCATAGGCATGTTTGCCACATATATAATCTATTTTAAGGAAAGGGGTAAAACTTTAGCAGCATGTATATATTCTTTTGTATATCTTTAATAAAAATTCTATTTTGGTCAGAGTAACCATTCCTATCCTGGTTCACCTCCCAAAGAAATAAAGGAAAAAAAAAAATTAAACCTCACCTCTATTCTTCCTCAACATAATCCTTGGTGGAGGGGGCGAATGCCAGGGAAGGTGGGCAGCATGGGCTGCAAGAGCATCATGGAGGGAAGCGTGTCACCATTGACTGTCACCAACATGGTGTATGTGCTGATGACAGATGCTAAATATAAACAGAACTGACATGTTCTAGTCTGGCTAATGATGCCCCAATGATGCACAATGGTAAACCATGTATGTGCACTGCAGTGGTCATTGTGCTTTGATTAACCCAACAAAAAAAATGCATCTTTTTTTTTTTTTTTAATCTGATCTATTGGTAAATAATCCAACTTACTTTCCCCAAGTGCCTAAAGTTTTGCTGTGTCTTAAATTATTTATTTTAGAGACTGAGAAATGTATTATTCACCTAATTATCAATTAATTTTTTTAGAATTCTGTGATGTTACTCAGTTACCTGTTGGAAAGTATGAACCAGATATAAAAATCTTTGTGGTTGGAGAAACTCTGCGATTTGAATGCAACAACGGATTTGTTATTGCAAGTGGAAAAACCACAACAAATATTCAATGTCTTCAAACAGGATGGTCAACCTTCCCACGATGCATCGGTATGTCTGTTTTGTATAATCATTATGTAAAAATGTATGTGAAAAGGATTGCTGTTTGTAGCTTTAAGAGCCGGATGCATTTGCATATGTAAGAACAAAAAATATGAGATTGCTAAGGGAAAATCTGTGCAATACTCAATTCTTTGAAAATTGACAAATAAATAATACAGACATACAGGTTAATAATTTCAAACAGATACTTTTTGATGTCACTGTAAAGATACTTCAAAAATGCCGTTTGCTAGATAGCACAAATAACATAATAAAAATCAGTCTAAATCAGAGTTCAGGTGAGTCAAAAATAAGTGAAATAAAAAAACAGAACAAAAAACATTCTTTTGGGACACAACACGGCAATGTGCTCCAGGGCTAGAGGAGTTTATATAGCAAATTGCACCAGAATAACTTCTTGCATCATTCCTAGGCACCGATAATGTACATGCTAGTTGTTGCCAGAAACGGCATAGGTTTAAAACTCCAGTGTCACAATTAATGCCAAAATGGTGCGGATTAGAAGGCAAGTTGAGATCCGCATAGATCCTGATACAGGGACGTACCTGGAGCATTTAGCACCCCGGGCAGATAATTTATTTGGCAGCCCCTACCCACCCCCCCAACTTTGAAATGTAAAAAACAACTGCAAATTTTTTAAATGTATTTGGCACTGAACACCGAAACAAACACAGACACACAAACAGATACACATACATACAGATACACATGTATAAGTGTGTGTTTGTGTAGTGGATGCAGTGTGTTTGCGTAGTGGATGCAGTGTGTGCGCTTGTATAGTGTATGCAGTCTTTGTAGTGTGTATGTATAGTGTATGCCGCTTGTATGTATAGTGTATGAAGAGTGCAGTGTGTATGCACAGTGTACATTGCGTATGAAGTGTGCAGTGTATGCAGTGTTTATAGTGTATAAAGTGTGTATGCAGTGTGTAGTGTGTGTATAATGTATGCAGTGTGTGTGTGTATAGTGTAGTGTGTGTGTGCAGTGTGTGTATAGTGTATAGTGTGTATGCAGTGTGCGTATAGTGTGCAGTGTGTATGCAGTGTGTGTATAGTGTGTGCAGTGTGTATGCAGTGAATGTATAGTGTATAGTGTGTGCAATGTGTATGCAGTGAATGTATAGTGTGTGTATAGTGTGTGCAGTGTGTATGCAGTATATGTATAGTGTGTGTATAGTGTTTGCAGTGTGTGTATTGTGTGTACAGTGTGTATGCAGTGTGTGTGTATGCAGATGCAGTGTGGAATAAGTGCTGCCACTTACCTGTCCCTCCCGTCCTCCTCAACTGGTGGTCCAGTGGCACAGCATAGTTGGGCAGTGAAGAGGGGCCCAATACTCTCCATGCTCGTTTCCCATCCAACAGCAGCAGGGTCCTCTGTTCTCACGATCTGTGAGAGTGTTGCCGCGGGTTGCCATAGCAACGCTCTCGCGGATCGCGAGAACAAAGGACTCTGCTGCTGCTGGATGGGAAACTCGGGTAGATATTCTTATAGGGCGGCCGGTCCCTTTTCATAAGACACAGGGGCAGCAAAATGCCACCCCTGCGAAAGTTTGCCCCGGGCACCCCCCTAGTAAGTGGTACCCGGGGCGGACCTCCCCGCCATCCCCCCTTAGTATGCCACTGTCCTGATGTCAGAATGATGAGAATATAAAAATTTATGGCTATGAATCACAACTTTCACCAACCCATCTGGCCCTAAAAAAACCCACCCTAAGCTGGGATACGGTCTGAAAAAATGTATTATACCGCCCAACCCCTAACCACACGTCTTCCATTCCTATTACACTACTTTATTCACCTCCCACTAATAAGAATTAGATTATATAATTTATCTACAGGATTTGGATATCTTGGGGGACTGGGCAGGCAAGTGGCAAATGAAATTCAATACAGATAAAAGCAAAGTCATGCATTTAGGTTGAAGGAACCCACAAGCCACTTACTTGATAATTGATAAGCTGCATTATCTGAGATAAACTCAGTTTGCGTGTGCGTGGTAGTAAATGTCATGAATGATTGTGTAGCTCATTTTTCTCTAGTTTAGTAATCTCACCTCATAATAAGTAATTGATATTTAATGAAAGAATTAGGGGTTTACTAAAAATATCAATTTAACCAAATTCACCTCTGTGAAATAAATATGTTCACTGATACTTTTATGAAAGGAATTGCTTCCAGAGTCCAAATTAAGCTCAAAAGGAGCAAACAAAGAAAAATAAATCAATTAAATCAATTTGTTTGGTGGATTTGTGCTGGCGGGCAAATGACTCAGTCAAATATGACATTCTGACTTTGAAAAAGGTGGATGGGGGCATGGTACTTCCAATTATGGAGCACTTTTATAGCGTGGCTCACTTGACCAGAATAGTACATTTGACAAGAGACTCTCCCGACAGCTTCTGGATTTCCACAAAGCTGGTGTGTGCCTATACCACTGGGTGCTATGCCATGGTTGAAATTGGTAGATTGCACAACATGTGCCCGCACTCATCCCTTGACAGGGTCTACTTGTTCACACACTATTACCTTGCCTACTGAGGAAGCGCAAGAGAGTGCAATGCTTCTTGGCACCAGTTTAATGGACCTATTTAATTGTTAAGTGCAATATTGCTTTTACATCTACTATTTTTTACTAGTTGTTACTAGCTGCTTTAGTGTTTATTTTTTATTATTTTATTCGTTAGATACATTTTATCCAGCAATATTCACTGTCCAGCCTAATCTTCGGTTCCAGAGATCATCCTTTGGGTCTTTGCCACCCCATTAAGTGGCACCAAGTCTGTAAAATCTAGAGCCAGGATTTTTAGGCTCTATATATAAAATCTAAGTGTAAATAGTTCATACATATTAAACTATAGGAGTTATTTATTTTATTCTAAATTTAAGCTTGAAATCCTATCCATGGGAAGGTGTGATGCTGCCTGAAAAGCATAGACACGCTATTATAAAAATTATATTATATATATATATATAAAAAATATAAATATAGAATATATATAGATATATAAAATACAAATAACCGTAATAAAATATATATGTTATTCTAAGTGTATTTTGTTACCAATATATATATTAACAAAATACAGTTAGAATAAAATTGCAAATGAATATATAATTTATAAAAAAAATTGTTTCAATATTTTATTTTAATATATATATATATATATATATATATATATATATATGAACAAAGTTTGAGCTGCACTCACGGACTTCCAGTTCAAAAAAATTCTTTAATTCATCAAATAAACAAATCGACGTTTCGGTCCACAGAGGGACCTTCCTGAGGACAAAGTGACAACAAGATGATAAACCCAACTTATATATATACCCCCCTTTACAACATATAAGTGCATATCTTACCCCAGGTGTGTGCTTTCCATCCCGGCGTTCTCCCCGTGAGAATGCGCATGCGCCACTACACCACGCCTCCATGTTGACGCCTCGCACCACGTGATAGTATACTCAACCTCCGTTATTTTTTATTGGAATTTAGTTTTTTAAGCATTTAGAAAAAGACAATATAATAATAGAACATACAGACAACATGGATTATAAAATAGTATAAACAATCAACACTTTTGGTGTCTATTCGTTCATATATGTACCATATTTTAGACAAAACAACGAAAATACAGCAAGAGCCTGGAGGATGGAAAGTCAGAGGAAGCCAAATTATCCTAGTTTATCTCCTTAATGTTTTCGTGTCAAGGCAGAGTATTAATATATTTAAACATTTTCTAACCATTGCCCCCTTATCAAGTATGTTTCGGATGTGTCCTTGAGATCTACTTATATCGTTTTCCATTTCTATTTGATAGACTAGTTGTTTGAGCACGATTGGTAGGCTTACTGCATTGGTTGGTCTTCCAATTCCGAGCTATTACAATCTTGACTGCCAGAAGGCATATAATATACACATTTTTGTACGGTTTTTATACATTTTCAAAATTCTGGTAGGGACCAGATACCATCTATGGGCTACGTTAAAGTATGTTTCTTGCCAGTTTACACAGTGTTACCTTTTGTACTTTCGAGCATGCATCACACTACTCATTTATATTAATGTTATAGTTAAGATCTTTTGCCAGATCGAAAAGACTGGAAAAGCTTCTGATCTGTTTATGATCTGTACTAGTTCCAATGCCTTTGAGACAACCTTATCTACAGGATCATATTTGAATATCTCCCAAAGTTTATTTAAAGCGTCAGAGTTTTCCATTAATAGGATTACTTGTAAAAATAACTTTTGATCCTGATAAAATTAAAAATCTCTCATTCCTGCAGCTGGAAATCTTGTTTAATCACTGGAAATGCCGTCAGCTTTCCCATAACCAGTATTTGTCTTATATATAAGATACCCCTCTGTCTCCACTTGTCAATCCTTATATCTGGGATAAGATTCTCAAAGGTTGTAAGGTATAGATATTCTGGAACTTGATATTTGATTCCACATTTAGTTTAAATTTTTATCCAAGTATCAAGAGTATTGTCTAAAATAATGCTAGTCTTTTTAAGCATCTTTTAATATTTTAGCATTATTGGGTTGCCACAAGAGGGAACTCATATCTAATATTTGGCCTGCTTAATTTTCTAGTTGATACCACCCCTCTTTTCCTGCTGAATTCATTTGGATGTTATTTATATGATATAGCATATTAGCTACATATGTATTGTTGATTGAGAGAACGTTCACTCCTCCAGTTGAGTGTTTTCTGATTTAACCTAGTTCCTTTTTCCCCTATGCACATGAAATTTGTGAAGCTTTTTTTGAGCTAAACTTAGCCACCATTCAGAACATTTTAGTGGTAACATCCATCTTCAAAATATGACCATTTAGGGATAATATATGCATTTATGGTATTAATGCACCCTTTCCAAGATATATAGCGATTTCTCCAATTTTGTAAAAGACAGTTAGTTTGCTGGAGAAGTGTAAGAAAATGTAGATCTCTAATTTTATTTAAATGTTTCTAAAAGTTAATTCCCAAGTGTCAGCCCCTTTATACTAAGCCTGGCGGTCCGGGATGCCGTTGCTCTGATCCAGCGGATGGCCATTCCCACCCAGTATGAGGCTCCTGACAGCCTCATGGACGCCGGCCGCTGTGCGCCCACCCCTTTTTATGATGTGGCTCATGCATGCCAGCGTCATGACGTCACAGGAGCCTAGCACACATGCACTTTTTGGGGATGTGGTTATGCTAACCACTCCCCCAAACATATAAAATCCCAGTTTGCCCAAAGTACAGTGCCCTGTTGTGGTTTCTAGTGTTACTAGCGTCCCTGTAGCGTATTCTTTTGTCTCTTTTGGAATTGATTGGTTTTGACTCAACCTGCTCTCGACTACTGTTTTCTGGCTCCCTTGA
Source organism: Pelobates cultripes (assembly GCA_933207985.1). NCBI lineage: Eukaryota > Metazoa > Chordata > Amphibia > Anura > Pelobatidae > Pelobates > Pelobates cultripes. Next base: position 40,709,447 of record OW240916.1, read on the forward strand.
CTCAGCTTTGTTTATCATTCTTGAGTATTTCTGGCTACCCTGACTCTGCTTTTGTCACTCATATTAATGCATTTCTGGCTTCCCTTGACCTTGGTTCTTTCTGACTCTCATTTAATACTATTATTCTATTATCCGGCCATTCTAAGGACTGGTTTAAGGACTTTCTATCTGTCTCCATTTATTTACTTGTGGGATTTCACTCTGCATGTTGGGTTGTACGTTACATTACAACAGGGCCAATGGACTCTGCAAGGGTAAATCCTCAGGTTATGGCTTATGACGCAAGGCTTCATGGTCTTGACCACTGTATGGATCAATTCGCTCAGGCCTTGCAAACCCTGATTAAGAGATCAGCTGGCCCCCCAACCCAGCCTTTTAGTCCTATACTTGCTGGTGCGGAATCTTCCATCCACAGTAGTAACTCTAATCCTAACCAACCTATACATTTAGCGGGGATCCCTCTAGGTGTAGAGGCCTTCTTTACCAGGTCAGCATATTGTTTGAGCTGTGTCCCAGAGAGTAGCACACTGACAGGGCCAAGATAGGCTTTATCATAACCTTGCTTTCTGATAGAGCTCTTGTGTGGGCAAATCTGCTCTGTGAGAATGACAGTCCGCTTGTGTATGACTATTCTCAGTTTCTAGTGGCTTTAAGGAGAGATTTTGCTGCTAGAACACTCCTGATATTAAAACAGGGAAACTGTCTCAAATGGATTATGCCCTAGAATTGTATTCACTTGCGGCAGAGATACGTTGGAACAATCGTGCATTTAAGGCTGTGTTCCTTAACACAGTTTGTCTGATACCCTGTTGGACAAGGTAGCAACCAGGGATCTACCAGAGACATTAGAGGAACTCATAACGTATCTTGGGCATATAGATGAGAGGATTAGAGACAGACCGAACACTAGATAGAGACCCAGAAGGCCGGCTATCCAGCTAGCTCCTTCCTTTCCATCCGATTCTATGGCATTAGCTATTCCTGAACCTATGCAAGTGGGTATTACTAGATTATCTGAAGTCGAGAGACAGAGGGTTTGTGTATGTATTGTAGCAAGAGGGGACATCACCTTTTGTCCTGTCAAGGTAGCAACCAGGGATCTACCAGAGACATTAGAGGAACTCATAACGTATCTTGGGCATATAGATGAGAGGATTAGACACAGACCGAACACTAGAGAGAGACCCAGAAGGCCGGCTATCCAGCTAGCTCCTTCCTTTCCATCCGATTCTATGGCATTAGCTATTCCTGAACCTATGCAAGTGGGTATTACTAGATTATCTGAAGTCGAGAGACAGAGGGTTTGTGTATGTATTGTAGCAAGAGGGGACATCACCTTTTGTCCTGTCTTTAAAGGTCGGAAATCTCCAGAGCCTAAGGAGGACTGGCCTTGGGTGTTATCAATGAGGTCTCCATGCCTAGCAAATCAGACAAAAGGCTTCAGTGGTGAAGGTTACCTCGCCACAGGCTCTTTGAGGGGCCTGCTTGTCGCCCTCTTGCCCCAGGACTATGGCCCATGTATTAGACTTTGGTTCAGGACTGTGGAAAGGCTTTGTACGTGCCTTTTCCCTTATATTGTTTGGTATATGGGGCTTACCGAATGGATTATACTTATGCTGTTCATATGCCCAACCAACTAACAAACAGTTGGACTACCTGGAAGTGAAGTGTGTCGCTTGTTAACATTATTAACCTCGTTAACTGCAACATTCTAAACGGTTGACTGGGTGGCCGCCGTTCATATGGACGAACACGAGGTGGCGGCCATCTTGTTCCTGCGAACGTGTATAGCGATGTTTGGTCGTTGAGTGTATGGAACCCAAATCGAACATTCAACGGCACAAACACCACTGCGATTTCCATCTCCATGAATGTTTAGTGGCGTTCGTATGAGAAGAGTGGTGTTCAGTGGGAGCAAACTCACCTACGAACAGTACTGTTTGTTATATTGTTGTATTTTGTAAAGAGACCGACTGCACAGCCTGGTTTCATGGAACTCTTTTGGGCAGAAACCTCGTTTGCAGTCAGTCAAATTATGACCTCCATGGAAATACCGAACCTCTGAACCGATCTGGTGATTTTTGGATATGTTGGTCCCCCAGATCGGTGCTATCAGGGGATGTGACTTTTGTGGGGGTTTCCATGTGTTTTGGGGCTACTTTCGAGAGGTTGTTAAAATGTATGTTTTCTGTGCCTGGAGATAATTGAGTTTAGTACAGTTCCTGACTCCATTATCTCCCAGGCTCAGAGGAGGGATTATCTTGTTTTGTGTGGGAGTGTCCTGGACCTGAGAGCCAATGTAATCATGTGTATGTCTTTGCTGTTGCCTACTCTCCAGTGGGGAATGCTCCTGGAATATGTAACCGGAAACCCCTTGCATGGGTATCTGCATATGAGGCCAGTTGTGGCTGCTATAAAATGAGTTCCTCTTCACCCTCAACATAGAGCCTTGTCTCATGTGTGGAGGGAACAGCTATGTTCACTCTGGGGATTGCTTTATCACTATACTCCCTTGGATTACAACACTAACTTTTGTAAGAGCTATCCTGCTATACTGTCTGAAGTAGGAGAAGTCTACCCACTGGAAGCTGGATCCTGGTCTTGGGTTCAGGGTGGGTGGAGGACAGCGAGACCTCAACCAAGTTGTAATGCTGGCTGTGGGGTTTAACCCCTTAAGGACACAACTTCAGAAATAAAAAGGAATCATGATGGAATATTTCCGTCATGTGTCCTTAAGGGGTTAAGGTAGTTATGGTGTCTGGTGTGCTTGGAAGTACTCAGAGGTACTAGGAAGCAGTTGGCGGAGGAACCCAGTCAGGGTGCCAGGTGGTCCACCACAGCTTCTACTACCCATCACCGTGAAATGGGAGTGTAGTCCACACTCAAGCCCTTATGGACTCTGGGGCTGCTGAGAATTTTATCGATAAGTCCTTTGCCAATAAATATTCACTCCCTCTCAGGGAAAGAACAACTCTCTTGGCTGCAGAGGCAAAAGATGGTACACCACTTGAGGAACCCACCAATACTAAGGAAACTATTCCTGTTCATATAATGATTGGGGTTCTTCATGTGGAAATCCTAATTCTCCAAATGATTTCATTTCCTTCTTTCCCTATAGTCTTTGGTTATCCGTGGTTGTCTAAATATATTCCTCTCATAGACTAGGAGAAAGTAGAGATCATGAAATGATGACCTTCCTGTATAGAGGGATGTGTCACTAGGCTCAGGCCTTTAGGTATTAATATTCCCATATCACCTCCTTTATCTACTGTTATACCTACTACCTACCAAGACCTAATAGAGTTCTTCGACAAAAGGAAAGCTGATAGTCTACCTCCGCACCAGTCCCATGACTGTGCCATAGAGTTGTTGCCATGGACTATGTCACCTAGAGGTACTGTTGATCCCCTTTCCCTTAAGGAGAACCAGATGCTGCAAGAGTATATAAACGATAATATGGCTAAGGATTTATCAGAAGGTCCTCGTCTCCCACTGGAGCAGGTTTCTTCTTTGTCTCCAATCTATTGGTTAGAAATGACAAAAACAATTTGACATCCCCATTGATTATAGAAATAGGTTGGTAATTTTCTAGTGCTAGTGGGCTTTTACTTGTTTTAGAATTGGTAGCAGATTTGCTTGAAGCATTTCTGATGGAGACGTACCTTGAAAAACGATATAATTAAATAATTTAGCTAATTGATCGCTTAGTTGTTCTTTGAAAATCTTATAAAATAAATTAATAAAGCCTTCAGGGCCTGGGGTCTTTATTTTGATATTTCCTTTTCTACTTCTATTCTAGTTATAGGGGAATTCACTTCCTCTCTTTGAGCTTCTGATATTTTATTTACATTGGAGTTTATTAAATAGTCTATTTTTGTATATAATTTTTTCCATTGAGGTTATACAAGGAGCTGTAATAGCATTTGACAATTTCTCTGGAGTCATTGCAATAACTTTGTAACTATCTTTATGACTCGATTTCTTCTTTTTTTTTTATTTCTTAGCTGATTAGTTAGAAGTTTATCAGACCATTTGCCTTTGCCGTAATACTTTAATCTTAGTTTATTTAGATTGTTAGTGGTAATATCTAATTTTTTGATTTATTAATTTTTGTACATGGGGGTACTGTTTTACTCGGGAGACTTCGCTGAACACAAATATCAGTGTTTCAAAACAGTAAAATGTATTACAACTATGATATCGCCAGTAAAACTGACGTTTTTTGTATTTTTTTTTTTTACACACAAACAGCACTTACACGGACGATATTATTGCTGTGATACTTTTTACTGTTTTGAAACACAAATATTTGTGTTCAGCGAAGTCTCCCGAGTACAACAGTACCCCTCATTTACAGGTTTTATGGTGTATTCAAAAGTAATAGTGTTAAATATAAGGCTTGTGTTTCATTTTTTTTCATATTAAAATTCACCAGATTGGTTACGTTGCCTTTGAGACCCTATGGTAGCCCAAGAATGAAAATTACCCCTATGATGGCATACCATTTGCAATAGTATACAACCCAAGGTATTGCAAATGGGGTATGTCCAGTCCTTTTTAGTAACCACTTAGTCACAAACACTGGCCAAAATTGGCGTTTTTTGCATTTTTCACACACAAACAAATATTAATGCTAACTTTGGCCAGTGTTTGTGACCAAATGGCTACTAAAAAGACTGGACATACCCCATTTGCAATACCTTGGGTTGTCTACTATTGCAAATGGTATGCCATTATGGGTGTAAATTCCTGGGCCACTATACAGTCTCAAAGGCAACGTAATCAATCTGACGAATTTAAATTTCAAATGTAACGTGCTTTATTTGACCCTGAAACTTCCCAAAACGCCATAAAACCTGTACATAGGGGGTACTGTTTTACACGTGAGACTTAAAAATATGTATATAAAAATAAAAATATAAATATGTGTATTTTATTGCAGTAAAAGCAAACAGTATTATGACATTGACAGTTAAAATGTCATGTAGAACTAAAAAAAAATAACATTTCTTATTTTCTCCCATTTTTTCATATTAAATTATGTTTCATAGCTAAATATTTGATATTAAATGAAAGCCCTGTTTCCCCTGAATAAAATTATATATAATAAGGGTGGGTGCATTTAATGTGAAAGAGGTGTATTACGGTTGGACAGACATGATTTTTTTGATTGGGTAACTAAAATTATAGATCAGGGTGGTGCAGTAGACATTGCTTACCTAGATTTCAGTAAGGCTTTTGACACTGTTGCACATAGAAGGCTTATCAATAAACTGCAATCTTTAAGTTTGGATTCCAATATTGTTGAATGGGTAAGGCAGTGGCTGAGTGACAGGCAACAGAGGGTTGTAGTTAATGGAATATATTCGAAGCTTGGACTTGTCACCAGTGGGGTACCTCAGGGATCTGTACTTGGACCCATTCTCTTTAATATTTTTATTAGTGATATTGCAGAAGGTCTTGATGGTAAGGTATGTCTTTTTGCTGATGATACCAAGATATGTAACAGGGTTGATGTTCCAGGAGGGATAAGCCAAATGACAAATGATTTAGGTAAACTAGAAAAATGGTCAGAATTGTGGCAACTGACATTTAATGTGGATAAGTGCAAGATAATGCATCTTGGACGTAAAAACCCAAGGGCAGAGTACAGAATATTTGAGAGTCCTAACATATGAGGAAAGGGATTTAAGGGTGATTATTTCTGATAACTTAAATGTAGGCAGACAGTCTAATAGAGCAGCAGGAAATGCTAGCAGAATGCTTGGTTGTATAGGGAGAGGTATTAGCAGTAGAAAGAGGGAAGTGCTCATGCCATTGTACAGAACACTGGTGAGACCTCACTTGGAGTATTGTACACAGTACTGGAGACCGTATCTTCAGAAGGATATTGATACCTTAGAGAGGGTTCAGAGAAGGGCTACTAAACTGGTTCATGGATTGCGGGATACCAGGAAAGGTTAAAGGATCTTAACATGTATAGCTTGGAGGAAAGACGAGACAGGGTGGATATGATAGAAACATTTAAATATATAAAGGGAATCAACACAGTAAAGGAGGAGACTATATTTAAAAGAAGAAAAATTACCACAACAAGAGGACATAGTCTTAAATTAGAGAGACAAAGGTTTAAAAATAATATCAGGATGTATTACTTTACTGAGAGGGTAGTGGATGCATGGAATAGCCTTCCAGCTGAAGTGGTAGAGGTTAACACAGTAAAGGAGTTTAAGCATGCGTGGGATAGGCATAAGGCTATCCTAACTATAAGATAAGACTAGGGACTAATGAAAGTATTGAGAAAATTGGGCAGACTAGATGGGCCGAATGGTTCTTATCTGCCGTCACATTCTAGCGCAAATGTTAGGTTTTGTTTACGTTTTGTTTTGTTCACAACGTGTACATTTGGCTCAGTCCTTACCGGGTTAATAGTTCATCTTGTTGTTTTTGTGGTCTATCTTTGTTGGCTTGTGTTAATCGGTTAAGGCAGATATATACTTTTGACAAGCTCTTCCCTCTTTTTTTGCATAGTTTGCTATTTAGATCTATGAAGTCCCCTCTTAAAACTGCTTTGAGAGCACACCAATTAGTGATGTGGGATGTATCAATTTGGATCGTTTTTGGATATGAATTCCTCTTTGTTTTTTGTTGTTGTTTTTATATTACTTTGATATTAAAGCTATTATACAGTAGGTAATCATTTAAACGCCAAGTAGATCTTTTTGTGGGCAACCCTACCTCATTAATTTCCCATACAAGTATGTTATGGTCTGACCAGGTGTTATTTTTAATTTCTATCTTCTTTATAGATTCCAATACATGTAAATCTCCCCATGTCAAATCGATCCTCGAGTGAGAGAGATGCACTCTTGAAAAATGAGTGTAATCACCCTCACCTGGATGATAGGAGCTCCATTCATTGAACCAGCAACATTTATTTAACATTTGTGCCAAAGCTGAAGCTTGCTTATTTAAGTTTTTATTTGAGGGTTATTCATTCTCCTCCCCCTATAAGAGTTAATTCCTTAAATTGATATAAAGCGGATTTTGGACCCTATTTCAGACTCAAGCTCAATTAAATATTGGTAAATTTGTTACGCTATATTGTGTTCCTGGGTCTTAACTCCGGTATTTTATTGTAGGGAACCAACCTACTCTCCTAACTCTACGTTAAAAGATTTAGAATAGCAAGAAAATATAATGTTTTATAATGGTGATGAGTAAGGAATGAGGCTGGTCCTGTACACCTCACTGATATTTAATGTTCTATCCTAAGATTGTTAAACAATTTTAATTAAAAAGAAAGGAATGCATCACGAAAGATGAAAAGCAATATTTGTTGATTTAATTTTGGAATATAAAAATACAAAGTATAAGGCAGCACGTTCCACTTTGAGAAAGCACTATAACTAGACAATTTATGATAATAAGAGAACCTTAACCCCTTAAGGACCAAACTTCTGGAATAAAAGGGAATCACGACATGTCACACGTCATGTGTCCTTAAGAGGTTAAGGACAAAAGGAGAAAGTTTCTCTTTATTAATGAGAATATTTTTTATTTCCCAATAATATAATTCATACCGTTTAGCTGTGCAATCAACTTTACTATTAAAAAAAGTTAAAAACTATTAAACCTAGTCAACATTATTTTTTCCATATACCTATACTTTGAGCATATGCATTTCTGCATCTATGATATTTCTACATGGGTCTATTTTCTTAAAGCACAATAATGAATATAAAAGCTCATATGAACTTCAGCGCAGTACAGCTTTCTTAAATATTTGAGTTGTAAAGATGAAATCTTTATGAAATGCTCAAAGACTTTCATTGAAATTCCAATGCAGTCAACATATATCATAAGCTAAAATATTGATTACTTTCTCTTATGGTAAAACATAAGATGCTGCTCTCAAGTTTTGTCAGTTCCCACAGCCATCACTAACAACAACTGAGGGAATAAAGCATTATCTAGCTCAGGCATAGGCAACCTTTGGCACTCGAGATGTTTTGGACTACACCTTCCATGATGCTTTGTCAGCATTATGGGTGTAAAAGCATTATGGGGGATGTAGTCCACAACATCTGGAGTGACGAAGGTTTACTATCCCTAGGTCATCATGAGACCACAAGTATCGAGACTTCCATACACATCAGTGTTGTACTGTCATGCATGCATGACAAGTGCCAGAGCATGAAGTGCCAGTAGCTGAATATCGATGATGGCAAAGGGCAGCATAAGGTTGATACAACTCACCTCTACTGCACCTTTGCTATACTATCAGGGTGTTTGCAAAATATGCAAAGACCCTTAAATGTTACCATGTTTCATGTGTTAATTTGTTCATTCATAGCTAATTTCCTGGAGAAAGACCTCTATAGGCCAAACCAGCTTTTGATCTTCTCTGATACTGAATATCTTTGTAACTTTTCAGGATTGTAGATAACATGGGTATATCTGTTACCCATAATAAAATGTAATTTGCATATTGTCTTACAAATCATACAAAATACATATACATATATTGTAAAAAGATAACTTTATCTCATAAAGGTAATATATAATGAATGGTGCAATCTCAAAGACTAAGATATAGAACACTAATAGAGAGTATTGTTTTGTTTTCTTATTTCAGAATATAAATGTGTGGTAGAAGGTACTAATCTGATATCTCAGAGAAGAGACTATAAGATTGGTGAAGTTGCGCAGATTTCATGCCCACCTGATTACACATTGAAAGGATCAGAACTCATCCAGTGCTATAACAACGGATGGGGACCAGAGCTGCCAAAATGTGAACAAGGTAAATATACATGACAGTGTGAAAATGTAGCTGCATGATAATATGGAGAGCAGCTTTTGAAAAAAGTTATGATAACAGTGTATTAATGGCCTGTGCATGTACAAATCATTGTACATTGTTAAATGCTCTGAGCAATGCTCTATTGAACTTTCAGATTAGTTCTATTATTGTCTATCAGTATCAAGGGAAAATAAGTGTGCTGCAAAATATGTTCAAAATATACAAAATACTTATATTAAATATTTGCAGAACACTGATTTCTGATTTGTCCATATACCCACCCTTTTGGTTCATTATTTTATTTTTTTCCTTAATATTGGTATGGACAAAAAAAGTCTAAACCAAATACCCCACCATCTCTGCAACAAGCCTCTTCAATTGAACGCTGCAACTTTAAGGTACAGATTGAAATTCACCAGATTTCGTTCACCATTATTACTTTACTACAATAATGCTACCATTGTTACCTATAAAAAAAATACAAAAGGAGTAAGGGCTGCGCCCGAGGTTATAATCAGTAATCTATAATAACAAACAACCAGACCAAATGGTCTAAATGGAGATACAACAAAGTAGGCCTATAAAAATAGAGCAATGAATGAGGTCCCAAGCATTCAATAAAATTCAGAAATAAAAATGGTAAATAAAAGTCACATAAAAAGTCTCTCTATATACCAGGATAGGGGGGGAAGTTGGCAATCCTCAGGAGTTGATCCGTCCGAATGGTTTAAAATATCGGTATATGTGGAGAGAAAAGGGAAAACGACTAAATAGCCAAAGGTGTAATATCGTCAGGATCCAGAAAAAGAATTATTAAAATGAAGGTAATACATTCACATTTAGGAGAGCTCCAGCCAGCTCTGGGGTAAAGGGCATGTAGCTGTATGATCCCCGCTAATGGATATAGTGGAGAGGTACGTCCGTCAATCCAGTCTGGTTAGGCAGTGCTCCAGGGTATATGTAAGAAAACAGCGATAGTGCTCTCAGTATATAATGGAATGAAAATAAAATAAATAAAATTTACTTACAAGTATAGAGCAGAGGATACTGCTCTATTAACTCAGCGCTGGTGGAATAATCCCCACCTCGGATTTCTTTGGTACAGGATACAGGATAAAATAGAAAGATGCCAGGAGAGTAAAAAAGTGCAAAAAAATTCAATAAAAAAAGAATTGGTATAAAATATATATAATAATCCCCCCAAAATTTTTATTGCTTAAAATACACAGTTTAAAACCATTAATGCTTTTCACCATAAAAAGGCTTTATCAAAATGGTATAGACAATCATACCTGGCATACAGAGTTTAAATAAGAGAGTGTAACTTAAAATTGGCGCCAAAAATTAGGTCAGCCAATCACAAAGCAGATGATAACAAACATAATAAAATTGTTTTAAAAATAAATAGAATTAATGATATTATAGAGTGTACTACTGGGAACATGATGATATAGAAATGTATTTAAAACGAAGTGTGTACATAGAAATAACTTAAATAATGTGTCATCACGTGATCGGCTAGGAGCAATGCTCCTTGGAAAATGTAGTAAACTACTATAGCTGGCTGTAAGCACTACATTGGGAAATGTAGTAGGCGGAAGTAAATTGACTGTGCGAGTGCTAGCCGACAAGATAGGGGCGTGCTTGCACAGCACGAGGAGGTGGGCGGTAGTTTTGAAGGAGCATTATGTTCAGAGAAGAGGAAGGGGTTTGGGGAGGGCGCGGCAATCTTAATGATTGGCCGCTCGAGTGCAAGGGAGGATTATAGGCGACACGAAATGAACGTGCCGTCAAAAGAACATTAGTATTGAGAGGGAGTATAAGTAAATGTATACATATTTCTGATAATACAAGTGTTGATCATGCGCGATCCTGAATACTCAATAGTCGTCAAGCGCCATATCGTTTAACAGGAAAATGAATACAATAGTAACATCGGTGCATAAGAACGCATTTACAGAACAGATAAAAACTCTAGATTGAATAGCTTAGTAAAAACGTGGCAACGCTTCCTCTCTAAATTATAGTATGCTGCTGTGTCTCCGAACTAGCAAGGTTGGCAGGAAAAATAAGGCAGTAACATCGTAGTAACAACAGAATTAAGACGGATATGATGCATGAAGTCCGTATACAGGAGCAGTATTATTGATTGACATTTGGGACATAAACTGTAAAGCTCAATTCAAGGTCTCATGCACACGTGTCAATATTATGTTGCCAACACTGGGATTCAGTTTCTAGTGCCTGATGCAGTGCAGATCAGGGGGCGATTCCTTGAATCCAGGCTTCCACTCGGAGCCTCCCGTAGAAGTGAACCCCAGGGGAAATTATGAGGTCGGAGTTAGCCTAATGGGTTGGGTCTGTTTGTGTGTCCCCTAGGTCGGGTATGGGTTATGTCTGTGTCTAGTCACCTTGATGAATTGTTAATCTATTGCTTAGCTCCTATCCGCTCAGTAGTTAGTTATGTCCTACCTCGATGACATGTTCTCCATGCGTCAGAGCCTGTTCTGCCGCTGTCTTTCAGTCTTGTGTAAGTCGGAAGATCATGTCAGTAGAACTATCTACACGTCATGGTAATATCTTGTGCGTCAACGTGTTCGAGCCCTCCCGGTTCCGACCCCCTCGGCCGCAAGCCGCACCGCCCCCGCGGTGTCCCTTAGTGAAGTTACACGCAAGCAGTAGTTGTAGCAGGTATAAAAAGGGGGGAGGAGTAGGAGGAAAAGGAAGGGGGTGTGGAAGGGTCTGTGAGCAGTTTACATCGGAGTGCGCCCGGGCATCCCCAACCCCCGGGTGTCGCAGTGAGCTCGTGCCTCTCTAAGTTCTGGTACGGGAGAGATAAACATACCATGGGGTCCAGATGTCGACATGTCTGGTGCTTCTCCCTAGTAGTTCTGCGTATCGTGCCTCAGCTGTGTGTATTTCCTCAACTCTCTGTAGCCATTCTGCTACGGTTGGTGGGTGGATCTGCTTCCACTTAGCTGGTATAGACGCTTTCGCAGCATTGAGCAGGTGTCTCAGTATCGATCTCTTATATTGGGCTATCGAGCTTTCCGTAAAGTGTAGTAGGGCCATTTCCATGGTAAATTCTGGTAAGTCACCCACGATTGTCGTTATCTCCCTCTTGATGTCTTCCCAGTATGGTTTAATCCGCGCGCAGTCCCACCAGATATGTAGTAGGGTGCCTGTTTGGGATTCGCATCTCCAGCACGTATCTGTCATTCCCGGGAATATCCTGTGTAATAGAGATGGGGTTCTGTACCAGTGTGAGAGTAATTTGAAGTTGACCTCCTGATACCTTGTGCTTATGGAGCTCTTGTGTTGTAATATTAATATCTGCTCCCATTGCGCCTCTGTGTACGTCCTTGCCGTCAGTTCTTCCCATTGCCTCTTAAATGCATTTTTACGTGTGCGATCCCCTGTGATCAACTGCTGGTAAAGGATTGATACTCTGCCGTCTGTGTCGGTGTTTGTCACGCAGAGGTGTTCGAACCACATCTGTTCTCTGTGGATCGCTTCACGGTTGGGAAGGTTGTAGTAGAAGTGCCGCAATTGTGTGTATCGAAATCTGTGCATCAGCGTGTGTAGTGTCGCCGTGCTCCATTCTGGCAGGTTTCTCATTCCTGTGTTGCTCAGGACCTTGGACAACGGGATATAATCTCCGTCTCCATCTATCGGCCAGGCAGATCGGTGTAGTCCCCCGCCTATCATGCTATTGTGTGTTATCGGGATCAAGGGGCTTGGTTGTGGGGAGATATATTGGTTTCGCCTCAGGGAAGACCACGTCTTCAGCGTTTGTACGATGGGTGATTCATTGCCCAGTTTTGGTGCCGCGTCCGCTGTGCCTTGCCATATATACATGTGGAGGGCCTTGTTCGTACTCTCCCTGTCCAAGGCAGCCCACAATTTGTGTTCAGGTGCTGTGTGCCAATCTCTAATCCGTTGTAAAACCGTGGCCTGAAAATATTTGCGAACGTCGGGTAGCGCCAGTCCGCCCCAGTTCTTGGGTAGACACAATTTGTCGTAGCTGAGTCGTGCTCTCTCTCCCTTCCAGACATATTTTATCACCGCCGATTTAAGTGTTGTAAAGAATTCTGGGGGTACGTGCCAGGGGATGGTGTGAAAATGGTAAAGCAACCTTGGTAGAATATTCATTTTAACCACCGCTATGCGTCCCTGCCAGGATATGTGGTCAAAGTTCCAATTTTTGAGGTCGAGCAGTATTGTGCGTAGAAGGGGCGTGTAGTTTCTGGCATTTATCTCTTTCGGTTCGCTGGGTATCCAAATTCCCAGGTAACGCATCTGGCCTGGGCACCAGTGGAAGGGGAATTCGTGTTCGATCCGTTCCCTTACAGCTGTTGGGGCCGACACGTTCAACAGTTCGCATTTAGTTTGATTTAGCTTCAGTCCCGATACCCGGCCGTATATGTCAAATTCCTCCATCAGAGCCGGCATGGAGTTGATAGGGTTGTCGATAAAAAAGAGCATGTCATCTGCGTATGCGGCTACCTTATGTTCCTGGTCCTTATGTCTAAACCCCCTAATCTCTGGGGTTTGCCTTATCCTGTCCAAGAACGGCTCCAACGAGAGGGCAAATAGGAGCGGCGATAGCGGGCAGCCCTGCCTAGTGCCATTGTGTATGGTAAAGCTGTCTGTGAGTGCGCCATTCACCCTCACTCTGGCATTAGGGTTAGCGTAGAGCGCCTCTATCCAGGCTATCATTCCCGGTCCTAGGCCGACCTTATGCAGTGTTGCCATCATGAAGCTCCACGTTACCCGATCAAATGCCTTTTCAGCATCTGTGGAGAGCATTAGCAACTCCGTGTCTCCCTTAAGGGCCAATGCCTGTATAGAGAACGCCCTTAGAGTGCAGTCCCTGGCTTCCCGGCCTGTCACGAAACCTGTTTGGTCAGGGTGGATTAGGCGCTGGACATACGTTTGTAGTCTTGTGGCGATGATTTTGGAGAAGAGTTTCACATCCGTGTTAAGGAGTGAGATCGGCCGGTAACTGCCGCAATTTTCGGGATTTTTGCCTGGCTTGGGTAGCACCGTAATTGTGGCAGCTAGTGTTTCTTGGTGGAACTTGTCACCCTGTTGTAGTCGGTTGAGGGCTGCTGTTAAGTGTGGATTCAAAATGCCTCCAAACATTTTATAATACCCCGCCGATAGCCCATCCGGACCTGGCGCTTTCCCCCTCTTCGCTGCCTTAATTGCCGCTTGTATTTCTTCTATGGTGATCGGGGTTTCCAGCATTTCCGCTTCCTCCGGCGTGAGGGCGTCCGGTCGAAATCTTTGTAAATAGCGCGTTGTGGCTTCCTGCAGAGCGGCACGTTGAGTGTCGGGCGTCGACGAGGTGTTGTATAGTCGTTGATAATAATCACGGAATTCGTTTGCTATATCCTCCGGGAATTGTGTGAGGGTGCCATTGGTCCTTCTCAGTGCATGTACCTGCGCCCTGGCTTGTTGCGGTCGGATCATGTTGGCCAGGAGTCTCCCACTTTTATTGGCGTGGATGTAGAAGAAGGCTTTAGATTTCTGCGTCGCTCGATGGTGTTTGCGTGCTATCAGTTCTGTCAATTGTCGTCGTGCGTCTAAAAGACAGCGATAGTGTTCCTCGAGTTGTGACCGTTTGTGCAGAGTTTCCAAATTGGAAATCTGGCTGGTAAGTTCCAGCATGTGTTGCTGTATTTCCTTCTTCTTCCGTGATGCAATCCTTATGAGGTGGCCCCGAAGCACACTTTTGTGCGCTTCCCAGAGTGTCACTTTAGAAACGTCTTCCGTATCATTCTCAGTGAAGTAGTTGGACAGGTGTTCCGTCAGGAGTGTCTTTACTCCCAAGTCCAACAAGAGTGACTCATTCAATCTCCATGTCGATTTAGAGGGTCTGAAGAGAGGGGAGTCCAGGTGTACTTGTACTGCGCTGTGGTCCGACCATGGTGTTGGTTCAATTTCGGCTGATCGCAGACGTTGTAACCCTTCCTGCTGAATGAGGATGTAGTCGATACGCGAATGTCTCCTGTGAATGGCCGAGTAGTGCGTATAATCTCGAGTCGTCGGGTGTAAGGTTCGCCACGCATCCACCAGTCTCAGGTCTAACAGCGTCTTCCTTATCGCCCTGATCGCGGTTTGTGGTATGCTGCTGTGTCCGGTCGATGAGTCGGATAGTGGGTCGAGTGGCGCGTTAAAGTCCCCCCCTATGACAAGCGAACCTTCCGTGAACGTTGCCAGTTGGCGAATCGTTTTGTTCAGAAACGTCGCCTGCTTTGCATTTGGCGCATAGATTGATGCGAAGGTGTAAATTCTTCCAGATATAGTGCCTTTGAGAAAAAGGTATCTGCCGTTTGGGTCCGTGAGTTGGTCCGTCTGGGTGAATTGGATATTAGCGGCTATCAGTATCGCCACTCCTGCCCTTCGGTCAGTAGGGTGGGTGCTGTGGCAGTTGGTTGGATACCGTCTGTCCTTCAGTCTGTTGGTGTCCACCGATTTGAGGTGCGTTTCCTGCAACAGAGCCACTGAGATCCGCTTACGGTGAAGTTCCCGTAAGAGATGTGAGCGCTTCTCAGGTGCGTTAAGGCCCCGACAGTTCTGTGTTAGGATGCTGAGGGGTTCGGCCGTGTAAGCCATAGAGAGAGAGTGATTGCGCGTACAAGTCCTGCGGTGTTTGGTCTCCCGTGGGGAGATCTAGGTGCCCGTGCGCACTCCTACTGCAATAAGTGGGGGGGGATGAGTGAGCGCTACAACGGGAAGTGGGTCGGCTATGACACCCAGTCGTTGGAGGGCCTGTGCCCCGCAGGTCAGCGGCTCGGCCCGCGCCCGGTTCGGTCCGACCCGGGAGGTCTCTGATTGGAGGCCACAATAATGTGGTCTCTGTGTGGTATATCCCTCAGTATGAGGGGAACCTGTGTAGCTGGGCGGAGTTCAAAGCCGTACCGTCTCCTAGTTGGGCTAGGGCAGCCACGGAGTTGGATCCCCCAGTAATCAGGTCTACACAGGTCTGGTCGGGGTTAGTGGAATTGGCTAGTCCAGTGTGTTGCCTGCTGAGTAGCAGGAGTATACTATCTAGTGTTTACGGTAAAGTATGAGGGTTACCTAGTGAGATGTCCGTGTCCCACATGTTCCAAACTGACGTCATTGGCTATTTTTCTTAAATGAACGGTCTGTATGTCTCGTGACAATGGGGCGTGGGTGGTTGTCCAGGAGTCTTACCCTGCGTGGAAGGTTATCGGTGTGTCTCGGGGCGTCTACCCGACAGTCCCCCCTGAGTCGCCTACCGTGTTGTATGACCAGTGTAACGCAAAGGTGGCATGCGGTGTGCAATGGGTCGTGCCGGTGCGGCCGGGGGAGGAGTCGTCACCACATGAGCCTGCGTCACACGGGGAGGGCCTTGGGTGGACGTCTCTAGGATAGTTAGCGTTGCGTGACCTGTCCGTTAGGGGGTCAGATCTTTCGTGCTTAGGTTTACCATGCCGTAGGATGTGCATGTGCATGTGGAGATGGTAATAACACTGTGTCAGGGGGGATACGTGTCCTGTAAAGTGTGCAACGTTTTAAATATACAGTGCCCCACCATTGAGTGTGCATCTCCCATCCCCACCCTCATCAGTCCCAGCCCATCCCCCAAGTGCCATCCACATAAACATGGTGATACCTTAGGCAGCACAGCTAGAGCCCCAGCCCTCCCCCCCCCCCACCCCATCCCGGCCCGACCCCTAGGCCATTCTACTAGCATAACCTATACATACATCATCCATATTACAACCTGGAATAACAGTGCCTAGGTGCGTGTTCCCTCAGGCCCCTTCTTTTCCCCCCCACTCCCGCCACCCCCAGACAAAAGTCCAGTTATCGGTGTAGCACGGCAAGTTCGCTCTCGCTTCGCCCGAATGGCTTGTGTGTTGGGGTGCCCGCAGATGACCAGCAATCCAAAGCAGCTGTGCGGCTTGTATGTGGCAGGCAAACCTAAACTTAGTCCCCCACTTTGGGCCGCTTCTAGCTTGTCCAATGTTCCTCACCCCCAGTAGGCCCCCCTCCCCATTCAACTTGGAGATGCTGTCCAACCCAAGGGGTGTGCTATCATGTTGCCACTAGGCCTTGCTGTGGGTGTCCGTGTATATGACCCCACTCATGTATGTGTGCAAGCAGTACTTATCTATTTTCTGGAGGACAACGGTAGCGTCCATCAGGGTCTGCCATCTCGGGTAGAGCGTGTGTGCCATGGTGGAGCTGTTTTGCCTGGTGGGTGTGGTGGGGAGCTCCCGCCTCTACTCCTCAGGATCTGAGGGTGCTAGTTGTCTGCGGGCCTGTGGGCGTCTTGGCGTGGTGTCTCGTCTTCTGCGTTGTTGGCCTGGGGTCTGAGGGGCTTGTCTCTGCTCCGGTGGGCCCAGAATCCAGTTAGTGACTTCCGTCGGTGGTAGATTGAGGCGCTGTAAGAATCTGGGCACTTCTTCTGGCCATCTTAACGGAATCCATTCACTTTGATGTCTGACTAAGAGCATAAAGGGAAAACCCCATTTATATGGGATCCCTCTGTCTCTGAGGAGTGTCGTGACGGGTCTCAGGGCCCTGCGGGCTTCAAGCGTAAGGGGTGACAGGTCTTGATACAGGGCCACTTCTGCGTCGCGGAATCGCCAGGTAGGTCTCGAGCGGGCCTTGTACATTATTTTTTCTTTTAGTTTGTAGGCGTGCAGGCAGCAAATAATGTCCCGTGGTGTGTTATCAGCTGCATGCGCTCTGTTTGCTCTGTGCGCCCGATCAAAAATCATGGACTCTGGTGCCTCCTGTCCCAGTATGTCGCGGAATAGCATCTGCAGTGTTGCCTCTATGTCTTCGTCCCCTTCAGGTTCAGGTAGGCCGCGGACCCTTATATTCGATCTGCGGCCCCTGTTGTCTAGATCTTCAGTTTGTCTCCTGAGGGTTAAAAGGATATTGCCTTGCCTGTTTATGGCAAGGTTTGTGGCTTCCACTCTGTCCCCTATGGCCTGCACAGTCATGTCAGTTACCTGGAGCTTGTTAGCTTGTGTGGTGAGATCAGCCCTGAGTGCAGTCACTTCTGTGCGGATCGCTGCGTGCAGGTTGTCAGACAGGATCTGCAGATCGTTTTTGGTCACCATTGCCGCTGCCAGGGCTCTAATGTCCGCCCTGATATCTGTTAATGAGGGCCCTTCCTGATCAGAGGTGAGAGGGCGGGTCGGGGAGTCGGCCATGCTTGCGCCCGCCACCTCGTGGTGCTCGGCCGTCGAAGGGGCAAGATACCCATCCATGGGTCCCGTCTGGGAGCTGCTTGGGTGAGCCCTGGGTGTTTGTGTGCCCTCCAGGCGTTTTGTGCGCCCCATTAGCACGCTGTGCTGCGGTGGTAGCCGGCTGTAGGAGCTGTGTGGGACGGAGCTCTCCTCTTAGGCAGCCATCTTCCCTCGCGGCCAAAACCCCATTCTTTTCCTGTTTTAACAAATTTCCATTTTCATTGACTGCAGTGTGCCATTCCTAGAAACCTTTTAAGATATTTTTGACAAGCCTGAACATAAGGAGTCTGCTGGGGCAGCAAAGACAGTTGTCTTTGAGCTGATATATACAGTGAGTAAATAACATAAAAGGCCAAACATAATGAAGGTTCATCTGCATATACAATATTATATCTATAGAGATAGAATTCTATGTGATGGCTTAAAGGACCACTATAGTGCCAGGGGTCCTCCCCACTCTCAGGGTCCCCCTCCCGCCGGGCTCTAGGGGGTGGAAGGGGTCAAATTTACCTCTTTTTCCAGCGCCGGGCGGGGGACTCTCCTCCTCCTTCTCGTCGTCATCGGCTGAATGCGCATGCGCGGCACAAGCTGCGCGTGCATTTAGCCAGTCCATAGGAAAGCATTCTGAATGCTTTCCTATGGTCGCTGGCGTCTTCTCACTGTGAAAATCACTGTGAGAAGCGCGGAAGCGCCTCTAGCGGCAGTCAATGAGACAGCCACTAGAGGCTGGATTAACCCTATTATAAACATAGCAGTTTCTCTGAAACTGCTATGTTTATAGAAGAAAGGGTTAATCCTAGCTGGACCTGGCACCCAGACCACTTCATTAAGCTGAAGTGGTCTGGGTGCCTATAGTGGTCCTTTAAAGCAGTTTAGCCTACATTAATGAAATTTTATTTCATACTGTAACGGATCACCTGGCACCCCGACTGGGTACCTCCGTTGAAAGATGCTCCTAGCGCTTCCAGAGGACTCCAAGCACTCCACCAGACACCATAAGCACCGCAGGCTGCAGCTATCTCCCTTCAGAACGAAGCAGGAACAAGCTCTTACAAGAGCTCAGTGATTATAGCAAGGGAATATGCCTAGCATAGCAATCCCTTGTAGCAGATTCCCCCAATAAGAGACAGGACTCAAGTTGAGGGTAAAAATAGAACTCTCTGGCTGCTAGCTTGCAGCCCTTTTTATTAGGTGCTCCCATGAAGGGGAGGGACACACACAGTAACGTACATTAACCAATCACACAATAGTTACATCCTACACATAGCCCTCCCCTCTACCTGTAAACTAATTATCTGTACACACAGGGAAATACAATTATCATAGGTAGGGAAAATACAGTTTTTACACAACATTCATAACTCCCAAAATATACATCACATTCGCATAAAAATACATATTCACAATCAATCCATTCAGGGGAACAACATATTAAAAAATGGCATGAATCAGACCAGGGGTTCAAAAGTTAGTAAAAGTATCTTTTGTTCCCCCTGGCTCAAACAGTAAAAGTAAAACATCCCCACAATGCATCCTGGCTTCCTCCCTTCTGCCCTGGAGATAATTGGAGAAGGAATCTAATTATCTCCAAAGACAGAGCCAAACTCCATTACCCACATGGCAGACAAAAAGACAGTAAAAGACATAAAATTACATACTGACACATTTAGTACATAAAACACACATTTCTACATATCCCCAGATAGCTTGGATCTGACTGCACATTATTAGATGAATGGCACTCAGATCACACGAATAAGCCTTTCTGCAGGGAAAATAAACAGTTTAACCTGCAGGGCCATAGTCCAAAGGCAAGAGGCGGGCAAGCAGCCCCCTCCAAGGACACGTGGCGAGGTCGGTTTTGCCACACATACTTACCAGTAAATTTATTTTCCTGGCTATTTCTCATGGCAGCATCAATTATAGGTAGCTCCACTCTCAGCCGGATCAAGACAGGAAATAATTAACTAGACTGTAGACCGTCTCCTTCCATACCTCAGTCCAATTAAAAAACCCAGGGTGGGAACCTGATGCTGCCATGAGAAATAGCCAGGAAAAGAAATGTACTGGTAAGTATGACATTTTCTTATTCCTGGCTAATCATAACAGCATTACTTATGGGTAATACCCAAGATAGATAACAAAAAGGATGAGAAAAAACACGACACCCAACAGAATGCAACACACAATTTACTATACAGAATTAACTTAAGCCAAAACGCCTCTGCCAAACTTAGTGGAAGAAGAGGCTACATCAAGCTTGTAATGCTTAATGAAGGTCAAAGGAGAAGACCATGTAGCTGCCCTGCAGAGGTCAACTAGAGAAACCTCTGCCCAATTAGCCCATAAAGTCACCAAAGACCTTGTAGAATGTAATTTAAAGGTTAAAAACCCTTTATTTACTTACCTTATCGCAGCGCCGATGTCCCTCGGTGCTAGATTGAAGCTCCGCCCCCTCCTCCATCCCACAATGAGTGGTGTCTACTGCGCATGCGCGGCAAATGCCAGGCGCGCATTAAACCTCCCCATAGGAAACCATTGAATCAATGCTTTCCTATGGGGACAATCTGACGCTGGATGTCCTCATGCACAGCGTGAGGACGTCCAGTGTCAGATAACGGACCAAAGGTCAATTTCAAATCCGGAACTGCAATGTTTTACATCGCAGCACTAGGTGCAAAAGGGACACAGCACCCAGACCACTTTAATGAACTGATGGAAATTCCCAGGAGGAGTAAGATTCTTTAGAGTGTAAGCCTTCATGAGGACATTTGATATCCAGCGTCGTAAGATAGAAAAAGATGCAGCTTCACCTTTACTGGAACCCGAAGTAGTAATGAACAACAGAGGCGTATCTAGGTTCTCTAGCGCCCTTGGCGAGAAGCTGTATCGGCGACCCTCCCCCATGAACATTTCAGGGTATTTTTTGGATCAATTTCAATCATTTTTTATGGTCTGCATTTTCATAGTGAGCATGGTACTCATATTTGAGCGTAGCACTCAAATGAGATTAAGGCTAAACATGCTGTATCACATTCAAAAGAAATATAAAACTTTGACATTTTACATTTTGTGCTCCACCATGTAAAGGGAAGCTAAAGAAACAGATCTAGCATTATATTTTGTTTCCTAATCCTCCCGGTCCATAAAAAAAGTAATTGAAAGTTCCCGAGGTTTCAGGAACAGAGTCCTGCCAATCACCCAAGTCCTCCCCTCCACTGAAGTCAGTGCAAGGAGAACCCCTACAAACCCTCTTATCTGCTAGTACACATGAAATAGCAAAGCTCCATATACAATGCTTTCCCAATAATGCCAATGATAATCTAGGTTACCAGCCTCAAATCATAAATATATAGTTACACACACATTTTTAGACTTGTGTGATGATGGTGATTTGCCAGAGGAATGCTTGTCACTGGTTTGCAAGCATTGTACAGGCACATCACACCTTATGACAACATTAGTAAAACACCTTAATGCAAGCACAACATAGTCAAATCGGACCTTTTTACAAGCATAACACAGGGACATCACACCATATTAGTGACAGACTGGGGCTCCCACTGCAAATGCCGATTAATCGACTATTATTGCTGACACCAAACTCATGCACACGTCGGTGTGCCCTACCCGTACTCAGGGTGCCCTGGTGATTCTCCCGATACCCGACTTGGTGCGCAAAAAGCCTGAGGTGTCTGGCCACGGCCTGCGGGTGACACGGAACCGAGGAGAGACAGCCAAACCAGGGCACCCTGAGTACAGGTAGGGCACCCCGACGTGTGCATGGTCCTTTCAACGGAGGATCCTCAGACACCATGCCCCCTCACCCCCGGACCGGTGGGGGTGATCCCGGTTCACCCCTGGGAAGCAGCCCGCCTATACAAGAGGCAGGAGTCAGGCCACACAAGCAATTCGCAGTGATAGAGTCGAGCACAATGGCAGACGCCTCGTGCACATCAAGCCACTGTGGGGAAGTGCCCGATATTCTGGCAAGGCTAGAAATCACCTTTGGAGCCTTCTGGAGGAAATTGGCACACAGACTGAAGCAAGCTGCAACATACACAGTGGATGAGTAGGGCAGCAGGCTAATGCCAGAACCCCCGCACGCTTTGCGGTACAGGGGGAGACCCTGATTAGGCCTAGAGGCTTGACCTGCCGATGCTCCTCAAATGGTTACAGCCTGCATTACTCACCCTAGTTCCGGGACTCAATACATCATCTGGCTGGCATTTGTTAACCTGGGCCTGAAGGGCTCATTGGCCATTCACCTTACCATATGGGGATAGCTGGGCCAAGTCCACCTACCTTAGCAACCTCTTATGCCACTTTTAAAGTTAATTAAGTGCTCCACAATTAACACAACATCCCTCTGACTGGTTTGGGGCCGCCTAGGGGACATACTAGTTAAGCTTGTTCCATCACATCTGCTTAAAGCGAAACTCCAGTGCCAGGAAAACAATCCTCCTCTGCATTACGTCGGCCGGTGGGCGAGACTGATCCCGCCCGCCAGCCGGGGAGTCCTAATGCGAATATCTGTGCTAGAGACACGGAAGTGCCCTCTAGTGGCTGTCTAGTAGCCACTAGAGCTGGAGTTAACCCTGCAAGGTAATTATTGCAGTTTATAAAAAACTGCAGTAATTACACTTGCAGGGTTAAAGGACCACTATAGTGCCAGGAAAACATACTCGTTTTCCTGGCACTATAGTGCCCCAACCCTCAGGGTCCCCCTCCCGCCCGGTTCTGGGGAGAGGAAAGGGTTAAAACTTACCTTTATTCCAGCGCCGGGCGCGGAGCTCTCCTCCTCCTCTCCTCCCTTTCGGCTGAATGCGCACGCGCAGCAAGAGCTGCGCGCGCATTCAGCCGGTCTCATAGGAAAGCATTTACAATGCTTTCCTATGGACGCTTGAGTGTTTCTCACTGTGATTTTCACAGTGAGAATCACGCAAGTGCCTCTAGCGGATGAGACAGCCACTAGAGGATTTGGAGGCTGGATTAACCCTATTATAAAGATAGCAGTTTCTTTGAAACTGCTATGTTTATAAAAAAAAAGGGTTAAAGGACCACTATAGTGCCAGGAAAACATACTCGTTTTCCCGGCACTATAGTGCCCTGAGGGTGCCCCCACCCTCAGGGACCCCCTCCCGCCCGGCTCTGGAAAGGGGAAAGGGAAAACTTACCTTTTTCCAGCGCTGGGCGGGGAGCTCTCCTCCTCCGATCCTCCTCCGTTCCGCCCCGCCGGCTGAATGCGCACGCGCGGCAAGAGCTGCGCGCGCATTCAGCCGGTCTCATAGGAAAGCATTTACAATGTTTTCCTATGGACGCTGGCGTGCTCTCACTGTGAAAATCACAGTGAGAAGCACGCAAGCGCCTCTAGTGGCTGTCAATGAGAAAGCCACTAGAGGATTAGGGGGAAGGCTTAACCCATTAATAAACATAGCAGTTTCTCTGAAACTGCTATGTTTATAAAAAAATGGGTTAACCCTAGCTGGACCTGGCACCCAGACCACTTCATTAAGCTGAAGTGGTCTGGGTGCCTAGAGTGGTCCTTTAATCCTAGAGGGACCTGGCACCCAGACCACTTCATTAAGCTGAAGTGGTCTGGGTGCCTAGAGTGGTCCTTTAAGGGTAGTGGGAGTTGGCACCCAGACCACTCCAATGGACAGAAGTGGTCTGGGTGCCTGGAGTGTCCCTTTAAAGCCAATATTTACCAAGTGCCAAGCATGCTCAATATCATAACAGTGCAATGTTCTATCTCACTACATTTTTTCTAGCCTCACCACTCACATTACTCTTATAATTGTCTGCTAAAATGTCTTCATCAGCTTATATGTACAACTATGCAGGCAAAATGATAATTTCTAACAAAAATGTGCTGTATTATACGATGCCCTGAATTGTTTACTAATGTATGCTATTTCTCTTGCAACAGCTGTTGGGGCAGTTTAAGAATGTCTGTTCACCTGAAGCACACCAAAAAAAAAAAAAACAGCTCTGGAAATAATAATTGTATACCAGACCCATGGCATTGCCTCATTATACCAGGGTAAGTGAGAATACTGAAGCCAGGTAAAAGGAGTATAGAATGGAGATTAGTCAAAACTATTGGGAACAATAATGAACCGCAACAGGGCAATGAACCTTGCCCTTGGAGTCCTTTTTATACTTTGGGTCGTTAGGATGGTAGCCACACCCCAAAAACGTCCAAATGCAAAAATTTCAGCGGGCTGTGAAGCATCATAAAAGGAGGAGGGGCTATCGTGGCCGGCGTAAAAACCACTGGAGAACAAAGAGGGATGCTGGAGAGGATCCTTCTCCCCCAGTAAGAGGTGAGTACCATGGGGGACATCTCTGCTTACTGCAGAAGACACCCTGAGAACTGGGAAGGATGTAAGAAGTCCACATTCTTAGCATTAGCCGAGGATTTGAATGTCTGCCAAATACGATGATAGCATGTCGAAGTCAATTGTTGTCTTGACTTCAGAAGAGTATTTATCCTCTGATAAACCTAAATGCAGGAGTATTTGCCTTTCAAGAGACATACCCCCAAGCTCAGTTGTTCGGGATTTGGATGAACTACAGGTCCCTGACTCAAAAGGTCACTCCAATGTAACCGCCAATGTGCTTTCAAACTAATTTTGTTCAGGAGAAGAAACCATTGTCTCCTTGGCCACACTGGAAGAATAGCAATCACTTTAACCCCTTAAAGACACATGACATGTGTGACATGTCATAATTCCTTTTTATTCCAGAAGTTTGGTCCTTAAGGGGTTAATAGTTTTATAAGTGATATTGCAGAAGGTCTTGATGGTAAGGTATGACTTTTTGATGATGATACTAAGATATGTAACAGGGTTGATGTTCCAGGAGGGATAAGCCAAATGGCAAATGATTTAGGTAAACTAGAAAAATGGTCATAGTTGTGGCAACTGACATGTAATGTGGATAAGTGCAAAATAATGCATCTTGGACGTAAAAACCCAAGGGCAGAGTACAGAATATGAGGAAAGGGATTTAGGGGTGATTATTTCTGATGACTTAAAGGTAGGCAGGCAATGTAATAGAGCAGCAGGAAATGCTAGCAGAATGTTTGGCTGTATAGTGAGAGGTATTGGCAGTAGAAAGAGGGAAGTGCTCATGCCATTGTACAGAACACTGGTGAGACCTCACTTGGAGTATTGTACGCAGTACTGGAGACCGTATCTTCAGAAGGATATTGATACTTTAGAGAGAGTTCAGAGAAGGGCTACTAAACTGGTTCATGGATTGCAGGATAAAACTTACCAGGAAAGGTTAAAAGATCTTAACATGCATTGCTTGGAAGAAAGATGAGACAGGGGGGATATGATAGAAACATTTAAATACATAAAGGGAATCAACACAGCAAAGGAGGAGACTATACTTAAAATAAGAAAAACTACCACAACAAGAGGACATAGTCTTAAATTAGAGGGACAAAGGTTTAAAAATAATATCAGGAAGTATTACTTTACTGAGAGGGTCGTGGATGCATGGAATAGCCTTACAGCTGAAGTGGTAGAGGTTAACACAGTAAAAGAGTTTAAGCATGCGTGGGATAGGCATAAGGCTAGCCTAACTATAAGATAAGGCCAAGGACTAATGAAAGTATTTAGAAAATTGGGCAGACTAGATGGGCCGAATGGTTCTTATCTGCCGTCACATTCTATGTTTCTATGTTTCTACATCTCCAAAATCTGGAGTGCTGACGGTTGCCTGTACCTGCTCTAAATCGTCAGAGTATGGACTAGTCACCATAATCAATTTAAGGAGGATTTGAATATAAGTATACATTATTATTATTTTCTTCCTTTCTATTATACATTAAAAGCTATTTTTTTATTTATAATTATTTTCATTTTCTCAATATTTACTGTTGTCTCGGAAGACATCTTTGCACCTTTGGGTAATCACTGAGATAGATTAGGTCCTCTTTACATTTGTGTGCGGGATTTTTTGCACTTTCGCTAACTTTTGGCTGCACATAGTTTGTACTGCCTCCCTTGGTAAACTCATTAGCTCCTTTGGCTTCCAATGTCACTTCTATGCAGATGACACGCAAATCTACCTGTTCTCTCCCCGTCCCTCTTGACTAGTGTCTCTGACTGCCTCTCTGCTGTTTCTAATTGGATGGCTGCCCACTTCCTTAAACTAAACTTGACCAAAACTGAAATTCTGGTCTTTCCTCCCTCAAGTGTTGTTACTCCTGTGTCTGTCTCCCTCCAAGTTAACGGTGCTACCATCAGCTCCACCACGCAGGCTCGCTGCCTAGGTGTTCTCTTTGAC
This sequence comes from Pelobates cultripes, assembly GCA_933207985.1. Taxonomy (NCBI): domain Eukaryota; kingdom Metazoa; phylum Chordata; class Amphibia; order Anura; family Pelobatidae; genus Pelobates; species Pelobates cultripes. The sequence continues at coordinate 40,735,790 of OW240916.1, forward strand.
TTCGACCTCTCCTTCAAGCTTCATGTTCAATCTATCGCCAAATCCTGTAATTTCCATCTCAAAAACATTGCGCGCATCCGCCCCTACTTAACGCCAGATGCGCCTAAGGTGTTGGTCCATTCCACTATCCTTTCTCAACTTGACTACTATAATCCGCTTCTCAGTGGTCTTACGTGCTCCCAGCTTGCGCCGTTACAGTCCATAATGAATGCGGCGGCGAGGCTCATCTTCCTGTCCGCCCGCACCTCCCATGCCTCACCCTTCTGTTAGTCCCTACATTGGCTTCCTATAAAATAGAGAGCTCAATTTAAAATTCTGGTTCTTGCTTTCAAATCGCTACATAATGCTGCTCCCACCTATCTATCCTCCCTTATACACAAGTATGTCCCGTCTAGGCCCTTACGATCTGCTGAAGACTTACGTCTATCTTCTGTCCGTACTCCCACCACCTCCCAGATTTCTCGAGGGCTGCACCGTTCCTGTGGAACTCGCTTCCCTCCTCCGTTAGATGCTCACCCAGTCTCCATTCCTTCAAAAAATCGTTAAAAACCCACTCCTTCATAAAAGCGTATCAATTAAACTGTTAATAGCTCCTGACTGATTCCTCTTCTGCAACTGTCACTTGTCTAATACTATCCTTACCTTTTTGTGTCATTTTACCCCACTCCCTCTAGCATGTAAGCTCATTGAGCAGGGCCCTAAACCCCGCTGTGTGTCCAACTTGTCTGGTTACAACTACATGTCTATTCGTCCACCCATTGTAAAGCGCCGCGGAATCTGATGGCGCTATATAAATATCATAATAATAATGAGTTCATGTTACAATTTTTTTTTTCTTTGAACAATTGGCTTTCATTCATAAAATAAATTGGTCTAGAGGAAAAGTCTGTTCTTGGGTAAAACATTGGCTTAAATAAGGATTCAGCCAATCACAGCTGTCTGTTGTTGCTCAGGCAAATGTTTCCACATTAGATCAAGCAGAACAGAGATAATGGACTGCTGGGGACTCTTGTTTAGGACTAAAACGGGTTGAAAGATGAATTGAAGGACAGCTGAAGGGGACTCCGCACCACATTAATGAGATGAAGCAGTTACAGTACCTGAAGTGCCCCTTTAACTAGGAGCTTCATAAATATGCCTTAAAGAGGACAGAGAGGAAAAACTAATTACAAAAAGTGTCCCCCCCCTTTTTATTGCACAAAAACTGCTGACCACTTTTTGTATTCATGAGACCTCGCCAAGCTCATTTGCCATATGCACAACAGCTATGAGAAATGTTTAAAGGCTACAAGAACGTGTTCACTGGCAACATCTGCGTGAAGAACTGATCTCAGACATTTCCACTCTACAAGCGGCCTTGCTAATATTGCCAAAAAAATTGATAACACCAGCACTCTTCAGGTTCTTTTTATAACTAAAGTGGTAAAAAATAAATAAAAAAATGTCAAGATGCCAAGTTTATGGGTCTTTTTAATGATCCACATTCCCCCCCATGGCCCACCAAATATTCCCAGTAGTCTGGGCTTCCTATTTTGCCTTATTCTTCTCTCCCCTAGTTTGTTATAGGTCAACACACTGAACTCCTCCCTTCCACTGTGCATGGTAGTGTCTTTTTTTTTTTTCTTCCATTACCGATTTTGCTCAATCCCGTACTTCCCTCCCCCCCATCACTAGTTTATAGTTCGAATAACAGTCTCGAGTTGTATTATCGTCGATATGTTTTTGGTGAGACTGTATGCAATTACATACTCTCCCATGGGTTGCCGAGTTATTTTCTATAGTTATAATCAGCCTTGTCTTAGAATTTCAAGCAGCAGGGAACAAAGTACATTATAAAAACAAAACAGGTAATTCATGGTGGCAAATGCAAACTATTTAAATTACATTTACCTGGACACTAAGTAGTATTTGTTAAAGGACCACTATAGTGCCAAGAAAACACTTGTTTTCCTGGCACTATAGTGCCCTCACCCCTGGGCTCTGGGGAGAGGAAGGGGTTAAACTCACCTCTTTTTCCAGCACCGGGCGGGGAGCTCTCCTCCTCCCTCTTCGGCTGAATGCGCATGCGCGGCAGGAGCTGCACGCGCATTCAGCCAGTCCATAGGAAAACACTCATAATGCTTTCCTATGGACGCTGGCGTCTTCTCACTGTGATTAATCCACTGGAGGCTGGATTAACCCGAATATAAACATAGCAGTTAAAAAAAAGGGTTAACCCTAGCTTGACCTGGCACCCAGACCACTTCATTAAGCTGAAGTAGTCTGGGTGCCTATAGTAGTGCTTTAACACTGTTGACAATAATTTATTGACAGGAGCTGCCGGGGTCTATTTCCTTTGCGGCACAGCTTCATTTATTAGCAGTGATATTTATTAAGCATGTAGAATAGGTCTTGGAGAGTTCATTTTAATAGGCTTGAGTTCTCTAATCCTGCAACAGATTAGAAAACGGTCATATTATTCCAGACACTGATGTTGAAGAAACCGTCATCTATTATTATGTCAGGGCTTGACAGATTTGCTTTGAATCTAGGAATTCTAGCTAAAAATGTTAGGAGCCAGTTTTGGGAGAGCTGGAGTGGACCTTGGGGTCCAGGGGGGATGCTGTTACTTCATCCTCAACTTTATCAGCTCCCTGCTGTAATGCCTGGAGATGGGAAATTCCATTACTGAAAGGCATGCGAGGGAGCAGATAAAGAAGCTAAAGCGCCCTTGCTGCCGCCTCCATTAGTGCTGAACTTGCTGGCAAACCACCAGGCGCTAGGACTAAATTCCTAGTCGACATGATGACCTAGTGCCTGGGATTTGTCTAGCACTGCATTATATCATGCAAGGAGTAAAAGGAGAGATGGACCACAGGAACTGGGTGAAATTCTTTATGGATTTATTGTACAGAACGATTAACAAGCAAGAGACAACAAGCAGATCAACATCGAATTCCCATCCCAATGGCCATGAACGTTCCAAAGGTGCCACCACTTTGCATCATTGTTTTGCCGACGCCACCCATGAGCTCACGTCCTCTCATTCCAATTCTGAAAAATAGGTGTATTGCTTATTTGTACATATATAGAGAATTGAGCATTAAGACTGCTTTGGGGGCAAACTAAAGAAAAATCCACTGTGTGTAAAGCTACTTATACATTAGCGTAGCAGTTTGTATACAGCTATTAAACTGTATTATAATTCCTACAAGTGCACTAAAATTAACAGAAATAGTGATCCAACATTAAGTGTTTAAGTCTTTTCCATTTAGAACTAAAAACATAAAAAAATTACACCATGGTGAATTTACAAAAGCAGGACAACCATAAATTTAGTATAAAGGTTATTAAATACATGATCCTAGAAGAATTTACTGGCTACACAAAATTAAAAAAATCTCTAAAGGTAAAGAAATAAAAACAGAAAATTAGTGGGGGGGTTTTAAGATGCATTTAGAAGAGAGAGAAAGGGATAGATAATCATATTTCTTTTAATGTTGGTTGTTTTAAAGAAGTTTCAACATCTCTCAAGGCTGCATGGTGTAATACTGGATGTTGCCCTAAATCTGTTTGTGCCAAACTGAAGAGAAGCCAGCCTGATTTTTTGCTTACCTTAGGCACGAAAATGTTCCGAATAGAGCTCCAGCTGCCATACCCACTGCAAATCCCATCATGAAGCCCATTTTCACTCTGTCAAAGCAGTTGGGCTGTGACTGCCCATGGGGTCCAACTGCCACTGGCATCTGCAATGGACATTAGTTAAATTATTTCTAGCTCGGATAATTTTTAAACAAATGTTTATTAATGATTACAAACATTAAGGACAATGTTCGAGCCAAGGTGAAAAGTATAAAAAACAAAAACAAAGATTTCCCAGGATATTTGTGATATCTAATTGCTTTACTGAACTATGGATAAATTTTGGTTTTAAATCTGTATTACAAGAGAAATACTTTATCACAGATCTGGGATCTTTACTGTTATCTGCCCCCCTCTATTTTTGATATTTTGAACCTAACCTTAATAGATTTTAAAACTGTTTAGAAAGAAATATAAAGTCTAATAAATATCTAGTATAAAATTATGTAGCTGTTTTGGGAATTTGGACCTAACCTATCCTAACCTGAATACATTTTGAAATGGTTTCAGAAATACAGATCATAAGTTATGTAGCAAAGCTACTTTGGGGTCAATACACTACGATCTCTTCAAGAATCGTTTGAAATGCAAATTCCAAAAATCCATTGCTCTGGCAATATACGGCCAAAGTATTTTTTTTCTTTTACAAAATAAGCTTTTGTCTATTTCTAAGGTCAATCTTGGTTCCTCTATCAACAAAAGAATCCTTAGCAAGGTATTTCTTCTGGGCATCCTCTTTTATAACATCTCCATCTCCTCCTTCCGAACGATGCTCTTGACCTGAAGAGCAATTTCTTTGCGCATGTAAAGCTTCTTTGTCTTGCAGGAAAAGTATGGCCTCGGTCTTCAAACGTCGATAAATCAAGGAAATGTATTACTGAAATGGGTTATAGGAACACCACCGAACAGAACCAACTAACCATTTTAATGATTCAAGAGCAACTCATGGACTTTCACCGTTGCAGAACATTCAATTGAGTTAACGGTTAAACGTTAAAATTCCGAGAGAGTGAAAGGCAGATAACAGCAAAGATCCCAGATCTGTATTAAAGTATGCTTGTCGTACATTTAAAAGGGACATTACAGCAAACACCTAAAGTGCAAGATTGCATCGTGCAAAGAAATCTGCACAATCCATGTTTTTTTGTGCACCAACACAATAATACGAGTGCCATTTAAAATATTCATAGCTTGGTTCCACCCTACACTCCCTCACTAGTGATGTCCCGAACGGTTCGCCACAGACGGCGAACATATGACCCTGTACCTCACAGTCAGCAGACACATTCCAGCCAGTCAGCAGCAGACCCTCCCACCTCCTGGACAGCTCACTAAGAATGCAGCTTCAAAATGGATGCTGTCCAGGAGGTGGGAGGGTCTGCTGCTGATTGGCTGGAATGTGTCTGCTGACTGTGAGGTACAGGGTCATATGTTCACCATCCGTGGTGAACTGTTCGGCGAACCGTTCGGTATATCACTATCCCTCACTCCCAGAGCAATAAATTAGTTTAGCACAAAATCAATGAGAGAACCAGCAACATAATTTCAACGTAAAAGAGAACAACACAATTGCCATATGTTTGTGTTTAATTTGTTTTAAAGGCCATTTATAATGTAGTCTCTACAATGTCTCAAAAAGGGGCAATGCTTATTTTGAGTTTAATTCCCTTAATGTAGTGGTTCTGGTGTCCCTGCCGCATTTTAAATGTAAATGCTGCCTTTTAAGTGAAAAGGCAGTGTTTACATTGCTGCTTAGGAACACCAATAGTAACATTCAGACGGACATTAGAAGTACTTCCGGGTGTCCAGAACGTTCCCTATAGAGATGCAGATTGGTGCAGCATAGAGTTTTGCTGTGCGTGCGCAATAGCCTTGACTGAGATTTCCAAGATTGATCTCAGCCACAGAGGCAGAGTAAGGCAGGGACAGCCGCACCAGCACTATTGAAATCCACGACGATTATCCTGGAACTAACTTTCAATCAAGTTAGAAATGTTGCCCTTTTTCAACATTGAGCATAGTTAGGATACCCCCAGAACAAGATTTCTGTTCTACTCTTCATTTGCATTGCGTGCCCTAGTTGTGCCGGAAATGAAGTGGATTGTGAGGTAATTTGCTTAAACCTTAATAAGTATTTTAAAAGAAGGGAAAAAGAATTAGATCTATCACACAAAAATTTTAACTTGTGTTAGAGGTTCACCTCTTCGTCGTTTTATTCAACAATGTGATTTCCAAAAAGAATTGACAATTTCTCTTTAGCCCCTTAAGGACACATGACATGTGTGACATGTTATGATTCCCTTTTATTCCAGAAGTTTGGTCCTTAAAGGGTTAAACAGAATATTATGGTGTGTAGACCATGTCTGGACATTAGTAGTTTGAATAATTTGTAAGTAGCAACCAGACACGTGTTTTACCATGTTACTTATTTTACATATACATCACTGCCTAATTTGATATACTACATGTGTAACAATTCCTACACCATCTAGTTTCTTCACATGGCATCCTCATCCCAAAGACTCATCATTTTCTAAAGGCAAATCCATTCATTATTTCTGTTTGCTGTGATCCTGTTGTGAGAAAGGAGTGCTAGGAATTACAATGTAACGTGTGTTGAATGTAAATTAGATTGGCTATACTGAGAGTGTGCACTCGCCTCACTTGTACCTAAAAATAGTTTTGTCAGTTCTACTTAACTTCTAGCCTAGATTGCACAGCATTTCTCTCCATTGCATTATTTGCTGAAAGGCAAAGTTCGCCTGGCTGCCCTGCCTGCCACCATGTGTCAGGCTAAAGAATTTAAATATTTATAGCCCTAGCCATACACAGTCTGCTGTGCATAACACTTCTTTAACCTTGCCTCCCTGGATATATGACTGTCTAATCCCAACTTCTCTTTGTATTTTAATACCCCTTCCATGCAATCTTCTTCAGACAGTATTTACTCACCTCTGCAATTTTTCTCTATCCTTGCAGCCCTGGTAGCAGCACACTGATGACGTGTTGTACCCACCCCCTCCAGGAAGTGCCTTTTTTCACCTCTCCCACTTCGCACTTTACGGCGCCGCCCCTTGTTCTACTTACACAAGTTGACCGTGTGCGGTCCATATCGTTCTAGAATGCTGTGCAGGGCAGCAGTATGGAATCTTTTGGCGACTGGGAGCTGCAGGAGAAGCTGCGGTGTCAGGGCTTTCTATGGGGATGGCAAAGGTACCTAAAATGTCCTGGGTCATTAGCAAGGGGACCTGTCATCATCAATATCACCATCATCACTGCTTGTACTATGGAAGGCGAGCTACCTAGGGTGGTGATGGCTTTGGTGATGAGGATTGCATCACCAAAGATGCTCAGCCAACCACATGTAGAACTGCAATTGTCAGGCTATCACTGTATTATGGATGGGGTCTTATTCACTAAATACTGAATTGTTGTGAATTGAAAATAGAAGTTATTAAAATACTGGTTTGGGGGGAAAAAAATTCTTCAGGTTGCCTACAAATACAACCTGGCTATTTTTATTGTATTTTGTTTGTACTGTAAGCCTAAGGGTCTGAGGTTTTTAGAAAGGTTGAGCAGAAATATATCAATTTCTGCTCATAGAATTTCCTAAAACCAAACTATTCATGTGCCAAGATGGGTCAGTAGTAAAACTAAAGTTGTAAACCCTGAGATTTGTGAATAAACCCGAATATAAAAGCTCCCACTAAACAGTTCGTATGCAAGTGGCTTATACGGGTAAAGTAAACCGGTACAGCTTAGCTGAAAGTATTTTGTTGTTTTTTGGTTTTTTTTGTTTAGTGCCATAACCCACAGTTTGTGTATACACCCATACCCGAACATATTGCAGGCATTGACTTAAATCTTGATGCAGTTGAAATTTACACAAAGCAATAAAACAAGACCGTAAAACGCAATCGAAGGCAGCAGCTGCCAACAGGTAGTCCTCCAGATGTGGAACTGCATCTCTGATGGTGCTTCGTCCAAAGCACAGAAAAGCAGTGCATTGCAGTGGGGAAGATGTAGACCCCTGCCAGATGTCCCGTTGGATTTCCCATAGTTAAAAGATTTTGTTTGGCCTGTGTGACATAATTTTATTTATTTTGCAGATAAAATTCAGCAGATGAAGCCAGATGAATCGGAGTTAAGGCCTCTTTATATGGATGTTCAAGCTACCACTTCGCTGGTCTGTATCTAACTGTCATAATCATTTAGAACATTACCTGAAACTATTGCATTTCTTGGAATTCAGTCTTTTCAGTTAAAATAATATATCATCCTCATTTTAAACATTTTAATTTAACCTCTATGTTATAACATGTCATCTCAGACATTTGCTTGTCTACCTTTCCCACTCCCTTTTTCTGACCGCCATCGTTGTACAACTTTGTTTAGATTGTCAGTTACTTGACCCTTTGCTCACCATTTTGCAACCATTAAAATCATGTCCTCTTCCCACCTGTAGCATATTTTGTCAGGTAGTTTTGAAATGCAACGGGCAGTTGCAATATAGTGAGAATTGGGTCCGATAATTCACAGTCTGACACAATATGCTTACACATGGCTGTCAAAACAAGTCAGAAAGACGGCAAGGTGTTTCTTCTAAAATTTCAATATACACAATTTAAAAAAAGAATAAAATATTAGATGGTGTATGATAAAATAAAGATGATATTAAAGGGACACTATAGGCACCTGAACAACTTTAGCTTAATGAAGCAGTTTTGGTGTATAGAACATGCCCCTGCAGCCTCACTGCTCAATCCTCTGCCATTTAGGAGTTAAATCCCTTTGTTTATGAACCCTAGTCACACCTCCCTGCATGTGACTTGCACAGCCTTCCATAAACACTTCCTGTAAAGAGAGCCCTATTTAGGCTTTCTTTATTGCAAGTTCTGTTTAATTAAGATGTTCTTATCCCCTGCTATGTTAATAGCTTGCTAGACCCTGCAAGAGCCTCCTGTATGTGATTAAAGTTCAATTTAGAGATTGAGATACAATTATTTAAGGTAAATTACATCTGTTTGAAAGTGAAACCAGTTTTTTTTTCATGCAGGCTCTGTCAATCATAGCCAGGGGAGGTGTGGCTAGGGCTGCATAAACAAACAAAGTGATTTCCTTTAACCCCTTCAGGACGGATGACGGACGAGGTCCGTCATCCTGGGGATGCCCTTAACGACGGGTGACGGACCTCGTCCGTCACGCGGTAAAATTAACCCCGCGATCGCCGCAGTGCCGGCGATCGCGGGGTTAACGCTGTTGCTGGGTGCCTCCGAGTCAGGGGCAGACCAGCAACAGCAAATCGCAATGTCCCAGCACATGTGATCGCTGTGACAGCCAGTCACAGCGGTCACAATGCTGCTGGGACATCTGATCCGCCTCCCTCCACCTCTTGTGGGTTTGTGAAGTGGAGAGAGACGGATCGGTGCTACATTGTGTCCCTGAGGAATAGCTAAGGTGTAATAAAAATTAACTATCCCTTTTCCCCTGTCAAAAAAAAAAAATTAACCCTTTCCCTGCTGCTTGATCACTGCTAGCAGTGATCAATATACAGGTCACAGTACTTTACTGTGATCTATTTTTTTTTTTACACTTAAGGGTTAAATTTTATTTTTTTTTGTAACCCTAAGGGGTTCAATTTTATTATTTTATTTTATTAATTTGTGATTTAGTTAGTTGGGTGGGTGGAATTTAGTGTTAATTGGGGAATTTAGTTAGGGGTAAAAAAAAAAAAAAAGTTTAGTTATTTAGTTAAAGTTTTCTTGTTTCTGTGTTAACTGTATTAACAATGTTGCGAAAGTATAGCGCAGAGGAGGCTTATGCCCTGTTAGCCGCTGACTCAGAGGCGACCGACACTGCCTCAGAGAGTGACGCAGGGAGTGACGCAGGGAGTGACGCAGGGGACAGGGACTATGTGCCAGATTCTGCAGTAACATCAGAGGAAATCGCTGATTCCCCTAATGTTCAATATGGCACAGATGACTGGGTACCCCCTAATCATTTTTCACCAGACATCCCAGTGTTCACTGCCAATCCTGGCATACAGGCTGACCTGTCTGGCTATAATGCGCTGGATTGTATGGAGCTGTTTTTGGGGGATGATTTTTTTTGGGAGGTAGTTACCCAGACAAATCTGTATGCGGAGCAATATCTTGCACGCAACCAAGACTCCCGAATCGCCAGGACAGAGAGATGGTACCCAACCAGTGTGCCAGAAATTAAACAATTCTGGGCACTGACAATGTTAATGGGGATAGTTAAAAAGCCCACAATTAGAATGTATTGGACTAAAAATCCTATTTTTAATACCCCCATTTTTTCCCAGACAATGCATAGGGAGCGATATGAGGACATACTGCGTTTTATGCACTTTAATGACAATATGAAGTGCCCCCCAAAAGGTCATCCACAGTATGACATTCTTTATAAAATACGCCCCCTAATTTCCCACTTAAATGAAAAATTTGCCACTATTTACACCCCCAAAAAACACATTTCAATTGATGAGTCCCTCATGAAATATAAGGGAAGACTGGGATTTAGACAATATATCCCATCCAAAAGATCCCGGTATGGGATAAAATTTTATAAATTATGTGAAAGTGGCAGTGGCTATGTATACACCTTTCGTGTATATGAAGGAAGGGATAGCCACATTGATCCCCCAGGTTGCCCAGATATAATAGGGACAAGTGGGAAAATTGTCTGGGATTTAATAATGCCCTTACTTAACTATGGTTATCACTTATATATTGATAACTTTTATAACAGCATCCCACTCTTACAAATGCTGTACTGTTTTGAGACCGTGGCCTGTGGCACTATCAGGAAGAGTCGCACAGGTTTCCCAAAGGCTCTAGCAGAAAAAAAATTAAAAAAGGGGGAAACAGCAGCTCTCTGCCAAAATGAACTGCTGGCACTCAAGTACCGCGATAAAAAGGAGGTTTTCATCCTAACTACCATCCACGGGGAAAACACTCGCAGGGTCGCAGTTCGTGGCAGAGAGGAATATAAACGGGTGCCAGTCTGCATACAGCAATATAATCGACATATGGGGGGAGTTGATCTGTCCGATCAACTAATGCAGCCGTATCTAATCATGCGCAAAACCAGGGCATGGTATAAAAAAGTGGGCATATATATAATGCAGACGGCAGTCCACAATGCCTTTATTATTTTTAAAAAGGCAAATGCTCAGCTGAAATGCACATTCCTTTCATTTCAATTTCAGCTCATTTCTGGGTTACTTGAGTGCCACAGAGGGGGACAATCAGTGGAGCCTAGCAGAAGAATGGAGGCAGGTCACTTCTGCTTCAAGATTCCATCAACCTCCAGAAAGAAAAACCCCCAGAAAAGATGCAGGGTGTGCTACAAGAGGGGCGTAAGAGTTGAGACCAGCTATTACTGTCCTGATTGCCCCTCTCAGCCCGGCCTATGTATTGGCCACTGTTTTAAAGTTTTCCACACCCAGGCCGAATAAGCAGACCAGTTTTGGGGTCTGAATTTAGTCAACTGTCTGGTTACCAAATCTTGGCTTTGTCTCCCGTTTATCCTGTCTTCTCTGATCCTTGACCTCGGCTTGTCCTATCGTTGTTCCATTTCTCTTTACCCCTTTGACCTCGGCTTGTACCTTGACTATTCTCTGCTTGTATAGCCCGGCCATTCTAAGGACCGGTATTACAAGTGTCTCTCTCTGTGTTCTCTCTCTTTTTAGTCTGTCTGTGTTTTGGAATCCGTGACAGCGTTGCCCGTGACACAGATTACTGGGTACTACCCCCAGATAGGATTAAGCCAACTATTCCCCCTTTTCACAGCAAATAGTATGCACTTGTTCATAATTTGAATTGATGAGCTGCTTATACTTAAAAATATATGTGGTCTTTGAGAGGTAATTTGCAGTCCTGGGCTGCTAAAATAACACTTTGGCCCAGCATCCACTTTTGAAAAATATGAAAGTGATGTGTCAAGGTGCCCCTTCAACATCCACATATCCCTGAAAAAGGTACACATGGGGGTATTGCTGCACTAAGAGGACATAGCTGAGCAACATATTAGGTGTTCTACTGCCATAGCACACATAAGGATTACAAAATATACAGTAACAACTCCAAGTGTGTGTCAAAAAGGCAGAAAAAAATGCTCATTGTAACTAGACTTGGTACAAACTAACAAAAAAATGATCCAACGCTAAGGTTTAAAATATGCCTTTTGAAATGCCCTGGGGTGTCTACTTTAAAAAATGGTAGGCCTTTGTGGGGTAATTTGAACTTAAAACCTGCTAAGATGCTTGGAAATTGCACATGGGCCAAGCGTCAAAATTCAAAGTTCGGTAAAAACTGATATGGCTTGGTCTCCAATGTGCCCCTTCAACATCCACATATCCCTGAAAAGGGTACACATGGGGGTATTGCAGCATTAAGAGGACATAGCTGAGCAACATATTAAGTTTTCTACTGCCATAGCACACATAAGGATTACAAAATATACAGTAACAACTCCAAGTGTGTGTCAAAAAGGCAGAAAAAATGCTCATTGTAACTAGACTTGGTACAAACTAACAAAAAAATGATCCAACGCTAAGGTTTAAAATATGCCTTTTGAAATGCCCTGGGGTGTCTACTTTAAAAAATGGTAGGCCTTTGTGGGGTAATTTGAACTTAAAACCTGCTAAGATGCTTGGAAATTGCACATGGGCCGAGCGTTAAAATTCAAAGTTCGGTAAAAACTGATATGGCTTGGTCTCCAATGTGCCCCTTCAACATCCACATATCCCTGAAAAGGGTACACATGGGGGTATTGCATCATTAAGAGGACATAGCTGAGCAACATATTAGGTGTTCTACTGCCATAGCACACATAAGGATTACAAAATATACAGTAACAACTCCAAGTGTGTGTCAAAAAGGCAGAAAAAAATGCTCATTGTAACTAGACTTGGTACAAACTAACAAAAAAATGATCCAACGCTAAGGTTTAAAATATGCCTTTTGAAATGCCCTGGGGTGTCTACTTTAAGAAATGGTAGGCCTTTGTGGGGTAATTTGAACTTAAAACCTGCTAAGATGCTTGGAAAATGGCACATGGGCCGAGCGTCAAAATTCAAAGTTCGGTAAAAACTGATATGGCTTGGTCTCCAATGTGCCCCTTCAACATCCACATATCCCCGAAAAGGGTACACATGGGGGTATTGCAGCACTAAGAGGACATAGCTGAGCAACATATTAGGTGTTCTACTGCCATAGCACACATAAGGATTACAAAATATACAGCAATATCTCCAAGTGTGTGTCAAAAAGGCAGAAAAAATGCTCATTGTAACTAGACTTGGTACAAACTAACCAAAAAATTATCCTACGCTAAGGTTTAAAATATGCCTTTTGAAATACCCTGGGGTGTCTACTTTAGGAAATGGTAGGCCTTTGTGGGGTTTTTTGAACTTTCCAACTGCAATAATGTCCCAAATTGAAGCATAGGCCAATTAAATCCATCTCTCAAAATTGTACTGTAAATACTGAAATGGATAGGTCTCCTATATGGCACTGTAGCTTCACGAAATAGTGCTAAAGACATACAATGGGGGTGTCATTTTACTCAGAAGACTTAGCTGAGCATAATTCGGGGGGTTTGAACTTAGTGGCACATGTGAAATACACAAAATGCCTAGCAAAAATGCAATCCATATGTAAAAAACGCACAAAATTATTTTTTACCACATAATTTGGCATATATTGGTGAAAAAATGGGAGCACGTTAAGGCACAATATGCACCTTATGAGATACCCTGGAGTGTCTACTTTTACAAATGGTAGGCCTTTGTGGGTTTTTTTTGAACAGTCAAACTGTTATAATACCCCAAATGGACGCATAGGCTCATCAAATCCGTCTCTCAAAATTCTACTTTGAATACTGAAAAGGATAGGTCTCCTATATGGCACTGTAACTTCACGAAATAGTGCCAAAGACATACAATGGGGGTGTCATTTTACCCAGAAGACTTAGCTGAGCATAATTTGGGGGGTTTGAACTTAGTGGCACATGTGAAATACACAAAATGCCTAGCAAAAATGCAATCCATATGTAAAAAACGCACAAAATTATTTTTTACCACATAATTTGGCATATATTGGTGAAAAAATGGGAGCACGTTAAGGCACAATATGCACCTTATGAGATACCCTGGAGTGTCTACTTTTACAAATGATAGGCCTTTGTGGGGTTTTTTTGAACAGTCAAACTGTTATAATACCCCAAATGGACGCATAGGCTCATTAAATCCGTCTCTCAAAATTCTACTTTGAATACTGAAAAGGATAGGTCTCCTATATGGCACTGTAACTTCACGAAATAGTGCCAAAGACATACAATGGGGGTGTCATTTTACTCAGAAGACTTAGCTGAGCATAATTTGGGGGGTTTGAACTTAGTGGCACATGTGATATATACAAAATGCCCAGCAAAAATGCAATCCATATGTAAAAAACGCACAAAATTATTTTTTACCACATACTTTGGCATATATTGGTGAATAAATGGGGGCATGTTAAGGCACAATATGCACCTTATGAGATACCCTGGAGTGTCTACTTTTACAAATGGTAGGCCTTTGTGGGGTTTTTTTGAACAGTCAAACTGTTATAATACCCCAAATGGACGCATAGGCTCATTAAATCCGTCTCTCAAAATTCTACTTTGAATACTGAAAAGGATAGTTCTCCTATATGGCACTGTAACTTCACGAAATAGTGCCAAAGACATACAATGGGGGTGTCATTTTACTCAGAAGACTTAGCTGAGCATAATTTGGGGGGTTTGAACTTAGTGGCACATATGAAATATACAAAACGCCCAGCAAAAATGCAATCCATATGTAAAAAATGCACAAAATTATTTTTTACCACATACTTTGGCATATATTGGTGAAAAAATGGGAGCATGTTTAGGCACAATATGCACCTTATGAGATACCCTGGAGTGTCTATTTTTACAAATGGTAGGCCTTTGTGGGGGTTTTTTGAACAGTCAAACTGTCATAATACCCCAAATGGAAGCTAAGGCTCATTAAATCCATCTCTCAAAATTCTACTTTGAATACTGTAAAGGACAGGTCTCCTATATGGCACTGTAGCTTCACGAAATAGTGCCAAAGACATTCATATGGGGTGTCATTTTACTCAGAAGACTTAGCTGAGCATAATTTGGGGGGTTTGAACTTAGTGGCACATATGAAATATACAAAACGCCCAGCAAAAATGCAATCCGTATGTAAAAAATGCACAAAATTATTTTTTACCACATACTTTGGCATATATTGGTGAAAAATGGGGGCATGTTAAGGCACAATATGCACCTTATGAGATACCCTGGAGTGTCTACTTTTACAAATGGTAGGCCTTTGTGGGGTTTTTTTGAACAGTCAAACTGTTATAATACCCCAAATGGATGCATAGGCTCATTAAATCCGTCTCTCAAAATTCTACTTTGAATACTGAAAAGGATAGGTCTCCTATATGGCACTGTAACTTCACGAAATAGTGCCCAAGACATGCAATGGGGGTGTCCTTTTACTCAGAAGACTTAGCTGAGCGTAATTTGGGGGGTTTGAACTTAGTGGCACATGTGAAATATACAAAATGCCTAGCAAAAATGCAATCCATATGTAAAAAACGCACAAAATT
The DNA here is from genome assembly GCA_933207985.1 of Pelobates cultripes. NCBI lineage: Eukaryota > Metazoa > Chordata > Amphibia > Anura > Pelobatidae > Pelobates > Pelobates cultripes. Next base: position 40,751,086 of record OW240916.1, read on the forward strand.
ATTTTTTACCACATAATTTGGCATATATTGGTGAAAAAATGGGAGCATGTTAAGGCACAATATGCACCTTATGAGATACCCTGGAGTGTCTACTTTTACAAATGGTAGGCCTTTGTGGGTTTTTTTTTGAACAGTCAAACTGTTATAATACCCCAAATGGATGCATAGGCTCATTAAATCCGTCTCTCAAAAATCTACTGTGAATACTGAAAAGGACAGGTCACCTAAATGGCACTGTAACTTCACGAAATAGTGCCAAAGACATACAATGGGGGTGTCATTTTAATCAGCAGATGTAACTGAACACAAGATAAAACTTTGTACAGGAATAGCACACCAACTTTACAAAATAAACATGAGAAGTTCTTTGTTATAAGTTTGTGTGCCAAAAACCCCAAAAAACTAAATTTTACTCCAATATTTAGCAGAGGTTGGCGGTGAAATGGCTATGTAGAAAGTGTCAAAACCACCTTAGGTAAATAGCCTGTGATGTCTACTTTATATAAATATATACTTTTGTGTGGCAATTTTGTTTTCTTTTATGGCTATTAAGCTTACAAGACAAACATACCAAATTCTAAAATCGCTCCACATTAAAAGTTTATTTTACTCCTTGTGCTTTGTGACCTGTAACTACCAAAAAAAACTGAAAATCCCAGACACATTATATATTCTGTAAATCAGAACAAATAAATAAATTTATTTTTAATTACTTTCCTTAACCTGCACTAATTATGCACACATTATTATTGCAAAAACTGTAAAAAAACCAATATTTTTCATTTTTTTTTGCATTTTTCTGTATTTTTTTTATAATAAGTAAGCATTTATATATATATATGTTATATCAAATTAAAGCCCTTTCTGTCCTTTAAAAAACAGTATATAATATGTGTCGGTGCAATAAATGAGAGAGATGCAAATTGCATTTGAACGCAAACAGCAAGAAAATGCAAAAATTGCTTGTGTCATTAAGCGTAAGTCAAGCTTCTGAAGCTGTGTCCTTAAGGGGTTAATGTAACACTATAGGGTCAGTCACACAAACATGTATTCCTGAACCTATAGTGCTAAAACCACCATCTAGTCCCCACGCCCCTTGCCCTCCAAAATCTTAATTTTATTCTAGACTGCTGCTGGCTCTGCCACTGATCTGCCTGCTTGGCTGACATCCTCAGAAGTGATTTTCTGAGATGATCACAATGCTTTCACATAGGAAAGCATTGGTTTTGCTGAGCTTTTCAAGGAGGCAGATCAGAGGCAGAGCCAGTACAAGTCAAACACAGCCCTGGCCAATGAACAACATCTCAGAGATGCATTGAATTAATTAATCTCTATGAGGAAAGCTTAGTGTCTCCATACAGAAGGTGGAGACACTGAATGGCAGTACTGCCCCTGGAAGCACCTCTGAGGAGTGGCCAGTGGAGTTAATGTAAGCCGTGTATTTTCTCTGAAAAGCCTGAAGGGAATGATTATACTCCAATACAATAAGCTGTAGTTGTTCTGGTGACCATTGTGTATTATTATTATTATTATTATTATTATTATTATTAATTTTTTTTTTTTAAATTAATTAATTTATTTATTTATAAAGTGCCAGCAAATTCTGCAGTGTTTCTTTAACTTCGTAAAATAGATCTTTTCCTTTCCAAAAAAGCAGCGTCACAACTAAACAATTAGCTTTTATAGGGTTAGATTGACTCCTTTTTATTTTTCTATTTCTTGTTTTAATCATTAGATTATAAAAAATGTTTCTACCCTTGTCCTCCCTCCCTGACCTTGTCTATCCTCCAGTGAGGGGGAATGACATCAGCCAAGAAGGATTAGGCTGAGGGAAGAACTTCGCCTCAGTGATGGAATAGAGGAAGAATTATTTTTTTTTTTTTTTTTTAAAGCAAATTTTGCATGGGGAGGACAGACCACCACAGAAAGAGTTACTGTAACCAAGACTGGTGTTTTCTGAATTCTTTAACTTTACTCTTAGATTGACCTAATGTTAGACTGTGGCAGTTTTCGCAAATAAAGATTTTCTTTGATTCGCTGATAGGCAGTCATGTTTGAGTTCTTAAAATATCTCTATATATACTCTTCCTCTATCTAGATATATATATATATTTTTTTTTATATAATTCTTTATTTTTGAAAAGATAGGTGAAGAGGTAAACAGCAAATATTCCAGTGTGTACATATTTAATTCAAGAGACAAAATATATTCATATCATACAGCACGCAGGCAACACTCATTTTGATGTCTCATTACTTCGCTGTCCCCTTCTCCCCCATCTCCCAATTTTTGTTCTAATTTTTGAGATTGAGGTAAAAGATAGGCAGAAAGAAATAGGAAGGAAAGTGATAGTAATAGATATAACGGTTAGATATCCTGCTGGGCAAGGAGCTAGACACCAGAGATCTTAAAGAATTTTTTTTTTTATCGAAAAACATTAAATCAAGGCCGTGGTTGGTAAATGGCAATCTAAAACCTATAATCACTGCAGAATTTCTGATCTGTATAACTATTGTAATTTTGTACTCAAGATTCTGATCTGTTACTTGTTTCTTAATGTGTTTTCTTAATGACCTCTTTCTGTTTAGGATCCCCGAGTTCTAGACAGCATGATGCCTTTTATGGTGAATTATTATGGAAACCCTCACTCCAGGACTCATGCCTATGGATGGGAGAGTGAAAAGGCAATGGAGAAAGGTCGACAGGTAATCTCTATACGTCTGATATTTTAATATTTTAGAGAATTCTACACTATGGTATACAAAGTCTAATGTTTGGAATGTCCTTTGATCCATACAAGTCAACAACTGCCTTATAATGCCCAGCTTTTAGAAGAAGCCAGTTGTCCCCAAATGCCCAGCCTTCACCAGTATTCAACCATTGATACAAAATTGTCATCAAATGACCTGACAAAATGTTGCCTTGGTTACCCACATTTTTTTTAAATTTATTTTTTTAATGCATTTCTCATGATGCTCAGCTGGCCAAAAAGCTCTCTCTTTATATGGTGAATTGTTTCTCCTTTAATAAAATGTATTGTTTCTTTACCTTCTTTCTGTTTGTATTGTATTGTAGTCTATGTTTAGACTATTCTATATGTTCTGCCAGCTGTTCATGTGTTCAGATACTTAATAAACACACTAAAAATGTCGCACCTTCTCTTCTACAGCAAGTTGCCTCTCTGATTGGAGCAGATTCTCGTGAAATCATTTTCACAAGTGGTGCAACAGAGTCAAATAATATTGCATTGAAGGTAATGTTTCGTTTGAGTGCAAATCTAAAATAATGGTACACGGATCTATGTTTACTACTTGTCGACCCCCGTAAATAGAGAGTGTTTTGGGCAACTTGTGAATATTTTAAGTTTCTCAAGTTCCCGTACAGGTGTGTTCTCATTTGCATCCTAGAGATACTATAACTCATATTTTTCTAAATATGCTGATGAAAAATACTGGGGGGGGGGGGAGAAACAAATAACATAGCTGTTTGCTTTATTTTAAAAACATTAATGTAATGTTGCCAAGTGTGAAATTTTAAATATGGTTGATTACTGTTAAATCACCCATTGTACAGCGCTACGGAATTTGCTGGTGCTATATAAATAATAATGATAATAAAGGAATTTTCTTCACACATAAGTACTTCAGCTTACTTAAAGCGGCACTGTCATGCCGAATCCTGTTTTGTTTTTGTTGGGTTTTTTTTAACCCCCCTTCCGTCTCCACTATCTCTAACTGACCCCCTAGTCACCCCCAAATGCCCTTAAGCCCCCCACATTACCTAATGTTTTATCTTTATTTTCTGCCCCGATCTTTATTCAGGGCGTCGCCATCTTTGTGTGGGTAGATGAAGTCCCTGTGGGACACGTCATATGCCCACACTAGATAGACTGTGAGATTCCCGCACATGCCCAGTGAAACACTTGGACATGCGAACAGGAATTTAATCTATTCATTCATTCATCAGACAGACGAATTAATGAATAGAAATGTCAGACGAACAAACTAACTAATCGTTCAGTTTATTACAAGGAGGGAGCTACCGGCGCACAGCTCCCTCCTTGTAATATGTAAAGATAGAAGCTATACCACTATACCGCTATACAGCGAGTAGGGGCATGTCTACTAAACAGTGAGCAGCCTGTGGCTGCTCACTATAAAAAAAACAAAAATAACAAAAACTATTGGTCCCCACCCCTAAATGACGGGTGGGGGCCCTAAAGTAAAATAAGGGGTGAGACCTACTGTCCTCCCCCCCCCCACCCTTGGGCGGCGGGTGGGGGCCCTAAGTCAAATTCCCCCATCAAAGGTGACTAGGGGTCCCCAAGCCCCTAGTCACCCACCCCCCCCCCACCCAAATAAAAAGTCCCCTACCTTGCCCCCTCACCCTAAAAAATAGTGAGGGGGAATAAAATAACTAACCTGTAAAGTAAAATTAAACTTACCATTCGACGTCTTCTTTTTTCTAAAATCTTAATTTTTCAGCCCCAAAAAAGGCCAAATAAAAAACCATCATAACCATCAAACTTAAAATAAAATAAAAACCAGAGCGCAAAAAAAAATCCATCTTCACCCATGGAGGGCTCCGCGCAGACTGAGCTCCACAGGGCGGGGGAAGGCTTATAAAGCCTTGTCCCGCTCTGCAATTAGGCTAAGAACACTCTGATTGGTGGGTTTAAGCCAATCAGAGTGCTCTTTGTCATTTTACACAGCATGGGAAAATTCCAAAGAACTTTCCCACGCTGTGTAAAATGACACAGAGCACTGTGATTGGATGGATTTCAAGCCATCCAATCACAGTGCTCTGTGTCATTTTACACAACGTGGGAAAGTTCTTTGGAATTTTTAAGGTGTCATAATTTCAATGTTATGAGTGTTCTTAAAAAACCAATGCTTGTGGTATTGCTGCTATGTTCCTTTGTTGCTCAAAATTTGTATTAATGCTTTGCAATGTCAGTATCTCGGGTAATAAAAGGTTGTGCCATATATAAGTGTTTCTGTTGTTTTTCTTTGTAACATAAAGGGAGTTGCCAGATTCTACAAGTCGCGTAAGAAGCACATCATCACTACACAGACAGAGCACAAGTGTGTACTGGATTCATGTCGGTCACTAGAGGCAGAAGGATTCCAAATCACGTATCTTCCTGTCAAAAGTAACGGCTTGTTGGACTTGAAGGTTAGCCCTGGACTTCATCTAAGTGGATAAAAGAAATATATAAAAATATGTATATTATATTGTATGCTTCAACGCTGTTTTTTTTCGTCTAGGTCTTGGAGGAAGCAATCCGACCAGACACAAGCCTGGTGTCTGTAATGGCTGTGAACAATGAGATAGGTGTGAAACAGCCTATACACGAGATGGGTAACTTCTCTAATAATTTTTTTCCTAATATTTGACATACATAAGTATTCTTTTTATTTACCCCATAACAGTATTTTGTGCTGAGTAACATAGTAGGTGTCCTGTATCAAAAATATAAAGCGACACTATAGTCACAAAACAATTTTAGCTTAATTAACCAGTTTTGGTGTATATCATTATGCCCCTGAGGTTTCACTGCTCCGTTCACTGCCATTTAGGAGTTAGATCACTTTTATTTTATGCAGCCCTAGCCCCACCTTCCCTGGCTGTGGCTGATACAGCCTGCATGAAAACAAACTGGTTTTGTTTTCAGTCAGATGTAACTTACTTTAAAAGTTTTTATCTCCTGTTTTGTAAAATGAACTTTAGTCACACAGAAGATGTTCCTGCAGGGTCAAGAATGTGTATTAACAGAGCAGGAGATAGGAAATTCTAAATTAACTAAAATGTACAATAAAGGAAGTTTAAACATCAGATGTCTCCTTACAGGAAGTGTTTAGGAAGACTATGCAAGTCACATACAGGGAGGTGTGACTGGCGCTGCATAAACAACGTGATATAACTCCTAAATGGCAGAGAATTGAGCAGTGAGACTGCAGGGGCATGATCTATGCACCAAAATTGCTTCATTAAGCTAAAGTTGTTTTGGTGCCTATAGTGTCCCTTTATTTGTATTATTTTTTATTTTATTTATTTTTATGCGTAAACAATTTCTTGGACTGATCTCCTCCTAGAAATAAATATTAAACTGTTGTGATGAAGGCACAATCTAAAACACAGGGAAGTGCTGTTGTTCTGACTTTGTTATTGTGATAAGCAACTTTCTGGAGAAAGGTATTCCTAAAACAATTTATTCAGATAGTTTTGCTCAAATATGGTCAATGTTACTGAACTTAAAGTAAAAAGAACATGCTGTTCCAAACTTGAAAGAAAAGTCTCTCACGAACAAAAAATAAACACATAGATGGTCTACGGACTTGCTCATAAGTCATCCACCAGTGCAGTTCATCCCTTGGTGGTTTTCCCCGTCATTCCGTAGTCATGTATGACCTCCTCTCCAGAACACCTCCAGGCGCCATCTTTAATATCCTGTGTATCTTCTAAGTTCATCATCAGATTGGGCAAAGCGTTCTATTCGGCTTTTAAATTCAGTAACAATTGAATTAACGAGGAGGCAATTGATTTATTTAAACTTATTTAACTGATCTCCTAAACAAGAGGCATTTTTCTTAACTAGTTGTTATGTAAACCATTGAAATTTTACATAATTTAATATTGGCCCCATTCTAATGTAAAATACTAACACACTTTAGGGTCCTCGACTCCTGCATTTGGAAAGCCTAGGTTTAAAACTCATTATATATATATATATATATATATATATATATATATATATATATATATATATATATATATATATATATATATATATATATATATATATATATAATATTTTATTTTTTTTATTTTATTTTTTCACTCGGTTTCCTTATCAGGAAATGTTCAATTTTTTTTTTTATCTTTCTCTACTTTCACCTGTTCTCAATGCTTATCTTTTTGCCGTTTACCACTTTATTGCTGAAACATTACAGCGTGCCTACGTCGGTGTTTAGTCAAACATGTATTTTTCATTGTGTATATAAATGTTCAGGCTAGCCATGTTAGTTGCAGATGATATAAAACAGCTGAAGGTCCACACTTGGATATTGTCCAGGAATAAGGGCCAACTGTTTATGACTCGGCATTATAACAACATGCTGCGTTTTGGTATCGGCTAACACACATGGATAAATGTACATTTGTGCAACATTATTCTACAACAGACTCTTAATCTAGCAGAAATTTGTCTAAATGTCACAGTTTCAGTTTCTGATCTCGGTGCCACTTCCATTTAGATTTGTCTTTCTTTTTGCAGGACATATTTGTAGCTCGCGTAAGGTATTTTTCCACACAGATGCAGCACAAGCAGTGGGAAAAATTCCAGTCAATGTTAATGAGATGAAGATTGATCTGATGAGTATCAGCGGACATAAAGTCTATGGGCCCAAAGGTGTGTTGATCATTTACAGTACTGATTGGGTCTAATATGAGTAGAACTTTTACATTTTTTAATTTATTTTTTCTTTTCTTCTTCAATACATAGTAAATCATGTCTCCCATAATGGTGAAAGTGATATTTTTTTTTTTTTAATTCTTTATTTTATTTGTGCTTGGAGTAACAGTAAACATGCAGAGCCACGACAGCTGCTGCAGGCATAGTCATAACATTTCACATAGCACATTTTTATAATATAGATTTAACAAGCTTTAACATCATCGATTTGTGGTATTTAGTAATCATGCTAAGACAAATAGCACAATTTAAAGTGTTATGGAAGGCAGGCTAAACATATTTCTCAACATGAGGTTAATTCTCATTTTATCAACATATTAAACATGCTTGTACCAGTCAGGGAGTAGAGACTGTTAGGCTGGGCGACTTAGGCTTGATGCTCTGACTGCTGTAGTGGTTGCCTTAGTGAGGTGTCATATGTTGGGATGGTGAAGCGTATCTAAGATGGGAGAAGACCACCAAGTGTGAGGAACATTTTGTTTAGCCATAAGGTGAAAGTCTGGCAAGCTAGTGGGGGAGTATATCTAAAAGGTTATTCATGTCTTTGGTAACAGGCTCTGCATCTTCAACTAAATAAAAACTCAAACTGAATGCATTAATAACAACTAAGGAGAATGACACAGGTACAGTCTGCAAGTCTATATCAGCCAATACCACATGTGTGAGGCAGGCGGAATCTGGGTTTTCGTGTTGGCAGGCCGTTTCGATCAAGTCCTCCTTTATCCTCAGGTCTTGGTCGGGAGTCCCCCAGAGCGTGCAGGCCATCACATAGGTGTTGCTGTTCCTCCGCTCCAGGAGCCAGATCTGTGATGCCTTCCAGTGCTTCTTTATCTCTGGGCTCTTCGTCTGCATAGACAGTGCCCGTCGCCCCCTGGGAGCCTCTATCACTGACGGGCTCACTTGGCTGCAGGTGTTTGATGGGCTGGACATCCATCCGGTCTCTCAGCTTATTTGACTTTGACGCGTTCGGTTCACGCTGGAGAGCCCCCCCAGGGGCAGGTACGGAAAGGGTCTGCTGTAGCTGTCGAGCCTCTATTCGGGCCCAGAAGGCTGTGCAGAGCTTGTCGAACGCTGTGTTGAATCTGAGTTCCCACGAGGGTGTTTGAGGTACACAAGGCTTGGGTTCTTCGGGGTTCATTTTTTTTTTTAAATTCTTTATTTTTCTTGTGCTTATGGTTACAACATGCTTGCAGCGCCACGACAGCGTGTACAAGCTATTCAATATCATACAGTGTCATGGCAGAGTAAACAGCACATTTATATTTTTGAAATATAACCGGTTTGGTACAAGTGGATAGAACTTTTATAGCTAGTTTATGCATGCTAAGTTGAGTAGTGTGGATATGGTTCTTAAGTTACAGGCCATGCAAGTTAACGACAGGTATAGATTTTCTACACTGCTTGGATTTAAATTTAACCACCAGGGGGGCAGCGAGCCTCTGAGTTTGCTGGATAAACTGACATGTAGGCTTATCTATTTTTAAAAGAGTTACATGTGGGTCTGCTGAATAGGGTCAGCTGCAATAATGCTAGACATATCAGTATGAATAAAAACTAAAAAACAGAAGACACAAAGCGTTCTGCTGGGCTTTTGATTATGGTTATACAGGGTTAGCAGTCACTTAGTTACTCCTGCAGCTGTGCGGGGTCGGCAGGTGTCCTGGCTATAATCAAGTCGCTGGTGTTCCCCGCTGGTTGCGTGAGTGCCCAGGCACCCGTTGGCCAGGAGTACGTTTGGTCGCATGTCTGCAGGCTTCAGCCTCAAGTATGAAAAGAGGCTTGTGTCCTATGTCCGTTGCACTTCTGTGCCCATTCAGGGTTATAGTCCCAAGTGAGTCCCCGCAGATCCGCCGGAGACCATGTGAGATGTTGCCTCAGATAATATATAAGCTGTGCTTACATGTTGAATGTGCCCTCCTTAGAGTCGTACGGTGGGTGGAAAGTGTGTGTCGTTGTTTGCGGGACACAGTCAATGCTTGGTGTTCTGGTCCGCCTCTGTTTTCAAGCGGTGCCCAGCGGTTGCTCTATTGCTGCCACCTCCATTCTCCCACTAGTGAGGGACGCGGCGGCCATCTTAGGTTTCGCCATGCGGTCCCTAGTCTTTCGGTTCGCAGCCCAAGCGTCATGAGTGGTCGCTGCCTCTCCGGTGGGGTCCGGGATAACCCCCCCGGCCCACAGGGGGGGAGAACGGGGCCCTCAGTAGGCGTGCGAGAGGTCCCGCCGGACTAAGCACGGGAGACCGGCCGCATCTCCCGCCAGAGCCTCACGACGGGCCGCAATCCCAGCTGCCCAGTAATCAGCATCGCCGGTAGGACGGGAGTCGGTTTGTGCACCAGGAGTTGTGCTCAGGTCCCCTGTGTCGCCCATTAGCAGCTGTGTGGCTTTTTCAGGGGAGGAAGAGTTATTTGAAGCTAAATGTTTAGGTTTCATGGAGGAGCCGAGCTGTTCCACGTCCATCCAGCTTGGCGGTCAGGCCCCGCCCCCCGTTCTTCGGGGTTCATGTTGGCGAGCTTTGCTTCTCCTCGCCACGCTGGTTCCTCTGCAGCGGCCATCTTGGGGCCTCTGTAGAGTTTCAGGCTTATTGGAGTTGTGCTGGCTGGTTTGTGCCAGAGTGCTGAGATTCTTTGGTGGGGTCCGGGATAACCCCCACCGGACCACAGGGGGGGAGTACGGGTGCCAGCCGTGTGTAGGATTGGCCTCTCCGGGCCAGGATCGGAAGATCGGCCGCTTCTCCCGCCCTGTCCACAAAGGAGGCCGCAGTGTTCGATTGGCCGTCAGTCGGCATGGGCATACAGTTGCTTGTCTTGTTTTGCTTCCAAGGATGCCCAAGTGCGGCGGCAGGAAGCCAGGTGTGGGCTGAAAACAATGATTTTGGGGGCAATAAAGCGCTATTTGCCCAGGAGCTGACAAGACATGCGTCTGCTCGTCTTGATGGTCAGGCCCCGCCCCCCGTGAAAGTGATATTTATGCCCCACCTGGAAGACCCTTCAAAAGGGATACGATTTAGATAGGTTTAAAATGAACCAATATATGTTTTAATGCGTTCGTACCAGGAGAAAAAAGGGAGGTGAAAAAAAAAAAAAAAAAATACAAAAGACTGACAGCGGGAGGATATTTTAATTTTAAAGGGTCAGGAACACAAACATGTATTCCTGACCCTATCATGTTAAAACCACCATCTAGCCCCCCTGGGCCCCTCATGCCTCCATAAATATAGCAAAATCTTACTGTATTCAAGCCTGAATCTGTAACTCTGCATGCTGTTAGACTCAGAAAAACAAACAGTCTGCTGATATAATCAGAAGTGGTAGCTGAGACTGACCAAGAGGCAGATCAGGGGCAGAGCCAGCTTGATTCAAACACAGCCCTGGCCAATCAGCATTTCCTCATAGAGATGAATTGAATCAATGAATCTCTATGAGGAAAGTTCAGTGTATGCAGAGGGAGGAGATACTGAATGTTTGGATGCATTTTAGGCAGCCATGACCCAGGAAGGATCTCGAACAGCCATCTGAGGAGTGGCCAGTGAAGTTATCACTAGGCTGTAATGTAAACACTGCATTTTCTCTGAAAAGACCGTGTTGACAGCAAAAAGCCTGAAGGTAATGATTCTACTCACCAGAACAAATTCAATAAGCTGTAGTTGTTCTGGTGACTATAGTGTCCCTTTAAGTTTTAAAAAGTCCCCTGATGACATCATGCTGGAATATTAGTTCCCACTCTACCTTTTTAAGTGCAACACTAAAGCTTTGTGCCCTTCTCTTTTTGTATGCCAGGAGTTCTGTTTGTTTATTTACTTGATGGTATATGTCTGTGAAAACCTTTTTCTTTTTCTTCCCTGCCGTTTATCTGCTACAGTGACCACTCACACTTCTATTTACTGCTCCATACAGAAATTATATATAATTTATCTAATGTATTGCATGACAATAAATATTACGGTGTGTATGTTTAGGAATTGGAGCAATTTATGTCCGTCGACGACCAAGGGTCAGAGTGGAAGCCCTGCTTAGTGGTGGTGGTCAAGAAAGAGGCCTGAGATCTGGGACTGTCCCAGCTCCGCTCACGGTTGGATTTGGTAGAGCTTGTGAAGTAGCCCAGGAGGAGCTGCAGGTATGTGCTGCATGTGATTTGCCCTGGACAGTTCTCCATTTAAGTGGATTGATAAAGGGTTTTGTTTACTTTGGCCATTCTAGATGAAATTTCTGCCATTCTCATGTAAGACTGAGCTCTCCCATAAGAGCACTCCAGCACTGGAATCCTGGGCATCTACACCCCTCACACTGCCATCACATTTCTAGTTTTCCTTTCTTCCCTTTAAAATAAATATTTTCTTTTATTTTGTTTTCAGTATGACCACAGGAGAATCAGCTATCTTTCTGATAAACTAATCAACAATATCATGAGCCAAATTCCACAAGTTGTTTTAAATGGAGATCCAGAACATCGTTACCCAGGTAACAAACATATGTTATGAAAGGTCACTCTTTGATAACGTAGAGACGGACACAGAGCCGGCCTTAGGCCATTAGCCGCCCTGTTCGAAAAAAACTTCAACATCCCCCCTCCCTGTTCATACCTTTACATCATGTATTGTGTGTGTGTGTATAGTGTTGGAGTATTTCTATAGGGTTTTATTACATTAATTATTATTTCAAAACCAATATTAAATTCCCCTTCTCTGTTGGTACCTTGAAGATAGGGAGGCATGCTGATCTCTGGTGGTCCAGTGTGCTGGGAATCTGTCACACACAAAGAATTATAGGCACAGTCGCACACACTGTTGCAGGCAGTCACACACACATCCACACTGTGACGAAAGCACCTTCGTCACTGGGATTTGAAGAGGCCTGCTTGCCAGCCTCTTGCCTTGTGACTATGGTCCCTGGGATATATTGCCCTTTAAAAACACTATTTGGGCATATTGGATTTTAAAGGCACTGTTTCTGCACCTTGGACTTTTAACTGGAACAGATTCAAACATGTGGCGGCGGCCATCTTAAATTGTCCATCAGTGTTTTGCCGTCGAGTGTATGGAGCTGTTTTGGGCATGGGAACATGTGCACGGTGGGGCAAAACTATGACTTTCAGGAAATTCCTGAACCGATCTGGGTGATTTTTTTTGGATATGTTGTTCACCCAGATTGGGGCTATCAGGGGTTGTGACTTTGTGGGGATATGTTGTATTTGGGTTTTTTGTTTTGTTTTCTGCTTCGAGTTAATCAAGGCAGAGGGGAGGGCTTGTGTGCTGTATGTGGGAGTGTCGGACATTGTTGTATTGATCTGATTGGTTTGTGTGCCTGTGTTCCATCAGGCCCAGGGGGTGTATAAATTGTGAGTGCTGGCTTGCATTGGTTTGTGTGCCTGTGTTCCATCTGGCTTGAAGAATTGTATAAATTGTGAGTGCTGGCTTGCATTAAACAGACTTGTTCTACCCTTCATGAAGTTTCAGCTCATGTTTGGGGGATTGGAGAACTACCTACACTCTGGGGATTGCTATAATCACTATACTTCCCAGAGTAAGCTCTTGTAAGAGCTTGTTCCTGCTCTCTGGATTTAGGAGAGGTCTGCCTACTGGAAGCTGGTCCCTGGTCTTGGGCCCAGAGTAGGAGGAAGACGGCGAGACCCCAACTAAGCTGCGACGGTTCGTGGGGTCTGCAGTGGTTATGGTGTCTAGTGGAGTGCTGGGAGCCCTTGGGAAGCACTAGGAGCATGCGTCAATGGAAGGTACCCAGTCGGGGTGCCAGGCAATCCGATACACACACAGTTAGACAGTTACACACAGACCGTTGCAGGCAGACAGTCACACACACAGTTACAGGCACAAAGAGATATATATATTTTTTATATATATATATATATATATATATATATATATATATATATATAATATACACACACACACACCTCTGCAGGTGTGCACACACTGTTATAGGCAGACCGATACACATACACAGTTGTAGGCAGTCAAACACACACACACAGTAAACGTCAGACACGCACACACAGATACAGGCAGACACACATTTACAGGTAAGAAGTGACACACTGTTACAGGCAGTCATACACACATGCAGTTACAGGCACACACACAGTTGCAGACTCACACATATACAGTTACACACACACACACACACACACAATTACATACAGTCACACACACCCCTATAGTTACAGGCAGACAGTCGCACACACTTTGGACTGGAGTGAGGAGGGAAGGCACTGCAGTTTCTGGTACCTAGTAGTTGGGAAAGCAGGGGCTCCTTCCTGCTTCCCATTTAGTGTGCAGAAGTTTGTACTACTGCATGTACAAAAAACTTCAGCAGTCCTGGGTCAGCTCAAATATGCAGATTTTATGTGCAGAATATAAGTTCTTTGTAAAATAACACTCCGCGTGCATTTTAAAGGTAGGAAGAGATTCTAGATTCATTCCTGTGAATCCATCAACCCTCAAAATCTAGGGATCCCATGTTTTGTAGCATGAACTTGAAGAGTTATTTAGTAATGATATCAGTTTATCCATTTAAATGCTTTTCAGAGATTTTGAGGTACACCCTGCAAAATGAAGGAACACTCCGGGCACCATAACGGCTTCAGCCCATGGTATTGATTAGGGTCCCAGGAGTTAAGTGGCAACCCTGTTGAGTTAGTAGTCAAACCATTTTAAAGAATGGTTTGACAATGTACCAGAGTCCTGCTAGGCACCCGTTGCTTCTTCTTCTGCTGCAGGAAGCTCCAGCCACAAAGCTAAGCCCAACCGTGCAGGACTGCACTCATTGGCTGGGAGCTCTCACCCTATGAGCATGTCCTTTTGAGCTTATCTCAGTAGACCCAACTCATTGCAGGGGTTTCCAGCAGCGGGGGAGGCGGTGGTGGACATCTGTTAGGTTGTCAAACTGTTTAAGAATGGTTTGACTACTTACTCTGGGAGAGAGCCAGGGCATTGCTGGCACCATAACTACACTGAGCTGTAATGGTTTTGGTACTTGTAGTGTTTCTTTAAGGTGGAGGCCAACCTTTAGTTAAAGAATGTGTGAGTTGTTTTTAGTATTGGGGGCACCTTCTTCAAATAATAAAGAAGGCATAATATTCTGCTTTTTCTTTTCCAGGCTGTGTTAACCTTTCCTTTGCATACGTTGAAGGCGAGAGTTTGTTGATGGCTTTGAAAGATGTGGCTCTTTCATCTGGCAGGTACAGTAAACTGTTGTGGAAATCTTCTGTGCAGTTTGATGGGTCATATGATTGACTGGTGAACCAGCATAGTACTGATTCCCTTGAAGCCAGGGAATATAAACCCTTGCTAAAGAAATTAATTTTTAAATAATTCATAGTGGAACTCTCCCTGGATTAGTCCACATAACAGATACATTCACACACACCAGCCGATAAACCCCCCCACTATAGACACCATTTGATATCATTGCTATTTGACTAAATTCTAAATTCCGCACCATAAAACGTGTCATTCAGTCAGACAATCAATTATATGAAGTTCTATGAAGATTCACCCAATAATATTCCTAGTTTTATATATACATAGGCCCTTGCTTCTCTGTACCCAGTTTGTTACGAAGTATTATTTCTGTGAATGTGTACCGGGTGAGTGTTTTCTGTAATTGAGCTATTACTTTGTATTTTTTTCCATTTTAGTGCTTGCACGTCAGCATCATTAGAACCATCTTATGTCCTTCGAGCCATTGGAGCAGATGAGGATTTGGCTCACTCCTCTATCAGGTGTGTCCTGTAAAAAGTTATACATGAGACAAAGTGGAAATTGCTGTAACTAACGGCAAAATGTGAGACATACTGGAGCTTACCTCGCTACAAGCTTTGAGTTGTGACCTAGAATTTGTATCTTCTTAAGCAATGCACAAAGAAATGCCTATAACCACTACTTGCATGTGCACAACAAGGTCAGCGAAACATTCCATTGTGTTGCTGGATGTTCCATAGCCCCCCCCCCCCCGTTTTGTAGACTTGTGCGCACGCAAGCAAGTGTTGCACCAGTTGGTAGTGTACATAGCGGTGTAAAAACTTATAAGGAAATGTTATTCTGATATTTCTTTCAGAGGAAGTTTGGAACTCTGTAGAGAGTGTTGCAACTGAGGACAGGCTGTTTTATACAGTTCACTACACTGTGGTCCTACTTGTAAGCTTGTGTGGCCTGCCATTTTGTGTTTGAATCATTGTTACTCTTATATGTTACTACTTCACAAAAACAGCACTTGGTTGACTGTGCCAGATTTAACAAGACAAAAATCTTGAGCTTGTTGAAAGACAAAGTCAGAAGCGTGGCCAAGGCCAATACTTAGAAAGGCAGGCTATGGAAATTAGAAACTAATTCTACAACAAGGGCAGAGAGGGCCCAGCAGTGCTTTGAGGGCCTAAGAAGTTTTAATAAAGTAGACTCTCATAGCTACATTTTCCCCTGAAACACTTCCTCCATTTTAAGCATGTCACCATTCACAAAACCTGACCATACAGGTGTCAGTGCTGTGTGTTTCATTATTTATGCTCATCTTTGCTTCCTGAACATGGCCAGGTGTCCTATAATATATGATATTGTAGGTTAGGGTTACCAAGAACTGGCAAATTGTTATGGCAAATGTACTCCACTGTTGGCCACCTCTTCTCTGAGGACGTTGCCTACTGCATTTAGGGATGCCACAAGAAACAGGTTGGTTAAATGTTTAATGTTTGCACACAGGAGTAGTGTAGGAGTGTTATACTTCATAATTGTTCACATGTTCATGAGGCTTCTGTTTTTCTCTTATGTTTTAGATTTGGCATAGGACGCTTCACCACAGAAGAAGAGATCGATTATACTGTCAGCAAATGTATCCGTGAGGTGAAAAGACTCCGTGAAATGAGGTACTGAAGCTTTTTTATTTGTGTTGGTGTGACCGTATGTCTGTACCTGCCATAACTATTACTATTTATGACATTAACATCATTCCTGTGGGTAGGATGTTCCATGCAATCCTACACAGAATGGGCTTAAATGCCTGTATGGCATTATGGAACACTCTGGGGCTCCCTGAAGGCAGAGCTGCTTAGAGTTCTTAATTCATAAAACCGCAGCTGAGCGATTGGGTTCAGCCATGGTGATTTTTCTGGGTCTCAGGCTGCTTCAATGAGACAACCCAGGATTTCCATAGACCCCCCCCCGCCCCCCCCCCAATGTAGGCAGTAGGACATGATACTTCAGAGAGTGTCTAAATTATTTACATTTAGCAATGGTCAAACCTCTAAGGTTGGACAGACGTGCTTATGTGAGACAGAAAGTGAGAAGAAGCACACAAAGTGTATGAATAATGAAGATCAAGTTGACAAGTGAAATCATGGATCAGTTTTGTAAAACTATTGACAGGCAATCAGAGTGCAGCACTAACTGTAGCCTGTGTGATTTAGTGTTTCTTAGTAAGCGATTTGTGCCAAGCAGGGGGATCTAGGTGGATTAAGATAGTATGGGATGTATTCTAATAAGACCCAGTCACGGGTCACTAGTGTCCTAAAGTTGGCTTGCGATAACCAATGAAAATGTTTTGTTTTAGCATTTAATGATCAGTTGTCTTAAATTATTTTGTGTTTACTTCACAGCCCACTGTGGGAGATGGTACAAGATGGCATCGACATAAAGAGCATACAGTGGACTCAGCATTGAACAAAGCACTATTCTGGACTTGGCCACTGTAGATAAGTTCTACAGCTTAGTCCTTTGAGATCTGTTACACAAAACATAATATTAGTAGAACTGTCGCCCTTGTTTTAGCAGAGGGGTTTGTCTGATGCGTGTGACCCTAGCTTCCTCCTTTTTATTCAGTGCAGGGTTAAAGATTCGGCATTTGCAGGAAAGTAGCACAGTTGCTCTATCACTGTCTACTGCAGAACTCGTAATATGATATATTGTATGTATCCTATGTTATATGGGAGTATTTAAATCCGATATATGTGGACTGTGGCTCTCCTACTGACTTGCGCATCGTGGGAATTTTAGTTTAACATTTAGAGAAGAAAAGCAATTTACAATGGCTGTGGCTGTATTTGATGGTAATAACTTGCCATTTGCCTTTGTATTAGAAAACAAAAATGTATTTTTTTGCAAAAACAAAAAAATATAAAATGGATTCCTATTCTCCTGGATTCCAATGTCTGATTGGGCTCTGGGTTTTCACTTTTCTTTTTATATCTGACAATAGCCCCCTTAACTGTATTCAGTCTTGTTCACGATATCATGAATAGGACAGAGGTACTTTAAATGTTTACTGGCAAATCACATTAATTATATATTTATACTATTGGGAAAGATGCCTTTTTCCTACTTGCAAATGCATTATCAAAAATATTGTTAAAAATCCACTTTGCGGTGGTGGTGGTATTTGCTGTTATTGTCTTCTTTAGCTTACTTCGACAAAAAAGAAATGATTTAAAAATTTGATGGATTTGTTAGTTGCATCTCCCAGCAAGCAAAGTATATACTGCCATTGATTGATTTGATGAGCAACTGGCAGGGCGACTGGCATTTGGTCTATTTAGTGTTAATAAGACCAGTACCCCAGATAAATAGAAAAGAAAACAGAAAAATTGCTTTTTTTTTCTTTCTTCAAAGTAATGTCATATGAGTTCTTTTAAATAGTTCTCCATATAATTCTTAAAGGGACACTATAGTAACCTGAACAACATTAGCTTAATGAAGCAGTTTTGGTGTATAGAACATGCCCCTGCAGCCTCACTGCTCAATCCTCTGCCATTTAGGAGTGAAATCCCTTTGTTTATGAACCCTAGTCACACCTCCCTGCATGTGACTTGCACAGCCTTCCATAAACACTTCCTGTAAAGAGAGCGCTATTTAGGCTTTCTTTATTGCAAGTTCTGTTTAATTAAGATTTTCTTATCCCCTGCTATGTTATTAGCTTGCTAGACCCTGCAAGAGCCTAGAGATTGAGATACAATTATTTAAGGTAAATTACATCTGTTTGAAAGTGAAACCAGTTTTTTGTTTTTTTTCATGCAGGCTCTGTCAATCATAGCCAGGGGAGATGTGGCAAGGGCTGCATAAACAGAAACAAAGTGCTTTAACTCCTAAATGACAGTGAATTGAGCAGTGAAACTGCAGGGGAATGATCTATACACTAAAACTGCTTTATTTAGCTAAAGTAATTTAGGTGACTATAGTGTTCCTTTAAATAGATGTATCCAAGTAATGTCATACTATTCTGCCCACGGCTCCTGATTAGTACTTTGCACATTTGTGCCAGGTACCTCTTTGACCAATCTTGTTAGTGAGGCAATCCCATGATGTTCTTTAATTGTGCCAACTAAAGGGGTGTTTTAAGAAAGAATTCTCAAGCATGGTAAAACCTTATTGATTACATAGAATTTCACAAGGTTTGGCAGGGTAGCGATAGAAGAGATGCCACATTGTCTTACAAAATAAAGGATGTTTGCTGCAGTGATGTCAAAAACGTTTGAGATGGTTCCTTGAAATGTTTCTGTTTTGAAATAGCTGTTCAGATTTAAGCATGTTATTTTGAATGCCTTCAGTGGTTCGATATCTGGAAATGTCATGTCATTAAATCGATTTTGCTGCCGAGAGGTTCTGTGCCTGCAACCAAAAAACACTTGAACATTGCAGTCTCTAAACGCACATTACATATTGCATTCTCTAAACGCACAAGGACACACATTTTGTGTGCTCCACACTTTTTGTGCAATATGTAAGTAAGATAAAGCCGTGGTTCCTAAACTTGGGAACTTGGGTTGGGAACCACTGCTTGTTCTGTAATTCAAAGCTTAAATTACTATTAACCAATTACAAGTTGCATATACAGAACTTGGTTTCACTTTGCAGGTGCCTCTGTCTTTTCAGCTCCAGTACAATTTAAACAAAACAATAATACTCACTGCTGGCTGTTCTTTAACGTTTTGCCTTATTTTTGCTCAGGATTGTAAAAATTTAAATGTGAATATTGCTCCTGACTATGTAAATCAATAAAAATATTTGACTGTATTTTTGGGTGTGGGACTGATTTTAATTCTGAAGGGTTTTTATAATTTTTTTGTATCTATATATCATATATTTATATATGTTCTGTATTCATATGTAACATGGCTTTCTTTTGTTGGCTGTGGTCTATTGTAGCATAAAGAGATGGGTTGGCTCCACACCACACATCAGATAGGACAGGAAAACAAACACATTTCTAGGAAAGCTCTCAGCCTTTGCGACAAAGCTCCCTAAAGTGATTATGATCAAAGGGAGAGAACTATATATTGGTATGGCTAATAGCCAGGAAATGTCATCATTCCTTACTACTATGGCAGCATAAACAAATGGGTTAGAACTTAATCTCCTATTGACATTAAATTAAAAAGTTCATAAATTAGCTAAAAATACCACAACTGAGCTAATTTTTTTTAATTTTTTTTTATTAAGGTTATTTTTCTTCGGTAAAAAACAACGGTTGGAGTGCTGGTGTAAATGCCAAAGCTGACATCGCATACTCACTATATTTACCCAAATTGGGATGTGTTGGCAGATATTGTGTATTATAAGTGCTGCGAAAGAATAAGTTGGCACTATATAAATGGCAATAATTATGAAGATAAGAATAATAACAAATGCAGTGTGAGAGGAAAGTGGGTTGGAGAACTGACCCTGCAATAGAAAAATAGTCCACCTTTGCGACCTCTAAAACCAGGTAACTGCTAAAGGATTCCTTAAGGAAAATACAAAAATGCCATGGTATAAAAATGCTCTTCAAACTTGAATGGCAAAATATTGAAAAACATGATATAGATACGGTGTCCAAAATCTCATCAGTTATCCAGCCCTTTGAATCCTGTGCGAACAAGCAGAGGTGACTTGCATGCCCTCCAATTTTGGCATGTCAATTAAGTGTGTCTCCATCGCTCTTGCACAATGAATATTCCATGTGTTTGTATACATAGTGCAGGAGAATTTAGTGAAATGTTTGCAATGCATTTTCTGTTGACCTGTCTGAAATCTCCATAATAGGACAATAGAAGGTGAGAGCATAAAAGTTATCCTCTTTTTGGTTACCTTGGGACAGGGAGAAGGGACTATTAATACCTGGTGGTCCAGTGTGCGGGCCTTTGGTCTGCATCTCCTGTGGAAGCAGACTACTCTGATTGCTCTTTCTGGCTAGTACTGCAAACATTATTGCCAAGGTAACCTGCAGCAATGCATGGAAGCAATACAAATGGGCTGCACATGAAGAAGGGTGGTGGGTTGGCCAGTGAAAAAGATCATTGATTTTCCAACTAATTGGAGAGCTCTTTAAGCCTGTGGTGGTCAGCTTTGCGTGATCAAAGATCCTCTGGTCTACCTTTTGTTGGCCTCCACCAATGCCCATCACAGCCCACTAAGCATTTTCCCAGTTTATACAATGGTCAGGCTGGGCCTGGCTATAACCTATAGATGGAAGTGAGAGAAGGCAACCAATATTGGCTTCTGCACATAGACATGGATATATTACCACTGCAGTAGACAAACAAACCAGAGACAGTTTTTTAACATTACAATGATAAAGTATTTGTACCGTGTTTCTCCGAAAATAAGACCGGGTCTTATATTAATTTTAGTCACAAAAAACACACTAGGGCTTATTTTCAGGGTAGGGCTTATTTATTTACGTTACCAGTATGTACAGCTCTTTCTCTTTGCACTCATCTTGTCTGGGGATCAAAATACCATACTGTCTAATTAATCCACCCCCCCTTTAATAAATCCACCCCCTCTAATTAATCCACCCCCTTTAATTAATCCACCCCCCTCTAATTAATCCAGCCCACCCTTTAATTAATTCACCACCCCTTTAATTAATTCACCCCCCTCTAATTAATCCAGTCCACCCTTTAATTAATTCACCACCCCTTTAATTAATTCACCCCCTCTAATTAATCCAGCCCACCCTTTAATTAATTCACCACCCCTTTAATTAATTCACCCACTCTAATTAATCCAGCCCACCCTTTAATTAATTCACCACCCCTTTAATTAATTCACCCCCTTTAATTAATTCACCCCCCTCTAATTAATCCAGCCCACCCTTTAATTAATTCACCACCCCTTTAATTCACCCCCTTCTAATTAATCCAGCCCACCCTTTAATTAATTCACCCCCTTTAATTAATTCACCCCCTCTAATTAATCTAGCCCACCCTTTAATTAATTCACCACCCCTTTAATTAATTCACCCCCTCTAATTAATCCAGCCCACCCTTTAATTAATTCACCCCCCCACCCCCTTTAATTAATTCAATTAATCCCAGACATAAAATATCTAGCGGTACTCACATTTCAAAGATTCCTTGCCGAGTCCGACCACTGGGAGCCTCACCACCCGGAAATGGATCCTTCCGCTGAAGATCCGTGAAGGCAGACTGACGGCGCTGCGAAATGTCGTCATCACGTTGCGCGATGCCGCGGCCCGCAACGCTCCTCCTACAGTAGAAGAAGGAAGTCTCGCCGCAAAGGTGCAATGCCTAGGTCTTATTTTCGGGGTAGGGCTTATATTGCAGCCCACCCCGAAAATCCGACTAGGGCTTATTTTCGGGGTAGGGTTTATTTTCGGGGAAACACGGTAATAACAATACAGAGGGGCATTTAAATAAGACTAAGGCTTAAAGTAAACTGGCACATCTCACAAGACTATCTTTTCCTCAGTCGTAGCTACTCTTGAGAATCCAATGAAATTGGAGTTTCCATCAGGTACTTCTAGAAAAACATTTTTAGTGCAGGAAATGATATGGTGGCAGGAACAGAACTGTTAGACCCCCTAGTAATTATGAATTTAGTAAACGTTATTGGTGTATCTCTGCAGGGGTTCCAACATTTTTAGTGTTGCTGCCCTTTAAGGAGGATGGATGCTTCTGCCGGGGTAGCCTGATTCAGGTGCACAAGTTATTTGCATGCCTAATATTTCCACACTGGTTAGTTTGCAGCTTCCCAACTTATAAATCCTTACTAATCTGCTCAGGTCACGATACCTGCATAGAAAGCTTTGACAACTAATCATCTTAATGCAAAATTCAAAAGGCACACTTTTTTTCTCTGAAGCCTTCCCTGTCACTTCCTAACCCAAGCAATAATTTGTCCGATACACAGCTCAGGTATGTAATTGGCTCAACCTCCCATTATTTCCTGATCCCCAACAGTGTGACGACCACCCAGGTGTCTTCCTACCCCCGTATGCAACTATTACATACAATTTAATTGCTCCTCTAGATTGCAAACTTGTTCAAGCAGGGTCCTCATCAACCTATTGTTCTTTAAAAATGAGTTAGTCTTATTTGTTAAATCCCCCCCTTTACATTATTGTAAAGAGCAGCCAGCAACAACAATAATACAATAAACACTCTTCTATTTGACACCACATTCCCTACTCTGCAGGTCCACTTGACCAAGGGTTTCTTCTCAGTGCTGTCTTAACAGAATTATAGGCCCCCAGGCAAAGTGCACTGGGGCCCAGCCTAAACAACCACTCACAGGAATAACAATGTGAATTGCTGATAAATTTAAGCTTATACTTATTGGTTCCTCCAACAAATGCAATAAATACATACACACAGACTGCTAAATACACACAAACTGCTACACACAAACACACACTGCTGAATACACACACACACTGCTGAATATACACAGACTGCAGTGAGGGGTGCAGTGTGTGTGAGTGGTACATAGGGTCTATGTGTGGGGCAGGTGGGGGTGAGATTGAAATTGTATATATTTTTTATTTAAATAAAATATATATATATATATATATATAGCTTTATGTCGCCCCCCACCCTTACCCTTCTTACCTTTTGCAGGGGGGTTTGGGGAACATTGCACTGCCTG
Source organism: Pelobates cultripes (assembly GCA_933207985.1). Classification (NCBI taxonomy): domain Eukaryota; kingdom Metazoa; phylum Chordata; class Amphibia; order Anura; family Pelobatidae; genus Pelobates; species Pelobates cultripes. The sequence goes on from OW240916.1 coordinate 40,774,426, forward strand.
GTGGTCCAGTGGTGGCATGTGAACTCCTCCAGCTGCTGCCTGACTTCTTGCTTCTCTCTTCTCCTCTCGCGAGCTGAGGGCTGTGTCAGAGTGGTGCCATATTAAATGTTGCCTCCTCCTGCTGCAGTGATGAATTCTTTCATCGAAGCAACAGAGGGAGGGGAGAAGGACCTGGGAGAATCTTTGATCACCCCACAGGCCCAAGAAGGCAGGTTGCAAGGCCAGTTCTGCATGTGCCAGGAAGGGATATGAAAGTATTCATGGGCATCGCGGTGTGACCCCCGGGCAACTGACCAGCATGCCCATGCATAAAGACGGCTGTCTCTTTTGACTTATTATTCTGACTCTGTCTCAATTCTGTACTTTGCATACTATATACTCATTAGCTTCTATTTACTCCACATTCAATGCATAATGATTGCTTCTAGTTTCTATCTTCATCATACTCACAATATACTGATTTTTAAAGGGACACTCCAGACCCTTAAAGCACTTCAACTTGCCGAAGTGCTTTATGGGTGAAGATTGTATCCTCTTTTTTTTTTTCCATTTTATAAAAAGTGCTGATGTCAACAGAAATCGGCACATTTATAAATTAACTTTGTCAATCAAACAACTGGATTTGTTACTTCCTGGTTGTTTACCAGAAGACAAAGTGGAACATGGGGTTCTAAATGGCATTGTGAATGCCAACGGGCTTGCTTATACTTGTCAGCTTTGAGCAGATCAACACTTGTTACTTATGTTCACCAGGCCTCTTCCAGCTTCAGTACTTATATGTATTCTATATGTCTGCCTTCTTGGTATTCAGGCACTCAACGGGCCTACATTGTTTAGTAATGATATGGCTAGTTTTGCAACAGACGGTCTAAATTTATGTCAGGTTCAAACTTAGGGCCTATACATGTGGTTAGCATTTATGGTACTGCTCATCCATCCACTCATCCTTCCATCAGTGGTACCATGTTACTCAAATTTTATATCATTAAAATCATCTCTAAATAACGGTTCCGCCATTACGGGCCTCTCATGGATCAAGTTGGTTATATCTATGTTATGATATGGAGCAAGTCCGCCATTTTGCTTCACTATGTGTAAATTTTAACTGCTTTACAACTCATCAACCATTATCAGCCCACGTCCATTATTTCATACACCTGACAATTCTCATACTGTCCTCATACTCATTAATCACAATGAGCTTTACCAGCCTTGTACTCCTATACCTTGACACACAGTCCTCAATAGGCCTTCACTACACATGCTTCATATGACCTCTGGTGGGCTTACCACTGCAACCAAATTTTGGCCCTCCTGCCGCTTGGGAGTTATATATTACCCTATTATACTACATTTAAGTACACCACATGGTGTAAAAATAAAAAAAAATACAAATAACAGAAATAAATACATTTAAAAAAACAAAAAATAGATGGAAACACCAGATCGAACACCATAGCATTACTAATGTGTCCATATGCAATTCACAGTCCATTTTCTAACTCCTACAAGCTTGGTACGATTAACCTACATTTATCGATGCCAAAAATCTATACATCTCATAAAGCATATTATCTGCCTGGCAGCTCAAGACTTACAATTGGCACAATCAGCCTTCCACATGCTATACCTCTATATGCGCCCCTCACTAGGCCTTCATTTTATACGTTATATACAACCATCTGCGGGCAATCCCCTATGACACAATTTCTGACCCTCTTTTGGAAATTACACATGACGTAAGACTTACATCAAGCACTTTTGGCCTTCCGCTGCAATACCTCTACACACGGCCGTCAATGGCCTTCAATTTTAGACACTCATTTGGGCAATTATGACATTTCGAACTTCACAAGGGTCTACTACAACCATATCATACTATGGTTGAGTATTCCTAACTATATGACCCTCTTTCTGCACTCCCGAGTACCTAGAACCCCTTTTTAACCACATTCAGGCCTCCTTCTTCTGTCACGGTTTTACCTAAACTTCGTATAATCCATAACTCCTGTCGCAGGCACTTACTAGATCTCACATATTTTGCTTCCTGCTAGTAAACTAGAGATGTTGCCATCTTTCTCATCCATACTTCAGGTCCCTCTTGTGGAAGGACATACACTGAGAGCTCATATTTAGATGCAGCACTAGTAGGTATCTCTCCTTCATATCCATATTGATTGGTCTATGTTTATGCTCATAATCATAAGTTCCATTATTATCTAGGTTTCTGCTATTCTTACTTATCATCCTGTTGTTGACGTTTTAATATTCAGCCACAACACAGGTACATTATATCCTTTTCTCAATTAGCACTTACACCATCCTGGACTTATTCCTATTGTGTCTTTAGGTTCCTCCTAATATTCCTTTTTCATCCACATACTAGTTTGGCAAGATACATATGTTTCAATAATTCTATCAATTATTTACGTTTCTAATTCCCTACATCACTTAGGGATAGATCAACTGGCTTAAAAGGGTATTTGTGCAGACCATATTCTAATATAATTGTAGTTCATTTCCTTGAGGCCAACTCCCATCCTCAGATGGAGGTATTCAGCCATTGGCCCATCTCATAGCTAGAGCCTCACTCCAACCTCTCCAGTTTATTAGATAGGACTTTAACTGTCACGGCAACTCATTTGAATCTCATACTTGTCACCGAGTGGCCAACATTATCGCCACTTCATTTGGTGGCCTCAGTCCCTTAGGCCAAGTGAAAGCCACCAATTGATGCAGGGTTACACTACCATCAGCATGTCCGTCACATCTACTCTTCATCATACAACAAACTGGAGAAGTTAGAATTTCCTAACTCAGGAGTTCCTAACCCAACCACGGTGTACCATACTTCATACCCTTTACTTCCATCCTCTCAAGGTAGCATCACCAGTTACAATCCAACACGTTTCCTCTTCTCATGTTAATACACCGGCACATTTAGTTTCCCTGTCAATTAGGATTGACATACTGGAAGGCTAAGACATTAATTTGATCTCCTTGTTGATTGCCTCCCCACACTATAGGGAATACCTGGATCTCTATTTTAAATAAAATGGTGGACCTTGGGCACAAGTATGGTGATTATACATTCTATGGCTATCACTAATCTTTTAAGGCCAAAATGGCTTTGGCTCAATTCAACACCTGTTCAGATCAAAGTCTATTAAACAGAAATATCCTGCGGTAATTTTACATGCATTAAACCATAGTCTTGTGCTTTTGGCACCTCCAACTCCCATTCCACCAATTTATGTTCTATCAAACCAGATTGCACACTAAGAGTCTTGCTACCTCTGGTTCCAACAGAACACAAGGGCTTAAAGACAAATTGGGCATACCTTTTGTCTTCTTAGGTAAGGTAAAATCTGCAACATTTTCAATAGTTTTTTTGTCTTGTACTTAAGTAACTGGCCACAGTGATACATTATCTAGGCGATTTTCTTTCAGTAGAGGAACCGAGTACTATATCCCAAAGTATATACAAGACTTTGGATCTGTTTTCATACCAGAGCATTCCGCTGTCTTAAGATTAAACGGTAGGCTCCTCCACCAGTTTCATTTTCCTGGCTATAGAACTGGACTCGATATTGCAGTCCAGCCTGCCCCCCCTGTGGGAAAGTTCCAGCGTATCAGGGAAACAAGAAGTCCTTCCTGGGCAAAGATGTCTATTCCCGTTTGGTTCTCCAGTCATTCCTTGGTTTTCTGAACTTTGCCATACGCGTTTACCACAAGGTCGCTACTTCATTTCCCAACTACTGGTTACTTACTGACAATTGCACTGGGGCGCTCGACACTCAGGCTTGAGCTGGCCCGTTCATGGGGATAACCTCCTGTCTCACTGGAAAGGGAAAGCCATGTTCATTCCAGCACAGTCCAACGAATCCTCTGTTATCTGTACTGACGCTGCTGCCTACACTGGATTTGCAGCCATTTTCAAGAATAACTGGTTTCGTGATATATGGCCTACAGAGTCGAAGAGCCTGTGCTCTATTAATTACACTTCATCTCTCTTTGAAGTATACCCCATCGTGGCTGCGGCTCATGACTGTGGGTCTCTATGGAGGGGGATATCTGTCAAATGCTACTCAGACTACAGCAGCATATGAAATTAAGGTTAGTCTTTTTCACTAGCAATAATGAGGTTAATTAGGAAGTTGACTTGGCTGGCAGCAACACAGCAATCTTACCTTGTCCGTAACACATACACATACCAGGCTGTCACAACATAGTAGCCGAAACCTTCCCTTTAATCACAATTTCAGGTACTCTTCCAAGCACACCTCACGGCTGCCGAATGACCTTCCAAGCCCCAACATTTCATGACCTCATACTGCATTAGCTCATCTCATGGCTACGGTAGATTTCTGGCACATGCAGCACTCTCTGTCAATACCAACTGTTACTAGAGCTCTGACCATTCTCAATAAATACTATGGTGGTGTTCAAATCCTTTTGCCGGGGGGGCGGGGTCTGACAGCCAAGATGGCCGGACGCACTTGCTCTTAGCTCCAGTGCCAGCGGGCATATACTCAGACCCAACTGTGATTACCCACGCCAGAAACAAGCAACCTGACACGGGGGATTGACCGGCACCCAGCGAGACGCCCAACGGTACCTGAATCCTACCGATCGTCCAGCAGAAACCGGAGCTCGGTGGTGCAACCTGATCTTCAGCATGGCAGGCGGGGTAGCCAGGGGAGGGATGGCCGCTCTCTCTCGGGTGCACCACACTCACACTCCGGCAAGGGCCCTTGCAAATACCCCCCTTTGGACTGGTGGGGGTTATCCCGGTCCCCACCAACCCCGGACCCACAGCTCAGCATGCTGCCAGGCCACTCTGCAACCAGAGCGACACGGCCAGAAGGCCTCACAAAATGGCGTCCGAGCAACAGCACCCAGCGTACACACAGTACGATCAACAGGGCACTAACCCTGTGTCCCACTTTATGGCACAGCTTGACAGGCTCTTCCAGAGGTTCTGGAGATGCCTGGAGGACCGCAGCAGGTACGGAAGAGGGATAGGGGGATGGTCGTCACATGGTGAACTCCACAGAACCAGCTACATAGACCGCACTAAAAGCCTTCCCAGGCCGAAGGCCGCAGGGAGAAAGCCTGCACGGTACCGACCACATCGCAGGAGGCCTAACCGCCGATGGCGGCGACGTAACACCCTGGCCTCCTATGGCGCCCGACGAAGGGAAGACCCGGCCTCGCAGAGACACCTAGTCTGTGGACCGCAGCTACTGGCCTTCACACCGACCTAGGGCTGGCCGGCGGCCTATACCAACCCGCTCCCCTCTGCCCCCCAATGGACTATTCCAGCCCACACAGCTGCCTTCCCCATTAGAGGCATCGGCTGACCGCGATCTCGCTGCCCCAAAGTCCCACTCACCACAGCTACTGGCTGAGTACCGATCAGGACGCGATCAGAAAGGCCCAAGAAGACGTCACACGAAACCCCCCTACCTGGCATGCATGCTCCCCTGGACTTACTGCTTTCCCTTTCTGTCTGAGGACTGTTGGTGGATAATTAAGCGTGAAGCCGCTGGACTCTCCGATCCATAACCTACCTACTAGGGCAAAACCGCTGGACTCATAACCGTAACTCTCTTGATGGTCATGTTGTGTAAAGTAAGCGTAAGAAAAGTTGAAACCTGCACACACTAGAATGTTCAACATATGCTATGCTTGACAAACATACCAAACATTGAGCCTCGCATTTATCGTGACCACTTAGCGTGTTAAGCAGTGAAATATGCATAGACTAGCCGATATAGCACACACTATTTTTGGGAGTTAACGCAAACACATGCTTTCAGATTGGCAAGCCCTGCAAAGCTACAACTGGGCGTCCCATACACCAGAATGATGGCAGGACACTAGATATAGGCAACATGGCACACATGACCTACTGTACTCTATTCAACACCCAGAGGCCATATGCTCTCACCAAACAGCACCAACCTGCTTTGCCCAATAGCTAATCATATTGAGACGGATCAGACTGTTCCAAATGTTGTTCCAGTCATATGTTCATAGTCTAGCAATATAGTTATGTACCTGTTTGACCATTACTTTATACACATAAAAAGAGGCTGACAACTCTCTAAGACAATATGCATTACAATGTGACACTCCCAACATGTACAACTTAATATTGTCTTCCCCTCTTTATTCTTTACCCCTAATCAAATATACCTCAATAAAATAAAGATTGACAAATCCTTTTGCCACCTCACCCTTACCTTACAACACTATAAAACTACTTGGATACAACTTTCAACATTTTCAGATCATTCTTTTAGAATAGACGCTGCTTCTGCGTTCTCTTGTGGAATATCCCAATACACGGTGATCATCTGCACACACCAGATACATCCCTTGACCAGAGAAAGAATTGAGGCAGGCATTTAAAGTATTGGTTACGTAATGTCAACACATATTAAAGTGTTCAACTGTTGAACTTTTTGCCCTCTTTTTACAGGCCCACCCGAACATCAGTTTCGGCACACAACAACCAACTTACACCACCACTACTATAACTCGGCTTATTGTCCCTGACCACAAATAGTAAGGCTGAACCTGTAGCAAAGGCTGAAGTTGTAGGACGGGTTTATCAGGTCTATAAATACACAGGCCGCCCATTCCTCTGGGCTGATTCTGCCTGGTTCAGCCAACCCATCGCTCCCTTTATTAAGCCATTCAATTTTAGTGGGCCCTCTTTTTACAGGCCTACCCAATTGTTGGTTTTGGCACACCACAACTGACTTACGCCACCATTACTATAAATTGTCCCTGACCACAAATAAATATATATATATATATATATATATATTAAGGCTGGGCTTTATAAGGGCCTCCAATCCTCTCTCACTTACCTTTATTGGTCTGGCGAGTTGACTACTTCCGGTCACTCACAAGTCGCCATTGTGACAAACTACCCTTTGCCACTGGCTTTTGGAGAGGCCTGCTTGCCAGCCCTTTTGCCCTGTGACTATGGCCCTTGGGTGTATTGCCATTGAAAAAGTCTATTTGGGCATGTTGGATTTTTAAAACACTTTTTCTGACCCTTTAATGCCATGGGAAAATGTGCCCCTTCACCTCCCCCTTTTTCCTGTCCTATTGTTCTCCAGCAGGGCATTGTCCCAAGTACACTGCCAGACCAGTTGAACCTGGCTGCTTTGTCCCTCCTCAATCTCTCATCAGCCCTTGCTATTGTTTAACCCCATGGCGATCCAACTGTATTCGTGGGATCTGAACGCTATCTGGGGATATGTTGGACATATAGGTTAAACATTGTATTATATGAGTTATGTATTTTTATGTATTTTTTGTAAAAATTTTGGACTTAGAAATAATTGGCTTACCACAGCCACTTAAGCCAATTATTTCCAGGATAGAGGAGAAGATAGACCGGCTGCACAGCCTAAATCTGTGGAACAGTTTTGGGCATGAAAGCCATGCTTGCAGTCGGTCAAATATGACTTCCAACTATCTTTCGAACCACTGGGCCAATTCAGATGAGTTTTGAATATGTTTGTTCACGGACTATGCTGGTTCAGAAAATATAACTTTTATGGAAATTGCATGTATAGTTTTGAAGTTATGAATATTGTGTAAAACTGTATATTTTCTGCCTGTGATAATTAGCTTAGTCCATTGTGTTCAGTAATTATATTACAGGCAGAGGGGAGGGTTTGTGTGCCTTAGTTGGGAGTGTCTGACTGTACTGTAATATGTTGATTGGCTGTTGTAACCCTGTGTCCTGTGTAAAACAAGGTCCACGTGGGTGGTAACCTTGTGGGAAAACCTGTATATAAGAAAGTCCTGTGTGCTCATTAAACCAGTTCTACTTGACCCTTCAACTCGCAGCCTCGACTCGTGTTTGGAGGGGACAGCTATAATCACTACAGGGATTGCTATGCTCTGCATACTCCCTTAGCTTCACTTAAGCTATTGTAAGAGCTTGTTCCTGATCCTGCTTAGCTCTCTGGGGAAAGAGAGGTTCACCCACTGGAACCTGGAGCCTTGTCGTAGGTCCAGGGTGGGTAGGAGACGGCGAGACCCCAACCAAGCTGCGGCGGTTCGTGGAGTCAAGTGGAGTGCTTGGACCCCTCGGGAAGCACTAGGAGCATCCATCAACGGAGGTACCCAGTCGGGGTGCCAGATAATCCATTACAGCCATCTTGCTGTTCTTACCTGTGCCCTCGTGGTCCTGGTTCCTGGCTTCCTGTCCGTCTGGTTCTACTTACCTGACCACTTACTGCTCAGCTGAGTTAGCTGTCTGAGTGTTCTAGTGTGGGCAACTAATGTGTGTGGCATAGGCTGTAGTAGGGGGGGGAGGTAAATGCTTGTGTGTGCGCCTCCCCCTGTATCGCTATGGAACAAGGTTACCAAAGTTAGAAAATAAGGCAGCCTTATCAGAAATGGCAGTGTGCTTAACCGGGCTCCACCCACCCCAGCCGGGATCACCCTGGTAGGTGCCCGTGGGGTTATGAAGGCAGTGAGGAAAAGTAAAAGAGAGAGATTGCAGTTTTTAGAAGGTTAGTAGTTGGATGGTGAATAAAGTTGTGGACGAGAAAGGGATACAAGTGCTAATGAAGTTATATTTAATAATCCATGCCTCACTTCCCTGATCTATAGGCTCCCCCCCATGCCTCACTTCCCTGATTTGTAGGCTGCCCCCACCATGCCTCACTTCCCTGATCTGTAGGCTGCCCTCCCCCCATCCCTCATTCATCTAATTTGTAGGCTGCTCGCCCCCCATCCCTCACTTACCTGATCTGTAGGCTGTCTCTGCTGGCTGCATGTGCTGCTCCCCTGCGGTTTCAGCCAGCAAAGAGAAGCAGGGATAAGATGTAGCTTCCTATCCCTGTCTCTCTCCATACACAGCAGTATTGCAGTGCATTTTCACTCTCACGAAAAATAGCAGAACAAGCTAAAAAATCCAGGGGGGGCGGGGGGAGGGAAATTGCCCCCCATTACTCCCCCCTGTGGATGCCCATGCTTGATTCATAGTGGATTTTCAAATTCAGGACATGTTTGCTCTGTAGGCCATATTGGGTTTTACTTCTTTTGTCACCTTAAGTTAAAATGATCTTTTAACACTATCAAACTCAAAAAACAGGCATTCAACACCACATGCTGTTACAACAACGTAACAAAACGGTATTCCTATCATCATACCAAATCAAGACCTTTCTAAAAGGAATCCAAAAATCTGACACGACTTTACCCTCTAAAAGACTACTAATCCATAGTAAACAACAGAAAAAAAGAGTAACGCTAATTAACAGATGGGCAGCAACCTTAGAAGGGAGATCCCTCCAAACTCTTCGGAAACAAAGATAGTGAGAAAAATAGAAGTAAGGACTGCGCCAATTCTTATAACAAAATATAATGAGCAGTGAAAATCACAACATAAAATAAGTAAAAATCACAACACATAAAATAAGTAAAAAATCCAAATATCACAAAAAAAAAGTCCAATAAAAAGAATCTTAGTCAGATCAAATATAGAATAAAGTGCTTAAACGGGAGTAATATCCTCGATGTCTTTTACTGGATGAATCCACTCATATGAAAGACATAAACCAGATAAAAAGAACCAATAGTTCAATATGAACGGTCCAAAATGTATATAGATGAAATAAACAGGAATAAACTCACATTTAGTAGAGCTATAGCTAACTCTTGTGTGAAGGGCATACAGCGGTATAATCCCCGCTTATGGGATATGTTGTGGGTTTCTTTTGTCTGGGGTATGGTCCACATTCAGGAAAGAGGGTAAAAACAGACAACTAATTGTGCTCACTGAATAAAAACAACAGTATATATAATAACTAAAATAGTACTCACAAGCAAAGAGCAGGCTAACTGCTCCTTGGTAACAGCGCTGGTGTTACACAAACGCGTTTCACCTCAGGACTTTATCAAAATGGAATAACACATAATACCTGGCAGTATGAGTTTAACTAGGGATACAGGGGCGTGGCTTGGCACCGAAAGAGAATGGCGGCTTAAATTCACAGCTCCGAGCCCTGCAGCCCAAGCCCGCAACAATCAGCACCCCCAGAGACCCGATGGGCCGCACGAAACGTGTACAAATGACCCCGTCTACACCTAGGACACAGGGGGACGGACCATCCGCATCCATCCGCGCCTACCTGCATACCCCGGGGATCCTCGCCTCGCAACACGAGGCATCCAACATGGCGCCTACCTCCCCAGGATCCACAGTGTGGGAAGACAGCCTGCACACCACCGCCGGCACCCGTGACACAGAGGGACCCTCACAAAACTGGTATGCCTTATATGACTCCCTCCCAAAGAAGGAAGACCTGCACACCATAGTCCAGGAGGTAAAATCAACTCGAACTGAGATAGTCTCACTGCGCACCTTCCTGTCAGACTTGGAGGGAAGAGTGACTGCATTGGAATCTGCAGGCCCAGTACCCCAGCAAACACACAAGCATGACAGGCAGCTTATGGACCTGCGGCTCCATGTTGAAGATTTAGACAACAGAAGCCGCAGGAATAACATCAGAGTGAGAGGGCTACGCGAAACAGCAGGCTCAGAAAATCTGAGAGAGACTCTAACCCCACTCTTTAACATCATACTGAACAGGCCCCCTGAAGCATGCCTGTATATTGACAAAGCACACTGCGCTCTTCGCCCGAAACCGCCACCAGCAGCACTGCCAAGAGACGTCATCTGCTATATACAAGACGTCCAGCTGAAAGAAGACAACATGAAGGGAGCACGCACAGAAAGAACATGGCGGTACAAAGGCCAAAACGTGGAACTCTACAATGACCTCTCCCACCTCACCCTGCAAACGCGCCGAGCCCTCAGACCGGTCACAACTATCCTTCAGGAACACCATTTAAGATACCGATGGCACTTCCCGTTCGCACTTACAGCAAGGAAGGACAACATAGAGGCCACAATACGACTACCAGCAGATGTCCCCATCTTCCTGGATACGCTGGGTCTACCAACCACCCCGGTAAGAGACTGGATAGATTGCCCCCTCAACGAGAGAAACCTAGGCAGACCAGTCACCCACCCTCTTGGAACAGACAGAGTGGATATGGGCACTGTCCCGCCCCACCAAATAGCACACGAAGAATAAAGCCTGGAGACAATGGAGACCAGACCAGCGACAGAACTCAAGTAGACCCCACGGTGTCACCCTAGAACGGACATGACTCCCCCACATTGACTAAACCGGTTCAAGGAAAGAAGCCCACAAAGACTCTACTGTGGACTAACTTCCACACGTAACCTGCACCCCCCTCAGAAGATGGAACCCATACCCTGCTCGCCCCTCAAGACATATGACACCTAAACACGCCGCAACTGAGGAAGAGACTGACCGGGGAACCTAGAACATACAATGAGCAAGGACAAACAGAGACTTTGTGTGAAAAATTATTTATTTATTTATTTTTTCCTCTTTTTGAACACCAAGACTACCCTCGCTGTACCACACCGTCCTCACGGACACACCCAGAAGATCCAGCCCACGAATACCTGGTGTCATATATATAACAAGTCTTGTAATAAGTGATGCCACACTGTATTGTTAGAGCCACTAACACCACCCAAGTGGGAACCATAGACTCCGTGGCACTTAACGCACTAACACACTAGGGCTCAGAACACAGAGCTGAGGGTGATGGGGGAGAGGTGGGGGGATGGGTGGGAAGGATGGGGGGAATGGGTAGGAGGGAGTAGGGCTGGGGGGTGGGACCCACACGCATAGACTCCACGGATGACAACACCCCCAGACAAGACACGGACAAGAAGCTACTACTCCTCAAAACGGACAGGAAACCCACCTCCCCGCTAACAGAACCCATTACCCGACACGCATTCAAACCCACACACAAACGACAGGATAACTCCACCCCCCCCATCCACACACCACGGACACAGAACCAAAGATGGAAAGCGACCAGACCCGGTGATGAACTACGACGGACCGCACACATAGAACGATACCAATCCCACACGAAAGTGCCCCCCCCATGCCAATGATAAACACAACCACACTACCTCCACAGAAGGAAACACCGCCCACACACACACCGACACACCACCCGTAATCACTAAGGCACACCACCCCCACACACAGACAGGACACCACCCCCAATGACTCACACCATGGAATGGGGAAACATAATGAGTGTCTTTGCAGAGAGATTGATGCTGGCAGCCTCCATGAAATGTCTCTAAAAGTTATAAGGTTGAAATTCTACTCTATTAACCAGCTATACAAATGTTTTAAACTTGTTATACAAATGTTTTAAACTTGTTGAATGTGTACGTTGCATGTTGACGCTACTGCACCGCAATATAACCCACGGTCTTACCACATAACATAAATGCTCTAGCAGCAGGGCTCGGATGACCCTGCCATCTGACCAAACAAACCACCCAAAAAACTTTGCTAGAGAGCAAAGAACCGCCACCTACCTCCCCACGGGTTTACTGCCAAACCAGTGGACAGGCTCACTGAGAACACGCTCTACACGTGAGACCACACCCTAGAGGCAGACTGCCCCTTACTGCCGTCCACATGGCCTCCACCCTCAATTTCGAGGGAGATAGCAACCAAAGAGGAACAACACACACCCACACACAGACAATAGGCAAGGAGAGACGACACTCTCCCGACACCAACAACACCCTACACAAACACTTCATGACCGCAGAAGATCAACCACAGCATATATAGCTCCCCCGCATGCCCCCAACGGTGAACGACGAAAGCGACCTGGTGGGCGCGCGTGGGCGACCACTAGACCCCCGTAGCCGCCATTCCCGCTTTTCGCCCTCCCCCCCTTTTTATTTATTTATTTTTTTTCCTTCTATCTCCCGAGCCCTCCCCTTCCCGCACAGCCGCCCCTGCCAGGATGGCGTCCCTCCGACCCGGCACCTCCGTTGGGCGCCGGAGGCAACCCCAGCCGGCCTTCAAACTCCTCACGATCAACGCTAAGGGACTCAACTCCCCACAGAAGTGAGCGAGGGCATTGAGAAAACTGAAAGCCCTACATGTATCCATAGCGTTCTTACAGGAAACCCACTTCAAAACTGACAAGTGGCCCAAGTTCTCGAACAAACACTTCCCGCTGAGATTCCACGCCACCAACCCGGACTCAAAAACCAAAGGGACGGCGATACTTTTTTCAGTCGAAGTACAATCCATGCCACACGCTTTACCTTTGCCCATTTATACCTCCCTAACAAGGGACAAAAACCCTTTCTAAAGAAAACCCTGACAGCCCTAGACCTCTTCAGTGACGGAATACTAATTCTTGATGGAGACTTTAACACACCGTTGGATCCGAGACTAGACACATCCGCAGGCCACTCAACCATTCCAGACCATGTACTCAGAGGCATGCGAGCCACCTTGCATGAATTCCAAATGTCAGATTGCTGGCGCACCCTGCACCACACAGAGAAAGATTACACGTACTATTCCCCACCTCACAATTCGTACTCACGCATAGACTACTTTTTCCTCTGCCACCACCACCTAGATGACCTCCTCTCCGTGACAATAGCCCCCATGTCTTGGTCGGACCATGCCCCGGTCATTATCACGATAACCTTGCCAACCCCATACCAGAAACAATGGACCTGGAGACTAAACGAGTTGCTGTTAGAAGACCCCCTAATCCAGACTGAGGCACAATCCCACATAGACCACTTCTTTCGAACAAACAGCACACCAGAATCCACTCCAGACAAGGTGTGGGAAGCACACAAATGTGTGATACGCGGCATCCTGATTCGACATGGCGCACAACGCAAAAAACAACGCGCGAAAAAAACAGCAAACCTTTCGTGGAAAGTGGCGGACTTGGAAAAACAGCACAAAGCCACGCTCAATGACAACAACTACGCGCAACTAGTCGCGGCGAGAGCAGCACTGAACTCCCACCTCTCCCAACCGATCGCCTTCCAATACAGACAAGCCCAGAAGACCTTCTATGAATTTGGCAACAAGAGCGGCAAACTCCTGGCGAAGGCCCTAAGGAAAGCTAGACAAAAATGCTTTATCTCAGAAATCAAACTCAACGGAACTACCCGCCACACTCCAAAGGAGATAGCGGAAGGGTTCCGACTGTACTACGAATCCCTGTACCACCTCCGCAGCCAGGGAGAAGAGACGGGAGACCCAGCGGCACCCAAACCCAACAGACAAAATGCATACCTCGCCAAACACTTCACGACCAAGATCGACGCAGAAACAGCTCAAACACTGGAAGAGCCAATAACACTAGAGGAACTAGCCCTGGCAATGAAAACAGCCAAGAATGGGAAGAGCCCGGGCCCCAATGACTACACCATCAAATACTACAGAACTTACTATAAAACATTGGCTCCACACTTACTTAGTATGCTAAATGCCATCAAAGAAGGAGGGAGCCTTGACCAGAATAGCCTAAAGGCACACATAGTAGTGATACCCGAAGAAGGCAAAGACCCTACAGCATCTCCAAGTTACCGACCGATCTCCCTGTTGAATGCTGACCTGAAACTATTCGCCAAAATCCTGGCACTCCGCATCCAACCCATCTTGCCGAAGCTGATACATCTGGACAAGGTAGGATTTGTTAAAAATAGAGAGGCCAGAGACAACACCACCAAAGTAATCAACCTGATGTATGTGGCCAGGATAGGGACAACACCAGCACTTCTAATCTCCACCGACACGGAAAAAGCATTCCATAGGCTAGACTGGACCTTTCTCTTCGCAACGCTACAACACCTAGGGTTCGGCACTAACATGAGGACATTGATCGCAGCTCTCTACAACAAACCGACGGCATGTGTCTATGTCAAGAGCACACTATCAAAACCATTCCAGATACACAACGGCACCCGACAGGGATGCCCTCTCTCGGCCCTACTTTTTGTACTCAGCCTGGAACCATTCCTGAATGCGGTACGCAGCAGACCGGACGTTAAATGCATACGAGGACAGTGGGGAGAAAGCAAAATATCGGCCTACGCCGATGACTTACTGTTCACAGTCCGAGACCCACAATCCTCACTCCCAGCCATCATGCAAGAATTCGAGGACTACAACGCCCTCTCCAATTTCAGCATCAACTATACAAAATCGGAGATACTAAACCTCGGCTGCGAACGCACCCTGACCACGAACCTAAAAGCGCGCTACCCGTTTCACTGGTGTAAAGCCGCGATAAAATATTTAGGCATATGGCTCACTGCCGACCCACACTGCATGTTCAGCCACAATTTCCCCCCCTCATTGACCGAATACTTAAAGACCTAGCAGAATGGGATATACCGCATATCACCTGGCTGGGAAGAGTGAACGTTCTCAAAATGAACGCCCTACCACGCTTCCAATACCTGATGCAAACACTCCCAATCTTCATCCCCCAGACCTTCCTAGCCCAAATACGCACAGCTTTCACGAGATATGTCTGGCGGAATCGAACTGCCAGAATAAAATACGACATCCTCACAAAACCCAAACCGCAAGGGGGCCTGGGACTCCCCGATCTTAATAAATATCACCAAACCATCCACCTCCTACGAATCACCGAATGGACCTTAGGGACAGAAGATAAGCTCTGGATTGCTATAGAAGCAAGCTTCACCCAACTCCCACTCCACACACTACCATGGATGCCCCCACAACAGATAAAGAGACACGAAAGGAGACATCCCACAATATCAGCCACCCTAACGGTCTGGAAGAAAATAGCAGACAACAAAGACCTCACACCCCCGATGTCCCCCTTGTGCTATATCACAGACAACCCACTAAATACCAGGAATCGGGGTACAAGATGATATCACACTGGTATAAAACCCCTGAGAAACTCGCGACCATGCACTCAACGAGCGCACCAGAATGATGGAGATGCGGAACCGAATTGGGCACGCTATACCATATCTGGTGGACATGCCCCCAGATCCAGCCTTTCTGGAGGGAGATTCATCAAGCAGTCACCACGCTAACAGACAACGCGGTCGAACTCACACCGGAAAATTACCTGCTACACCTGATACCCCTACCATTAGCTACTGTGATCCTTGTCAGCAGGTAGCACGGTCCTCTAGGGCAAAAACATGCACAGTCCTTGTAATTGCAAATACTCCAGGCACTTTATTTGTAAGTTCACACAGGATACATCAGTAAATGAAAACAAATGTAACAGAAAACCCTATAAACAAAAACCTAGCTCGTCTGAGCACTAACTGACGTTAGGTTCCCTATCTCTCAGGGTTAAACTAAACAAAACAATGGCACCAACCTTATTAGTTAGCAACACTCTGCTGGCTAGCCTGTTGCGCTCCTTTCCTGCACTCCCAGTGCTCCAAGCCAGCCTTGCCCTGACTGCTTTGCTTTCTGCACTCCCAGTGCTCCAAGCCAGCCTTGCCCTGACTGCTTTCCTTTCTGCACTCCCAGTGCTCCAAGCCAGTCTTGCCCTGACTGCTTCCTTTCTGCACTCCAAGTGCCTAGTCTCCTTGACTATCTGGAGAGAACAGCCTCTCTCTCCTACCTGCTTCCTGGGAGGAAGCCAGCAATCCCTCTCCTTTTTCTGCCTAGTCGGGAGGAGTTTATTCCCACTGCAACAGCTCCTTAACTGCAGCTGAGCAGTGGGTTGGAGACGATCAAAAAAACCCTGGCCTGGATCCATGTCTCCCCAGAAAACCACTAAACTGTGGAGTGGAGCATTGGCCCACCCTTCTCTCCAAATGCTCCACCCCAGGGGCCCATAACTAAACAGTGTTTTGTGTTTCCTACAACACATCCTACACATACTCCCCCTGGGGTTAAAAGGCCTATCTGCCTTCACTTTATCACATATCCTCCTCCCCAGCTCAGACCCATCGGGTCGAGCGGCCTTAGAACACAAACCGAGAACATTCATAACACCTAGGGCTCTACCAGCCCTGACTAGCTTCTCAGTTACAGGAAGTGGCCTATTGTAGATAGCGGCTACCTTGCTCCCTTGTATTTTAAGGAGCCCCCGCCCCAGTGGATAACCCAAATAGTTATCAAATCCCAGATAACACGTAGCAGTGTTATCGGTCAAACCGGCAGCCTTTACATTATTTACAACTAACCGGACCTTCATCAGGTGTGCTACCCAGTCCGCCCTGTTAAACACCACATCAAGGTAGGCAGCTGCATACTCTGGCTGGAACAGAACACTTTTCATCAGAGTAACCTCACTCCCTGAATCTGTCAGTGCTTGTGCACTCTTCCCTACCACCATCACCACTTTTAGCTGTGCTGTAACACCACCACCAGTCACCATACACATCTTTAAGCAAGTCAATACTATCCTATGCAGAGCCCTTATTCCTACGTCACATTGTATTGGCTCTTCACTCTCAGGACAGTTATATGCAATATGTCCTTGCATGTGGCAGTTGAAGCATATGAGTTCTTTCTCAGTCTGGTCTCGTATGGAGCGCTGTTCTTGTGCCGGAGGCCCAGACTCCCGGCATAGCTCATCTTTCCTTTGTCTGGTTTCCTCTGCTTGCTCAGCCTTGAGTGGCCACCTCTCAACGTCAGCAATGCTTTCCTTTGGGCTGTCTGGTGGTCTCCCTGTTCCCTTGGGGGTGTCCAGAGACGCAGTCATGGCCTCTCGCTGGATCATGACAGCCCCGGTATCAAACAGCCGGTCAGGCAGTCCGAGTCCCACCTTTAATTCCATGACTGTGTTCCCAGAATCTGGCAGCTGTTCCAGGTAGTCAGTGTGCCCAGGCCTTGTAGCAGTAGTCTTTGCCAGCAGATCCAGTTCTACGGCTTCCGAACAATCCTTTAAGGTGTTTGTAGCTATACCAGGTGTCTCTGAAATATTTAATTCTGCTATGCCAATGTCACCTACTTTGTGACGTTTGCCTTGGTCTGGCTTAGCTGCGGACGTGCCCATCTTATCATCACAGCTTGGTTCTGTAACTGTTGCTCTCTCTTGGCTTAGATCAGAAGCGGCTACTTTGCCTTTCTTGTTTTGACTTCGTTTTGCTACTACTTCTCGGCCTTGCTTTTCTCTGCCAAACTGTTCAACAGCTGGTCGACATTCATGGGTAGCCTCAGCTACTAAACAGTGCACCGCATTGTTATACTCCACTGGGGTGCCTTGCTTCTCTCCATTTTGCTCAGCTCCTCTGCTGTTGTCTTCTCTGACTCCCCAAGTCAGTCTGCTTTTCATGCCTTTGACTTGTTCACTTGGGTGTACATCAGGGGCTTCTGCTTCATTTTTCTTTCCCTGGCTGTATCCACTAGCTTTACTTACACCTTCTGGGTGGTTTTTGCTTACCACCAACTCTTTTTCAAAGACCTCTTTATCTGTTGTGATACCACTCAGAGCAAGTTTGAGGCTTTCATGTGAAGCTGCAATGTTTTGATTCTCAAATAAACACTTGTCAACTTCAGTAATCAGTTTGTCTCGCTCTCCCTTCTGATTCTTCTGCTCTTTCTTACTCTGGCGCATGACATCAGTGTCACCATCACTGCCTCTTGGCAATTCCGCTTTTTCCTTTAGCTTTGCTGGACTCTTTACCAACTTTTCTTCTTTTTGTTCCTTGGAGGATCCAGCTGGCTTTTCACCCTCTTCCATTTTATCACTTCTTTCAGGCTCAATTTCATCCTTCTTGCCTTTTAATTCCTGTTCTTTCTCTCCTGCGTGTTTCTCAACATCACGCTTTGCTGCCTCCATGCTGTTCAGCTTGCTGAAGACTTCTTCTACTGCCTCTGTCATCTCATGCAGGATGTCAGTAGCTTGGTTACAGGGTCCCTTGTCCCCACGCTCCCTGCAGGGGGCAATCTGCAAAACCTCAGTAAGGGCAGCTCTATGCTCCTGCTGAGCGTCCCTCAGGTTCTTAACCTGTGCAGCCAGGAAACTGTTTGTGCCTTGTTGTTTAGCCGTTGCCTGTACCACAGCTCTCAGCAGGTCCTCCATTATAGCACCAAGCGGGTAACAGTCTTAAAGGTGCAGTGCTACTTATTTGATTAGCAGGTCTGCCAAAAATAAAAGTCCTCAAGCAGACTACCAGATGACTGGCACACCCACAGACCCTCACTGTGCTACTTTGCCCGCATTCTCCACCATATTGTGATCCTTGTCAGCAGGTAGCACGGTCCTCTAGGGCAAAAACATGCACAGTCCTTGTAATTGCAAATACTCCAGGCACTTTATTTGTAAGTTCACACAGGATACATCAGTAAATGAAAACAAATGTAACAGAAAACCCTATAAACAAAAACCTAGCTCGTCTGAGCACTAACTGACGTTAGGTTCCCTATCTCTCAGGGTTAAACTAAACAAAACAATGGCACCAACCTTATTAGTTAGCAACACTCTGCTGGCTAGCCTGTTGCGCTCCTTTCCTGCACTCCCAGTGCTCCAAGCCAGCCTTGCCCTGACTGCTTTGCTTTCTGCACTCCCAGTGCTCCAAGCCAGCCTTGCCCTGACTGCTTTCCTTTCTGCACTCCCAGTGCTCCAAGCCAGTCTTGCCCTGACTGCTTCCTTTCTGCACTCCAAGTGCCTAGTCTCCTTGACTATCTGGAGAGAACAGCCTCTCTCTCCTACCTGCTTCCTGGGAGGAAGCCAGCAATCCCTCTCCTTTTTCTGCCTAGTCGGGAGGAGTTTATTCCCACTGCAACAGCTCCTTAACTGCAGCTGAGCAGTGGGTTGGAGACGATCAAAAAAACCCTGGCCTGGATCCATGTCTCCCCAGAAAACCACTAAACTGTGGAGTGGAGCATTGGCCCACCCTTCTCTCCAAATGCTCCACCCCAGGGGCCCATAACTAAACAGTGTTTTGTGTTTCCTACAACACATCCTACACATACTCCCCCTGGGGTTAAAAGGCCTATCTGCCTTCACTTTATCACACTACATACAAAAAAAAATCACACCGTACCTAATCAATGCAGCATGCAGCCTGATCCCAGCATTTTGGAAAAAGACAGCAATCCCATCCACAACGGACTGGATAACGAGGGTAGAAGACATGAGAACCATAGAAGAACTAATCCTAATAGCCAGAGGGCAAACCCAGAGATACCAGAAGATATGGTTCCACTGGCTCCAATGGCTAACGAACAGACAACCATAAAGTACCCATTCTTGAAGAATAGAAAATATAGGTCGAGAAGATGGGGAACAAAGGATAACCAACCCTGAGAACCAAGGGAGAAACTCAGGGACACAAACGGAGCTGGACGTAAAGATCTCATCGACCACCGACGAGGGAAACTGGGGTGTCTCCGTGGGCCCGCGGGGGGCCGGGGGAGAAGGTCGCGGGTGGGGTGCAGGGAAGGGGACCCTCGGGCGCCTCCTCCCTCCCTCCCTGTGGCCTTGGTCCCTGAACTCCTAGTCCGTACCCAATAACATCCACATACCTTAGCGCGACCAACTCCAGCTCTGTCCCCACCATAGAAACCCCTCGCAACAACGAGCTGACACACACCGCTCCTGCCCATGCTCACAGCCAAAGTTCAAAGACTCACACACCACACACGTACAGGAAGAAAGGCAGCTCGACCCCCGAACAACCCTGATGCCCACCATAGTGCCCCACTATCCCACCACAAACCCAAACAAGGGACGGCTCTCCCTAACACAAAGAGAAATACGACAATAATACCCAAGACATCTCCATATAGCCACATCAGTCGCCATGCCAACCCACTAACAGCACACGCATCCCTGGAACAGGGAGCAACCCCAAGCAGGGAAACGAAAGAATAACGACATAGGGGACAAAGGGACCTAAGCAAACCCACAACTAGAGACGATTCACTGGAGCATATAACTAGATAGGCAACACAACACTTTCTGATAGACAACATACATGATGCCAGAAGAAACATGAAAAAGGGAATTTAGGACGCATGAGACACTAGCACACTAGACATTAGGAGAGACAACAACAAGAGAGACCAAGCCAGAGAATGGGACACTAACCTCCAGACGAGAAAAGAGGTATGAGCACACTAAAAGTAGGCACAACCTAAAAGCTTCACTACCCCACTGAGCATTTAAAGAGCTGAGACACTGATGATCACCGGAGACCTTTAAACAAATGGCGCTCTCCTTACAAAAACCCCTAGTAATCAAGGTTTCAGAGGTGCTATGCATTGGGAATGTGGAGTCCTCTCCAATGACACGCTACTACAAAAGAACACAGCGATTCTATAACGACATGTTCCTCTATCTAACGATTAACACTGGACTGATATGTTTTATGCATGTTACGAAAATTCTGTAATAACCAAAGAAACATTTAAACATGTTTGTAGAATATTAATGCACGCTCAATAAAAACCCTTGGAATGAAAAAAATAAAAATAAATAGGGATACAAATGATTAAAATTGGCGTCAAAACTAAGAACAGCCAATGCACAATGCGGCATAGTGAAATACAACAACATACGCAGGACCGAGGGGCCGGTTCAGGACCGTCATCGGCATTTTACCTTGAGGACGGAAATGACGGTCCTGAGGGCAAGTCGGTCGCAAGAATTTTACCTGGTCGCCGTGCGTTCCCCGTGATCCAGCGTAACTCCGGTTGTGGGAGACTGCCTGCAGCCCAGACAGTCTCCCCGCGACGAATAGGACCCCTGTGGCCATGTGATGCGGCAACACGGTCACGCCGGTCACATGGAAGTGTCCGCTCAACGTCTCTGCCTGCCGGAGGGCTGATATGACACGACCAGGCGGTCTCCCTGCTTAATTAATCAAAAAAATAAAGTTAGTATTGGTAAAAAAAAAAAAAAAATTATATATGTGTATATATGATATATAGACATATATCTATATAATATATGTCTATATCATATATATAATGTCATACTAAGTGTATTTTTATATTAATATGTACTTATATTAATATAAAAATACACTTATAATTAAATTACACACGTATATATATAATATATATAATAACTATATATATTGTATATATATTATTATAAAATATAAATAAGTAATTTAAATTAAATAAAAATTTTTTTAAATAATAATAAAAAATTTAAAAAATTATATAGCTATATGAAATTTTATTCTAACTGTATTTTAAAATTAATATATATATATTTATATCAAAATACACTTAGAATGAATTTGTATATATATCTATGTATATAAAAATAAATAAAAATAATAAGAAATATACATATG
The DNA here is from genome assembly GCA_933207985.1 of Pelobates cultripes. Taxonomy (NCBI): domain Eukaryota; kingdom Metazoa; phylum Chordata; class Amphibia; order Anura; family Pelobatidae; genus Pelobates; species Pelobates cultripes. Next base: position 40,796,624 of record OW240916.1, read on the forward strand.
TCCATATACAAAATTACATAAATAATTATATAAATATACACGTAGACTTCAAATATATAAATATGCATATATATTTAAATTCTACGTGCGTATTTATGTAATATTTTACATAATTCAGTAATTTTATTGATTGCAATTTAAGGGACCTGCCTGCCAACCCAGGCCGAAATTCCAGAGAATTGAATTTGCTAGCACTGTATTTTACCCTGTAACGTTCTACGACACCCTAAAACCTGTACATGGGGGGTACTGTTTTACTCGGGAGACTTCGCTGAACACAAATATTAGTGATTCACAACAGTAAAACATATCACAGCGATGATATTGTCAGTGAAAGTTCCTTTTTTTGCATTTTTTTTATTTTTTTTTATTTTTTTTATAATTCTTTATTTTTGGTCGTGCATAAGGTTAACAGGCGGAGTTGCACAGCCACAATAGCTGGTGCGCTCAAGTTCAAATACACGTTTTATCACATGGTAGTAATAACATTGCACTTTTTTTTTTAGAGTAGTTATATAAACAGGATAATAACTTACACTTATAGAGACAAGTAAAAGTAGTATTTTGTTTCACAGATATCTGTCACTTAGTAGTCACATTAAGATTAAGGTTAACAGTTAGGCTAGAACATTGCATTACAGACCATAGCTGTTCGCTCTTATCTTTGTCTTGGGTTATACAGTTTTATGCGTTTAGTACAGTATGTCTGATCAGAGCTGCGATTTTAATTGTGCCGCGCTATTGAAGGTACTCCTGTGAAGTGGTCCGAGGGGGCACCTTAGGGATATGTTAGCTGTGCCGCTTAAATGCTTCGCTGGGAATGGAAGTGGGCCCGCCGGGGTAGACTAAATTCAAGCTGTCCGGAGCAGACATAAATCCCCCTGTTTATGTGGTAGGGACCCTTAAGGTCATGGTTAATGCGTGATTGGGGGTTGAGGGGTCGCTAGGCTTAAGGTAGTAGGGTAAAGTTGTGGTGTTTTTTATTTTGCGTATGGCCGATTCCCAGGTGATATCCTAAGAAGCTACTCTCGTCTGCTAGGTGGGATTTCCCTGTACTTTTCTGGGTAACAATGTTACATGGGAATTCTTGCTTAGGGGTACTTGCTAAGGAGGCAAGTATTTGTGTGTTAGCCATCGCGTAATATACCATACATGGAGCTCAGTATAGATTCTCATTTCAGGGAAACAAAGGCTACAAAAAAAAAAAAAAACGGTGAAAAATAACAGTTATGTGCCTTATAAGTGTGAAGTATTAGTAGATTAATTATTAAACAGACAGTGGCTATGAACGTGTTACTGCAGGTGAACAATCTCAAACTTGCCAAACAGAGTTACAAAGTTCCCTGGTGTTCTCCAGGTCAGAGTCCTGAATCATGTGATGGCGTATTTAATGAGAGATGAAAGGGGAGAAGAGGAAAGTAGAGTCCCCAAGGACTTGATAGTGGATTTCATCAACCGATGCCTTGCGGGGTATTGGTGGTGCCCTGGAGCAGTATTCCCCTTCTCGGCAGTTCAGTGTAGGCAGGTCATGGTGTTGCGGAGCTTGGAGGGTGCGCCCTTAGGCTCCATCTATGTGGTAACTGAGGCGTAGGTGACCGGTGTGGTGCTCCGTGGTCTGAATGGGGCACTTTTTGCTGGATCCCAGCTGTGGCTCGGGGTGGTGGGAACACCGGGTCCCGCTTGGGGGAGTGAATCCTGTGGCAGGCCCAGGGTTCGGAAAAGGGCCGCTGCATCTTGCATGCTGTAGATTTGGTGTGTTGTTTCACCTTGCTGTATCAGGAGCGTGTGCGAGGGCCGCCAGCGATACGGAATGTTGTTGCGCTGGAGTGTGGAGGTAAGAGGCCTAAGTGACCTGCGCCACGCCAGAGTTCCACTGGACAGGTCAGCATAGAAGGTTAGTTTAGCATTTTCAAATTGTATGGGGGCTTTACCCCGGACGGCCGTGAGGACCGCCGATTTGTCAGTCCCATTTTTGAAGGTGAGTACGGTGTCCCTTGTGGCCATGTCTGGGGCCCCAGCAGGTTTCGGAATCCGGAAGAGATCTGTTGGTGTTATGGCTTTAGCTTGGTCTGTGGGCAGTATGCTGGTTAGCAGGCGCTTGATCATGTGCGGTAGGTCAGTCTCCGGCAACCCCTCTGGGAGTCCCCTGACTTTGATATTGAGTCTCCGTCTTGAGTCTTCCTGGGTTGCGAAGCGCCGTTCATGCAGCATATTTTGGCTGCGCAGGTCCTGAATGTCGCTTCTCAGTGAGGCGATAGTGCTCTGCTGTTCTTGGGAGGTGGCCTCCAGTACTGCTATGCGCCCCGTCAGGCCCTGCAGCTCTCCCCTTAGTGCGGTGACATCCGCAAGGATGTTTTTTTGGAGGTCGGCTAGTAGGGTCTTTAACACCCAAGTGGTTACCAGGTCGGCATCTGGGTCCTTCCTTGGTTTGCTGGGTTTTGCCCTGGGCTTTGGGTCTGGGGTTAGGAGGCATTCATCTTCAGCTCCCTCTGAGTAGCCATCGGAGAAATCCGAGCAGCCTCTGTGGAGCGCCGCCATATTGGATCCGCTCGGGCCGCATGCTTGCCGCCACATTTCCCCTATTGTGAGTCCTGGGGCTGGATTATCCGGCATCTGTTTCTTGTGTTTGCGTCCCATTAGGGCTTAAGGGGTTCCCGCCTTCAGTTAGTGGTTGTGGGGGGTAGTATCGGTCGATTTTGAGCGTATTTTCGTCCGTTTTTGCTCGGAGCTCCTTAGACTTGCGTCTGCTTGCCTCCGCTGTTAGGCTCCGCCCCCGTCACTTTTTTTGCATTTTTCACACACAAACAGCACTTTTACTGATGATATAATTGTTGTGATACGTTTTCCAGTTTTTAAACACTAATATTTGTGTTCAGCGATGTCTCCCAAGTAAAACAGTACCCCCATGTACAGGTTTTATAGCATTTTTGAAAGTTACAAGGTCAAATATATGGGTCAAATATTTTTACATTGAAAATGGCCAGGTTGGTTACGTTGCCTTTGAGAGCATATGGTAGCCCAGGAATGAGAATTACCCCCATGATGGCATACCATTTGCAAAGAAGACAACCCAAGGTATTGCAAATGGGGTATGTCCAGTCTTTTTTAGTAACCACTTGGTCACAAACACTGGCCAAAATTAGCGTTCAATTTAGTTTTTTTACTTTTTCACACACAAACAAATATGAATGCTTACTTTGGCCAGTGTTTTCGACTAAGTGGCTACTAAAAAAGACTGGACATACCCCATATTGAATACCCTGGGTTGTCTACTTTAAAAAAAATATGTACATGTGGGGTGTTATTCAGAGATTTATGACAGATAATAGTGTTACAATGTCACTATTGATAAATTTAAAAATGTATGTTTTGAAACCGCAATATTCTACTTGTACCTATAGCCCTATAACATGCAAAAAAAGCAAAAAAGCATGTAAACACGGGGTATTTTTAAACTCAGGACAAAATTTTGAATCTATTTAGCAGTTTTTTTCATTCGCTTTTGTAGATGAGTAAAAGATTTTTCAAGTAAAAGTCAAAAAACATGTATTTTTTTCAATTTTTCATCAGATTTTTGTATTTTTTTTAAATTAAAATACATGAAATTATATAAATAATGGTATGTAAAGAAAGCCCCTTTTGTCCTGAAAAAAACAATATATAATTTGTATGGGAACAGTAAATGAGAAAGCGGAAAATTACAGCCAAACACAAACACCACAAAAGTGTAAAAATATTCCTGGTCGCAAATGTACAACATCGCAAAAACAGTCCAGTCCTTAAGGAGTTAAAATAGGCTAAAACATATATAGGTAGTAAACAGAGTAATTGTAGTACCTGGGTATTTAATTTCATGTAAAAAAAACAAGGTGTCTATCACAGAATATAAGTGATTTATTGTGACCATGTGACAATGCCCTCTTGGGAAAAGAGGGTTTTTTTTTGTTTTGTTTTTTCTTCTCTTTATTAGCAAATGATCACAGATAACATATTTAGAAATCAGAACACACCCCAATTCACTAGTCCATATACCATACCCACCATGCTCACAAAAACGAACTTTAAGTTTAGAGGAAGAAGAAGTTTTTTTTGTTTGTTTGTTTTGTTTTTTCTCTTTCTTCATTCTCCTTTCTCATGACTGTTTTCTGCTTAGGACAGTGAGGAGAAAGTAGATATCTAGTAGTTTAGTAAAAGTGTAAGTGGGATCGTAAACAGGAAAAATCTTATAGAAAAAACTGATTATTTATTTATTTATTTTTTGCGTGCTGCATGTAACAAAAAACGAATCTTTTACATTTTGAGGGAACATTTAAATAATTGTCATTTGCAGGTACAGCTACTTAGCTGGGTGTGGCGCTGACACGGTGCCAGGCCTCGTGGGTCTTTTGTGGTGTCTTGTATTTGAGTTACCTATCCCTGGGGGAGTGCGGTAGGGAGGTGGCCTCTCCAAGAGTCTCGGTGGTTGCCAAGGTGGTGAGGGGAGCCCCTTAATCAGAAGCCTGGGTCTTGCTAGAGTGGGGTTGACGTGTTCGTTGGGTGGCTAGCATCCCTTGGTGGTCAGGGGTTAGTGCCCGCTGTGCGTCTCTTGCCTGGTGTGTGTGTACATATTGTGTGTAGGAATCTATATGGATTTGTGGAGCAAGGCATATTATGGCTTGTTGAGACAAGTTTAAGATGAGCTAATGCAGGTAAAAGCAAATTAAGATCAAATTAAGAGCATAACAGAACAAAACAATACAAAACAAAGTGGGAGCCTTCAAACAGTGTGCTTATAGCTCAGAGTCCTGGAACAATAGTGGGCATTTCCTCTTGTGTGTTAGCAAAGTTCTTTCAGGTTGGAGCTATTGGTCGTTCGTTGCCTCTCGGGGTAAAGGGCGCCGTTCTCTCCGGGTCCCAGGTGTGTGAGCTTGAGGGAGTTGCCATCTCCGCGTTCGGCGTGGGAATCCCTATGGTTTGGAGGTATGAGGTTGCATCTTTCAGCGTGGACAGTCTCTTTGTGCTCCCGTCGTTGATGACTAGCAGGGTGCGCGGCAATGCCCACCGGTATTCAATGCCCGCGTTGCGTAGGTGGTTAGTCACCGGGCCCATTGATCTGCGCCATAGAAGTGTCGTGCGGGTGATATCCTGGTAGAAGGTGAGTTGGGCGCCTTCGACGGTGAGCGGGGTTTAAGCTGCAGTGGTACTGGAGACTATAGTGTCCCTTTAATGGGAAGTAAACTAGAGATTAGTGTCACTAATAATATACTAGATTGCCTACTTACAACCAGATGAGGATGGTGATGGACTCTGGTTGCAGTTTGGCTCCACTGGTCTGGTGTAGAACAGGATCTCTGGAGGCTGTTTGTAACTGTGGTCACAAAATTCAATGTTCTGGAAGCAGCTCTGTGAAGAAATCCCTCTTTGTGTTAGTTATTTCTCCCCTTTTCATTTGGTAGATGTAACTATCGAACAGAAACCACCCCCCTGGCTCGTTAACTTCAAAAGCATGCTTCAATTAAACCCTCTACCTGTGCGAATGCCACGTGGCTGAGAAAATGGCGGCCATCTTGTTTGTGCGAACAAAGGCAGCGGGACTTGGTCGTCAAGTGTCTGGAACTAAAATCGGACACTCGACTTCCCAAACACCAGTCCCATCCCAACATACGAACGCTGGTTCTTTGTTTCCGGAACAGCTAGGAGAGTGCTGTTCGGTACTTTTGTGCATCCGTATGAAGGGAACAATCGCTGCTAAGAGCCAGGGGAAACCGTTCGTGGGATTATTCGTTTATTTTAACTTCACAAAATAGACCGGAAAAACCACCCAAACTCATGGAACTGTTTTGGGCAGCAGCCTCATGGGAAGCCGGTCACCTAAGACCTCCATGGAATTTGAGAACCCCTGAACTGATCTGGGTGATTTTTGGATATGTTGGTCACCCAGATCAGGGCTATCAGGGGATATGATTTTTATCCCTATGATACCCTATGTTTTTAGGGGTGTTCTGAAAGTTGGGGAAAACTGTACCTTTTCTGCCTGGAGATAATTAAGTTATTATGTTATCTGCCTTAATTATCTCCAGGTCCAGGGGAGGGAATATGTTTGCAATGGGAGTGTATAACTATTTTTCTTGTTATGATTGGCTGTACCATGTCCCTCCCTGTGGGATGTCCCCTTGCACGGGGACTTGCATAAAAGCTAGTGTGGCACAATAAAGCGGAGTTCTGTTGCACCCTTCTTCTAGACTCCTGCTGATGTTTGGGTATTCGTATGCTTTACTAAGGGAATCAACTGGTAAAGCTATTGTATTCGTATGGGAATCATTTATTTTTTCTACCGAACGGAGGGGTATATCTATTGATGCTCTGGCCGTTCGGAAGGAAATGAGTATTGGATATACTAGGTTTCCTTACAAGTTCCATTTTTGGGGGGCCTTACACAGCTCAAGGTCTGGGCCCCAGGGCCTGACGGTGAGTATGCCCATAAGGTGATGCAGTGAGTATGCCCTTAAGGTGATGTAGTGTGTTTGTGTGTAGTGGAAGCAGTGTGTTTTTGTGTAAGGGATAGAAAGCAGTGTGTGTTTGTGTATAAGGGATGTATTGTGTGTTTCTGGTTGTGTGTAAGGGATGCATTGTGTGAATCTGTGTTTGTGTGCATAAGGGATGCAAGGTGTGTTTCTGTGTATGTAAGGGATGCAGTGTGTGTGTCTGTAAGGGGTGCATTGAGTGTGTGTAAGAGATGCATTGTGTTTCTGTGTGTATGTAAGAGAAGCAGTGTGTGTTTGCATGTGTGTGTAAGGGATGCATTGTGTGTTTCTGTGTATGTGTGCCAAGGATGCATTGTCTTTATGTGTAAGGGTTGCATTGTGTGTGTAATGGATGCATTGTGTGTTTCTCTATGTGTAAGGGAAGCATTTTGTGTTTCTGTGTGTGTACGGATGCATTGTGTGTTTCTGTGTATGTATAGGGGTGCATTGAGTGTGTGTGCGCGTAGTGTGAAAGAGCTCCCTGTCCTGCCCCCTGTCCTATAGAGCTCTCCCTTCCGTCCCTTAGAGCTCTCCTCTGCCCCTCAGTGGTCTCTTCTCTCCCCCCACCCTCCCCTAGCAGTCTCTTCTCACCCCCCTGTGTTATTCTCACGCCCCCTCCACGTGTTCTCCTCACCTCCTGTGTTCTTCTCATCCCCCCGTGTCCTTCCCACCCCCCCTTCCTGTGTTCTTCTCACCCCCATGTTCTTCTCACCTCCCCTCCCTGGGTTCTTCACACCTCCCCCTCCCTGTGTTCTCCTCACATCCCCCCTCCCTGTGTTCTCCTCATCTCCGCTTCTCCTCACCCCGTGTTCTTCTCCTCCCCCACCCATCCTATGTTCTTCTCACCCCCATCCTCCTGTGTTCTTCTCACTCCCCACCCACCCTGTGTTCTTCTCACCCCAACCTCCCTGTGTTCTTCTCCCCCCCTTCCCTGTCTTTTCACCCCCTCCCTGTATTCTTCTCCCCAGCCTCACTGTGTTCTTTACCCCCATGTTCTTCACCCCCCCTATGTTCTTCTCACCCCCCTACCCTCCTGTGTTCTTCCCCCCCCTCCCTGTGTTCTTCTCAACCCCCCCACCCTCCCTGTGTTCTTATCCCCACCCTCCCTGTATTCTTCTCAACCCCCCACCCTCCCTGTGTTCTTCACCTCCCCTGTGTTCTTCTCTCCGGTCCGCGATACGGGAGCTTCTTTTTCTTGTACCCGGCCGGGCTGACAATGCTGAAAAAGACATTTATTTGAAGAATTTGAAAATTCCGTCAATAACGGAGACTCAAAGAAACAAACTTAATGATCCCAATCTCTGTTCAAGAGGTGATAAAGGCCATAAAAAATGTTCAAATAAAAAAACTCCTGGTCCAGATGGATTCTCTAATCTGTTTTACAAAACATATATTGAAATCATTGCGGTCCATATGGCCAGGGCCGGACTGGGGATACGAAGCAGCCCTGGAAAAAAAATCTATGCCAGCCCCATAATTCATTGTGCTGTGTAGGGTGTTATATATATATATATATATATATATATATACACACACACACACACACACACAATTGAAATAGTTGGCTGCACTCTTGGATTTCCTTAAAATGTAACTTTTATTGAAATATTTAAGAGAAGATCACTGTTTCAGTCCCTCTTGTGAACTTTCGTCATGATCCTGATGCAAGTCCACAAGAGGAACTGAAACGTTGATCTTCTCTTAAATATTTCAATAAAAGTTACATTTTAAGGAAATCCAAGCGTGCAGCCAACTATTTCAATTGCCTATATATATACTGGATACTGGAGCCCTGGTGATGCAACAGTATATATATATATATATATATATAATTTATTTTTTTATTGATACATTTCTTCTTCTTCTTCAAAATATTAGTTCTTTTAGGGTAATTAAATTATATAGTAACGCATACTCACACACAGACACAGACAATCTTACTGATGCACACAAATAGGCTCATTGACAGACAATCTCAATGACACACACAGACAAGGTTACTGGCACACACACAAATTTAGTACAGACAAACTCTATACACAAACAAGCTTACTACAGACAAGCTCACTGTCACACACACGCTCACTACAGACACGCTCACTGATGCGCACACACTCTCCCTACAGACAAGCCCATTGACACACACATGCTCCCTACAGAAGAGCTCATTAACACACAGATTCACTACAGACATGCTCACTACAGACAAGCTCACTGACACACATATGGTCACTACAGACAAGCTCACGGTCACACTCATGCTTACTACAGACAAGCTCACTGTACACACATGCTCACCACAGACAGGCTCCGACACACCCATGCTCCTTACAGACAAGCTCACTCACACACACACACACACACACACATATTATCCCTACAGACAAGCTCACTGACACACATACAAGCTCACTCACTAGCAGGCACACACACACAAACTCACTAGCAGGTGCACACACACACAGAGGCTCCCTCACTAGCAGATGCGCGCACACACACACACACACAGAGGCAGACAGTCACTGACAACGAGGAAAACATCCACACACACACAGACAGGCAGACAACCACAAACACAGGCAGACAGCCACACGCTCACACACACAGGCAGACAGCCACACAGGCAGTCACACACACACACAGGCAGTCACACACACACACAGGCAGACAGACACACAGTCACACGTACACAGTCACACACAGGCAGTCACACACACACAGACACACACACACACAGACACAGTCACACACACACACACTGGCCTCCCCTCCCCCTATCTAATACACTGCTGTAACCCCCTCCACCTAATATACTGCTGTAACCCCCTCCCCTAATATACTGCTGACCCCCCTCCCCTCCCCCAATACATTACTGACCCCCCTCCC
>OW240916.1:40806112-40828120 GCA_933207985.1 Pelobates cultripes
AACTCATAAATGGCAGAGGATTGAGCAGTGAGGCTGCAGGGGCATGTTCTATACAACAAAACTGATTCATTAAGCTTAAGTTGTTCAGGTGACTATAGTGTCCCTTTAAATCTGAAATTCACTTTGAATACACTTTTTCCACTTTAGTTAATAAACCCCAATAATGTATGCTTTAACACTAGCAGGAAGTCATGAACTTCCCTAGCTTTAACCCCTTAAGGACACATGACGGAAATATTCCATCATGATTCCCTTTTATTCCAGAAGTTGTGTCCTTAAAAAAAAAAAAAAAAAATCTTGTCTACTGGCATACACCTGAATCCCTAAAGAGATGGGGGATTATGAATAATGGCATTTAGCACCCAGGCATACTTTCAATCTGCTCTGGCTTCCAAAACGGTGGCATAATAAAATCATCTCACATTACCCAGTTTTCAACCCACGAGTTTGGAAATTCATCATTGACTTTCTCATTAAAAAGGACAATTTCAAAGACGGCAGCATTGTCTGATAGAACAGAAAAATTTACTGAGCTATGGAGAACTTGGCTCTCGTACATTTCACTTAGGCTGGGGGAGGCACTGGGGGCAAGTGCAGGTCAGGGGTGCGTCTCCTGGAGCGGGGCAAACGTGAGGCTTTCTAGATGGTTGGTGTGGGTGGTCAGGTGGGGATAAACGCCTAGAGGAGAGAGGGATTGGGATAAGCAACAAGCATGCTAGCATGACTACTGGTCTAGCCAACTTCAAAAGAGAGTTACACAAATGTATGCATTCCACTCCTATCTCTTACTCCACCATGAACCTTGTGTCGGTGCCTGCTATCATACTGTCCGATCCAGTGAGTGGCAATCACTGATTGCAGAATAGCTACATGTAGTGGTTAAGCGGTCCTAGGCCATAATTGCTAAATATTATAACCGTTTACCTTGTTGAGGTTGTGAACTACTAAAAGTAAATTACTATATTTTACATCCGTTAACTTCTCTTTTACATAGCAATCTTGATGTAAATACTATTAAGGTTGCAATAAAGAGAGTCAGAGAAAAGTGCAGTCAGAGAAAAGAGAAAAAGAGGGGGGTTTGAAGATGTACCCAACTTTGTTCAAATTTCCATGTTTTGATAGAACAAAGCATAAAAATCGAAAAAGATTGTCAAAACTTTTTTTTTAAGGAACATTTTTAAGCACCATGACCACTACAGCCTTCTTTCATAGTTATGGTGACAGGAGTGCCCAGGTGTTTTCCCACAGTAAGAGGTCAAAGAGGATTAGGGTCTAAATGCGTCTAGTGGCTGTCACTTAGCCTCTAAAAGGTGCTTCCACCGAAACAGAAAAACTGTTCTAGAGTCATAGAGACCATCCGATTAGAGTAGTGTGGCATTTTGCCATGCACAAACCTCACAATACTTTAAGGGAAAGCTTTGGATTGCCTGAAATCATTGATCGCCATAATCTCGGCCTAGGAGGCGGAGCTTCCTTGCAGAGATCTGTGTTGCTAGGGAAAGAACAAAAGTAAAATATCTCTTTTTACTCTCTACAGGTGGGGGCCAGTAACCTAAACAGCTAACTGTCCAATATAGTGTTTGGAATACACATTTAAAATCCTAATGCTGTAATGATCCTTTGACCCTCATGCAATGTTTCTGAATCGTCACGTCTGTAATCCTAAATTACAAGATCTGCTGGTGCTCTATAGAGGAAAATACATATAAACCTCAAGCAACATTCTCCCATCAACCTCATGGCACACCCAGTAGAGCATTATTCTTTAGAAGATCAAGACGACAAGTCTCAACCTGGAAAGTACACACTGCTTGGTCACGGATATCCCTTCAAATAAACCAAGCCCACTGTAAATGGCCTTGTCTTGAGATTAAAATTGTAGTTTATAGATTGCATTTCATGTCTGAGGTCTTTCTGAACCCCTGAAGGACAAATGACAGCAAGCAGCCATAACCATCTCTTCTAAGGACCTATTAATTTGATTAGAAGCAAACAGTTGCCGTTAGTCAAGTATGACATTCAGGCCCGGACTGGCCCTCTGGCATATGCCCAGTGGGCAGCGGCCAACAGGGAAGATCATAGGATCTCCCCTGCCAGGCCCATGCAGAGCTGCACCGGCCCTAAGAGGGGCCGGAGGAAGGGATTCGCGAATCCGTGCAGCCTACCCGCCTCCCTCTTGCAAGCTCCGTAATACCGGCACTTGCGAGAGGGAGAAGCATGGTCTGTACCGTACGGAGGTACTGGCCGAATAACCTGCCGGCTGGACCACAAAGGATCATCATCAGCATGCTCTCCTTGACCCCAGCAAGGTAATTAGAGGGAGGGGGGCGTGAAATATATATTTTAATAAACCCACTACACCTGCCATCCTATTGACACACAAGACACTCTCTATACCCCTTATATACACCCTATGCACTCAAAAATACATACTGCACACGCAATAGCCCTTTTAATACACACAATAAACCCCTGCACTAACACACAAATACATTACACACTCTTTACCCCTTATACACACACACACACACCATACACACGCCCCCTTTTTTACCCTGCCCCTCAGGGTGGGCTGCTCTGCCATTAACTGCCCGGGCTGAATTTTCATCCAAGTCTGGCCCTGATGACATTCCATCCTGACAATGTTCTTAGGGACTAGTCTGCGATGGCCAAGTTTAACATTGGATCTTAAGGGGTTACTCTACTAAACTAATGCAAGTGTAAGAAATATTTGATCTAACAAATAAAAAGGTCTACTTTCCATCACAGAAAGTAGAAGCCTAATGTCAAAGTCTGATGTTCATGAAGATTATTCTAACCATTATTAATCCTGTAATGGTTGTGTTTTACCATGTACTTTCAGGTAAAGTCTAATTAGCAGTTTGCAAAAAATTAATAAGTGGTTTTCTGTTAAACTGAAGGGGTATGTTGGCATTAATGACACATGCAGGTTCTAGAAAGGCGGGTAATATATAGCAATTTATGATAAAAAAAAAATGCTACAGGTTCATTTTGTCATATCCTGTCATCTCAGCCAACAGTCATCTTTTATATAAAAATAATCATTTTGACTAAATCCTTAATTACATTTCGATCTTTGTACAAAATAATTGCAGTTTTCCTATTTGGCTAAGTATATGTAGCTAAAAGGCACTGTCATTGCAGATTCCAATTTGCAAATCAATTTACGTGCATTGGAACCTGCTATATAGTGCATGAAAAACTTAATTTGAAACAGTTTGTTTCATATCTAGTCCCAAAAAGTACAGTCTTTAGTAGTTTCACACTTTTGTTTTAGTGAAAATAATGATAAACCCTGTAATCCTTGAGGACTAGGTAAGGCAATCAGTGCCTTAATCCCTTCCTCCCCACCCCACTGTAAACATTCGACAATTTTAATTTTGCTAAATTTTACCCAACATCCACTTACCTTCCCCTTTTCTCCAGAACTGGCTTTCACCTTGACGATAAACATTTCTTTGCTGGGATCCATTACATCCCTCTGCATCTTTGCTCTAGGACTGTTAACATAGACTTACCCTCCATTCACACACTGTATAGAAGTATTCTTTACAGTGTCAAAGTACTAGGCTTTAATTAAATAGCCAATAGTTACAAGTACATTACAATAGCCTAAAAATGAACAATATAGTACAGATGCTTGGTATAACTGTACTTCCTATGTGTGGGCATTATATGCTCTGCTTAAGCATAACTCACAAGTGGCATTTTTAAGAAGCTGTATTCCCACAAATAGCATTAAGTCTGAACACATTACCTATTAGTATGATATTTGGCCATTTTGGTAATATACCACTGTAACTAACCATTTGTTTTTATATAACACGCAGTCCACGATTCTCTTGGTATGCCTGTTTCAGTCATTTTAGATTACCAATAGTTCCATGAAGAATAGAAATTGTGCCAATTTACATATTTGTATTTTAGGTATCCACAAGCAGCAATTCATACATGAAATTGCCATTTTATCCTACACTTGTAGTTATGCATATTTTATATGAATAAGGAAAATAAATTATCTAATGATAACTGATTGATTATAGATAGGAGCATGTAGAACAGGTGAGAATGTGTACCAATTGGAGTAAAGTACAAATTGCTTGGTCTATTTGCCAATAAATGGAGGAGGGGAAAAAGTGGAGTAGAGTATCTCCAACACTCTCAATGGCGACGGACGATTTCTCAAAGTGGGGACGTAAACCACTAAAAAAAGAGGGGAGATGGGGGAGCTGTAAAATCAGAATATACCATCGAGGGGACATTTGTTTTACAGGGATTAAGGGATGAAGAGGTTTACACTTTTCAAAATATTGTCCTCTCAGTGGTCTATTCTCCTTGTATGGGAAATGGTAGTAACTCCAGTCCACATCTGAACTTGACCCAGTCATGGTGTGCACTTCAAACAACACCTAGTTCATATTGCACTATTTAGTAATATTTTTGAGTATAAAAGTTCTAATTCACAGTCTGAATACTCCTCTTTCACTAAAATGCTTCCCTCCTGAACTATAAATCATATTTACAGATACACACTTCTGCTCAACTGTTTGTTTTATTATTGAGAAACAAGTCCTAATGCAATCCATGTGTTAAATACACACACGGATTCTGCCAAAAATGCCTTCTACACCAAGCAAATCTTCCACTCAGACAAGTCTTTTAAAAGGGGCACTCAAAGTACCATATTCAATGCAGCTCATTATAGTTGTAGTAGAGGCTCCATCACCTACATGATTTGTCATTTGGAGTGGGTGGGGTTCTCTCTGGCACCCATAGTTAAGCCTTTTTTGCAGCTGTATGCACGATACAAAAAGTACTCTTACACATTATCACTGCTGATCTATCCAACCATGAATGACTGATCGGCAGATTGAGGTGGTTTAATCAAGCACCCTTGGCTAGTTGGACTGATATTACTTCCAACCTGATCAATGCAAATTATTGCATGTTGCTTTTCTTCCTCAAGACTGCAATATTACTTAAAGATTAGATTATTATTCATTTAGTTTAGATAAGGGTGCCATCAAACCACCCATCTCTAAAAAAAAAAAAATAATAATAATAAGTTCACTCACCAGAAATCCAGCAACAGGCAGTTTGTTGGGCAGTCGCTCTTACTCGGAGACCATCCGTTAGAACACTGGCCTAATCCCAAGCATTAGGGATCTACCAGGTATGGGCAGCAATCTACATGAAATATGCCAAGCATTCAGAAATGTGCTTCAAGTGGCTGACAGAATTATGATCCAACAGTCTGTAGATGCATTCTAAGAAATGTAAGTATGGTTGTTTCTCACAAAATGGCAATGTTTACAATGTGTGACACACTAAAACATGGCTCAACAAATCCCAGGTCACCATGGAGACTAGGAGTTTTGTTCTGGCACATAGGTGTTTGTCCCCCAGGTTAGCATGGGCCACCTTCATTGTTGGCAGCTGTGCGATACGAAGGTGGCGAAAGAGCTGTGACCTTACTGCTCTTCTCCCTCGCACATCCAACAGTGGTGCCAAGATATGAGGTCATTCTGAAGCAGAGCAAAAGAACTTGAAGATTACAGGATCACATCAGCTCCATTGGACGACAGGGAAAGGTTTCACTTCAGATATTCCAGAGGTAAAGAGGCTGGGTGGACTTAAATTAAAACAAAGTTGTGTAGGTGTGACTTCTTTATGTGTAAATTTAAAGAAAACGACCTATATTCCTTACACTATAATGCAACTATTTAGGCGACTGAACCCAGCTGGTCGCATTCAAAAGGTATTTTTACTCCCTTTCCCCCCCCCCAAAACACTGGTGTTGCGGCTGGCCTGTCAACATGGCAAAGATCAACCCTGAGGATCTCAGACAATCCAATGCTTTCCCATAAGAAAGTATTGGGAGGCCATTACACATGCGCAGCAATCAGTATCTCCTCAGAGATGCACTACGGGGAATGTTCTGACATTGAATCTAGATGCTGCACACACTGCAGCACTGAACTTAAACACCTCTAGTGGTCGCTTGAGTGACTGCAAAAATTGGTGTAACTAGGCAGTAATGTAAACAATGCCAGAGTTTACATTGAAAAGTGTGCAGGGACAGGCTATAGTCACTAGAACCACTACATTAAGCTGTAGTGGTTCTTGTGACTATAGTGTCCATTTAAGATCTTGTCATTGTTGCCGTTGGAAATAAAGCTTTGTTTTAAAAATTTGGCTCCTGGAGCCAAAAGCAAATTTGCAAAGCCTTGCATTAAGATGTAGGGGTTTTGGTGCTTAGAATGTCTTTTTTTTTTTTTTAAAGCAAAATATTAAACTAAACCTTCACCAACCAGGCCAATAAAATATTTGGGGAAAAAATGCCCAAATAGAGTCAGTTTTCCGATCATTAGTTGAACAGCAATATCATGAACAGGTTTTGATGGAAATGTATGACTTGTTTAAATTAAACAAGTCCAAAAAAAAAACAATGTTTCCCACTTCAAAGATGTCACCCTCTTAAAACTTTTCTCCTTCACTCTGTCAGGAATAACAGTTTGTAAATGGCAAGATTCATTCTAAATCCAGACTCCTCCTCCTCCCCCCCGTACTGACTGCAAACTGGTGGGTCTTTTATATAATGGTTAAAATTGCACTGGAGGAACGATACATTTTTATATGAAAGTATGGAACCTAAAATGTTTCATAATATCTAGATGGTAAGCTCTTTCAAGTATTCTCTCAAACTATTATTCCTGTGACAATTTGTTATTGTTACATTTATGGTTAAATTCCCTCTTTATAAATACTACCGTGTTTCCCTGAAAATAAGACCGGCCTTATATTAAATTTATTTCCCCTCGAAAAACGCACTAGGGCTTATTTTTGAGGAAAAACGTGCGCTAGAAAGCAGGTCTATGTTCGGGGGAATTCCCCCGAACATAGACTATTTCACTAGTGCATGGAATCCTGCAAATCTATGTTTGGGGAAACTTCCCCGAATATAGATTAGTTCACTCTCGAATGGAATCTTGCGTATATGTTTGGGGAAACTTTCTTGAACATAAATGAGCTTACTCGCGAATGGAATTCAGTGAATCTACGTTCTGTGAAAATTCCCCGAACATAGATCGGAGAACGACTAGGGCTTATTTTCTAAGGCTTATATTAGGAGCATCTTATTTTCGGGGAAACACTGTATATAGTAAAGCACTGCAGAATAATAAGTTGACGTTTTAGAAATTGTCACTGTCCTGGCATAGACTAAACTTAAGCACAATCGAAGTCAAAATGAGTACAAATGAAGGAGAACATTTAGGAGTCTGAATAACGTTGGTTATAACAATGTTTTTTTGGGGGGCAGGGAGGTTGGTGGGGGTTATTTGTTAGAATGTGCAAAAGGGAAGAAAAAAAATAAATAAACCTAAGACTTCAAAGTCACATTTACCGATGCAGTGCAAAAAAAAAAAAAAAAAATCCTGATTTTACAGATTAGAATAATTTGCCATTGGGCACAAACCTTTACAGCTAGTAAGCACTATCCACATCTGCTCCTGGCACCAGTGGCTATACTGAAGGGATCTCCTTCCAAGAGCGTATTCTTCCTTGGCGGAAACCATTCTTTCATATCTAACTTTTTAGATATGTATGCTGAAATTTTGCTAATTAATTTTCACCCTCAAAGACTATGGTAAAAATGACCTTGACTGCCAAGTGGTAACCAGTCTCTCTCAAAAAACATGATCACTTACTCTCAAATAAGAAAAAAAAAAAATTCTCTTAGAGACACTTTCGCATGACAAATATTAGTACTTCAAAGCGTATTTCCTGTGAAGAATTGCATACGCTTCACTCTAATCACCAAACACGTTATCAAACCAAACATTTAAAATATAACCTGCGCATTTGTATACCAGAGTCTTACACTTCATGTAATGACATTTTCCCCACACACAATTATTTTGTTGTTTTCTTCTCTCCCCTGATAACTATCCATTAATGTGTATAATTTCACCATGGCAAGTGGAAATGTATGGGCAACAACATGGTATGTTCGCTTTATATGTATTTATGTATAGGTCTTTGTTTTACTCATGTGCTTTCATAGAAAAAAACCTGTAGTTGATGTACATCATAAAAGTCTTCAAAAACTTAAAAGGGACACTATACTCACCAAAACAACTTTACCTTTTTGAAGTAAGTTTGGTGTATAGATCATGCAAATGCAGTCTCACTGCTCAAATACCTGCCATTTAGGAGTTAAATCACTTGTTTCTGTTTACACAGCCCTAGCCATACCTCCCTGCATGTGCCTTGCACAGCCTTCCTAAACACTTCATGTAATGAGTCAACCAATGTTTGAAACTTCCTTTATTGCAAGTTATGTTTAATTTATCATCTCTTGCTCTGCCAATAGCATGAGAGACCCTAGTCAATTTATAGAGCAAGAGATAAAAATGTCTAAAGTAAGTTACATCTGAAAATGAACCATTTTGTTTTCATGTAGGCTGTGTCAGTCACAGGCAGGGGAGGTGTGGCTAGGGCTGCATAAACAGAAAGACAGAATTGAGCAGTGAGATTGCAGACGCATGATTTATAGACAAAAACCACTTCAGTAAGCTAAAGTTGTTTTGGTGACTATATTATCCCTTTAAATGAGAGGGGGGGAAAAAAGTGTTTTGTTTTGTTTTTTACATTAGACCGGTACGGAAAAGAGGATTACAGAAACATGTTCAGAAAAAGAAGCAAACCAAAAAAAGGAATATTCAAGTATGTAGGTATACCGTTTTCCTGGCATTGTTGGTTTGAGAGAAGAAGAAGAGAGTATTGCTGGAACCCAGGAGTGTAACTCCCATGAGTCTTAAGCAGTCACAACAGGTGTATGTACCAGGGCCCCCAAGTCAGTCATACCTTGATGTACAGTATTTCAACGCATGATCTGTCTGCTTTCACTTTTTATTACATGATCATGTTTTTCAATCAAGTACACTTTCACAGCTGCAACTGGATACAAATGTACTAGCATGCCCATGAATAAATGGATTATTTACTAAAAAGTGTCACGTGAATTCAAAGTAAATTTGAAATGTAAGGCCATATTTGCTGAATGGAAAGCATAAGTGACTGAGAATTTTTCCAGTTCAGTTTTTTTGACCTAAAATTCTAAATTCTCTAAATTCCCTTTATCGAATAACCATGTAGAAGTTACACTTCCTCCAGTGATTTAGTCCGCTTCTGTTACCAATATGCAGGTGAAGAAGGTGAGGAGATGCGTTTCTTTCTCACCAGCACTCATTCCAACATTTTAGCAACAGGGCATTGAATTAAATTCAGCAGGCATAAATAACAGCTTGAGAGGTGTGGGGGCAAGCATGGCTTTAAGTATGTAATGCACAAATCATCCTTATATATTTTCTATCAAAATATTTGTGGGTACATAAATACATCTATGAGTCTCTACTTCATTAACTGAGTGCCAGAAGGTAAAACAAATGCACTGCTTCCTACACTGAAAAGACCATTGGGAGGGTAAGGAGAAAATAAATTAGTCATAACTACTTTAAGGGACATTTGAATTTAGCCCTGAGCTGAGTATCAGGTAGGTTTGACATTATCTTAACACAGCTTCAACTCAGTAATTATGAATAGAAACAAAAGTTTCTTATGGTGGCAGATCCTATATCCTTATTCATAAAAACACCTGGATCTGAATTTAAGAAACAGAAGGACTCAAAACATGATTCTCCTTATGTTATTTTATTTATTGTGGATGTGAGAACAAAATATTGCTTGCAATAGCAAGCAAACTCTTCAGAAAAACAGCCACTACGAGATTACTCCCAAATATTTAAATAATGAAAACAGAAAAGAAACGTGTGCATTGCTTTTGCAAGGTTTCCATTACCATGTATTTTTCCATGTAGGAATTGTGCTATCAAAATCCATGTTATAAGACAATCTGATAGATATATATAGATATATATATATATCCTGAAGAGGAGTATTACAAACTGAAAACCACTATTGGCCCTAAGATTGTTTGCAATATTGAATAATGTGAAGATCAGTAATATTACATACAATATTTGTGTATACACAGTGACAAACATTTGTTCTGATTCAACAGTTTTCACTGCTCAGAATATATCCCAAAAGGACCAAAAACTACCACATTGCAAATAAATCAAAGACCACCAATTACCACAATTTTCTAAATTACAAAATAAAAAAATAAAAAAAAAGATTACACAGCTGGTTATGTGTAACTGTTGAAAAAAAAAAAAAAATGCAGAGCTTTGTCCAAACAGGGATACATTGTTAGAAAATAAGAGATCGATAATTCATCATGCCACGTGCTTTCATTTATGTTACTTAATGAGTTATACAACACATCGGTCTGTATATGCATACAGAGTAGGTAAGGATTCTCCATACAAAATGCATGTTATTTTGCTCCTAAGTAAGTCTGAAACTTATTTACTGCCTCATCTTTGTGTTGTAATGTCTCAAAAACAAATCTGTTTCATAATGTGGAAGTTCAGAGATAAATGTGTATTGTATACCATAAAATAAACCAAAACAGCTCAAATAAAATAAAAAATAAAAAAGTGAAAACAATAAAATCATGCTTGACAGCAATAAGAACACACAATGATTGATTTTGTATTTTCTTTAACACATATGCAACATCTTAATGAAAGTTTATTTTTTATTTTTTTTTCTCCTGAAAATCTGAGATGCACTTAGTTTGCACAAAATATTTTCATATCAACATTGTTAAACGTGCACAAAATAATGAAGAGGGGAAAAACCAAAACAAAACAAAAAAAAAAACCAGAACATTTGAAAATGTACCATATCTAAATACGATACCGAACAGTAAAAAGTGTACAAGTGCATAAACAGATGTAACAAAATAAAGCAAGTATTTAACATGTAAAGATCAACACAAACAGAAGAAAAGTTAGTTGGCAAAATTCAACATCTGAAGTAAATATTTTCTCATACATGAATAATTATTAGAAATAATAATAAATGTGCTCACTAAGGATAAAGGGTATCTGCCTGAAACAGTGCAAACCCATTATTATTCAAACAGGTTGTGTTAACACCCAGCCTCAAGATTCCCAATGTGAACATCACAAAAAAAAAACAGACTTAAAAAAGGTAAATGTGTACATCTCTAGACACGAGTTCAGTTTATTAACATCAAGCATCAGTGAACAGTATATACAATCATTTTTCAAAAGCTTGAAGAAACCCAGAGTTTAAAACATAAGAGTTACAAAAAAGGATCAGCAATGAAACCAGCTCTTCATTCAACTTTGTACAATTTCTCAAAATGCAAAACGTTTCACCTTGCACAGTGAAATCCCAAGAATATACAATTGTGTGTAATTCATTTTGCCAGTCCAGTTTGAATAAATGTTTTGCCACATGCAAAAATTACTAACTTAGTGTTTGAAACAAGGTACATTAAAAGGCACTTTCAATTTAAATTTAGTACTGTTCTGAATAGGAGACAAAAAAATGAGGGGAGTGAGGGGGGATGTATAAATAAAAACATAGTTGCTATGTTTCAACTGGCAAATTAGCCCACTCAAAGGGTTACAGTGATAACGTATGTCTGATTTTCTTAATGGTAAATTAAACATTTCAATTGAAGCAATTACCATAAAAATGTATTAATGAATTACGTCATATCTGGAACAAATCATTAGGATATAAAGAGAAAATCATGTGGATTTTTTTTCTATTTATTTTTTAAAACACACAACTCTAGTTCTAATAAACACTTGTAAAAGAATGAAACAACCATGCAGAAATAAGTTTGAACAAAAAGATATATACAGAGTACAAATTAAAAAGGGAACAAATTACAAGTGCCTTTTAAGTATCAATGGTTTTAATTATGGGACACTTCGCATGTTAAAATCAGGCAGCAAAACCCTTATTCTACACATCAAGTTGCCAAAATAAATACTTCAAAATAGTCATATCAAAAAACATGATTACTCATACAATCCTAATTCTGAATGCATTATTTCTAGAGACATTATTTCAACATGAGACCAGATACAATGCATGAATGTTTGAGAGGGTAAGAGGGGAAAAAGCCCCATAAACGAGGAAACCAAATTATCAATCCCATTCACCATATTCACAAACACAGAATCTTAGTAGAAAGCATTAACATCCAATTCAAATGTAACAAGTTTTGTTCCAAAAACTGTACAGCAAACAAAGAAATGGGGC
The DNA here is from genome assembly GCA_933207985.1 of Pelobates cultripes. Lineage (NCBI taxonomy): Eukaryota > Metazoa > Chordata > Amphibia > Anura > Pelobatidae > Pelobates > Pelobates cultripes. The sequence goes on from OW240916.1 coordinate 40,818,347, forward strand.
GAATCTGTGCCCTTTTAGAAATCTACACCCAAAAGCTGAAAATCTGATTAGCATTAATCCTTTTAGTGTCAATGGGTGAGCAACACATTCCTTTATTGATCAACCCTTTGGCACTCAAAGGATTGTTGGATTTTAAACTAATCAGGCGTACTTAAACTAGTTGTTCCAAAAGAAAAATCAACTGTACTGATTTCTTGCTGAGACTTATATCTCGTAAACAGTCATCCAACGCTATTACATTTTAATGTAAAAAAACCTATTTCACATTTAAGCAGCCTACTCATGTAAACTAGACAGTATGTTTATTGATGTCAGTACAAAGCTAGCCTAATGCTACAGAGTGCAGACTTTTATCCTAAAACAAGTTTTACTTTTCTTGAGCCAATCGGTCTGTCATTTAAATCAACTACTGCTGCCATGGCTTCATCTCGGGATTCAAAAGCAACCATGGCTTCTCCTGTTGGCATGCCCTTTTCACTATATTTTAAACACAAAGACCCAGGGATCAGCTGATAGCCATAAAAGAAATCCAGTATCTCATCTACTGAAACTGTAAAGGGCATATTCTGCACTCTAATAACAGTTGGCCCAGGTTTTCCAGACCCAGACCCAAAGCCTGGGGGACCACTCATTTGCATATTTCCTGGACCAAAACCTGGGGGAGCATTTAACCCAGGACCACTACCTATGCTTGGAGGGGCAGCATTAAAGTTAGGTGGAACATTTGTATTCGAAGGAGCACTGCCAAATGGTGGCGGCGCATTTCCAAAAGCAGAAGGTGGTCCACTAAAATTATTTGGACCGCTTCCAAAACTTTGGGGATCCATTGAAGCATTTGTCACATTTGTCGAGACCGTTGGAGGTGGTGGCCTCTGATCTACAAAATTGCCTCCTATAACAGGTGGTGGAACAGGAGGACCAAACGTATTAGATGGACCAGTAAAGTTTCCTGGGAAGTTAAAATTTGGACCACTGTTATTTTCTTTTAAATTACTTGCAAAAGCAAATTCATCTCCACCAGAACAGATCCCTCCAGATGGGGGATTAGAATAATTCTGCATTTTATACCCTTTTCTACCTTGCAATGGAGGATTGTTTTCAATCTCCTGCCTCTCCTCAGCATTAATTAGATGCAAGAATGCATCTCGTCCATTCAGCTTCTTACGGTGAAGGCGCTCAGACTTATGGGCATCATCCTCACTTCTGAACTGAACAAGGGCTTGCCCTAATCCTTGCCCATTGTTATCGGTCAGAACCTGTACACTATTCTCCTCAACCACTATACCTTCCAAAAGGAAAAACTGAAGAACATCTTTCCTTGAGATATTGTAAGGTAAATTTGACAAATGGCACCACAGTCTGGGCATATGTTTTTCTAAATCAACATCCAGAGAACCATCTTTGTGGTCAAGATAGTTAAAGCTCTGCAGTTTTTTACGTATCAGATCTACTTTTTCAAGCATTCCCTTTTTAGATATAGGATGAACTTGAATAAATCTACTTCCCATGTACTGCTTATGACGACACAATGCAGTTTTATAATCTGCCTCATTTCTAAATTCCAGAAAACCTTCACCTGTCGCTTTGCCATTGGGTCCATAGGCTATGTATATGCTATCCTCAACAATGTCTAATTTTTTAAAGAAATCAATAATATGTTTGTTTTCTGCTTCATATGGCAAACCTTTTAAATAAACACAGAAGCCATGTTCATGAGGGGATCTGGACCTCGAACGTTGGTGTGCACTGGGAGATTTGGATCTGGGCATTGACTGCTGCATTAAATGGGGAGGTCCATGATGCCCTATATTATGTTTTATTATATGACCACCAGAAACTACCCATTGTCTCTCAGTTGCAGGACTGACTTCAACAAAACGCTGTCCCATTAGCATTCTATTCCGTTTCAGGGCTTCAAATGTATCATGGGGAGTGAGAAGCTTCACCAGAGCGCTACCATTGGGACGTCCCATGGGGTCTTTTAAAATTACTACACCATCTACTCTCAACCCATGAAAAAAATCCTTTACATCATTTTCAGATATCGGAAGTGGCAAGCCATGTAGACAAACATATGGATCATCATGATTAATTGGTGGTGGTTTCATTGTATTTGGAGAATTTAACTGCATAGTATTTACAGGACCAAGAAACATAGGGTTCATACTATTATTCATAGCAGAACCAGCACCATTCAATCCAGCAGGCAATGGCCCCACAGGTGGTGGATTCAAGGGTGGCATCGAAGATATTGGAGGAAGTGGGGCCATAGGTGGCACTGGAGGAACTGGAGGTATAGGAGGAACTGGGGGTAATGTTGGTACAGGGGGTAGAACAGGCATTGGGGGAATGGAAGGCATGGGTGGCAAAGCTGGCATTGTAGGCATAGGAGGAATAGGTGGTGGTGGTACTGTAGGAAGAGGGGTGGTGCTACTAGGCATAGTAGAAGCAAATGTTGGGTTACAAAAGCCTGCACCTAGGTTTGGTGGTGCATTCCCAACACTGGCAGTTGTAAGTGTTGGGACATTCTTATTACTTTCAGGAACAGAAGTAACAGTAGAAACTGTGCTTGTAGGAGGGCTACTAAAATTTGGTGCCGTTGTTGGCAAATTTACTCTGGTCATCACAGAACTACTGGCCATCCCAGAACTAGGAGGCGGTCCAGACCGGTTAGAGTTTGCAGGTGGCATATCGACATTTGCCGTTTCAAATCGCCTGCGACTGAGCTCTATCATATTTTGCATTTCAGTTTTACTGCTTAACAATAAGGACACCTTTGACCCTTTGATTGTACCACCTGTGCGCATCATACCAAGCCGTGCATCTTCATCAGTAGCAAAAACGATGAAAGCCTCACCCAGCTCACCCCCTACAATATGCACACCACCATCAGGAATGGTCAATCCAGAGAAGAAGTGGCGAATGTCCATGGTCCCCGCCACAATTGGCAGACCTTGCAAACGGATGACCACAGCCATGCTGCGTTGAAACAACACACACCTGCAGATGAAAAAAGGCACGTCCACATGAGACAAACTTTATAAACAGGTTTTTTGTTTGTTTATTTAAATGTATACTTTAAAATGAAAAAAAAAAAATGAAAAAAAGCTATTTACTCCTCAGTGATCTACAAGTGATATCCAAATGAACATAAAATTAATGACATGTAAAAAGCAATATTTTTAAACCATTAACACTAAGAATGAAGAAATCAATGTGGAGGGTTTGTGATCTGAACCAGATATCAACAGTGAAGGGGAGAGTAATTTAGGCAGAAGCCTATAACAAAAGGGGAAGCATGATCCCCCTGCAAAGAAGAATGGCTTGATACAGAGAACATAAATGGATGGGGGTTTATCTATGAACCAACAGGGGCTATTTATTTATTTTTATTTTTTCTTCTTTAACCCCTTAAGGACTAAACTTCTGGAATAAAAGGGAATCATGACATGTCAGACATGTCATGTGTCCTTAAGGGGTTAATGAATCCCCAGTATAGAAGATGGGTGGGAAAAGTCTGGAACCACCCGTAGTAAAGATGGTATTAGGAAACACAAAAGGTAGGTAGAGTTTTCAGCAGGTTTTTTTTACAATATAAAAGTCAACATTAAAATTAGAATGCAAAAATAATTTTTTAAAAACGCGCAGCAGTTTTACACTACATGAATGTAGAATACTCAAAAACTTTTGCGCAAAGCATAAAACATTACACAAGGACCATGTGGTTTGTTACTTCAAGGAACTTGGAGGAGGGATCTTTCGATGATCAAATTAATAGTTTCATATAGATTTTTTTTTAAATGATTTTCCCCACATTAATAATTAATGTCACAGGTGTAACAATACTCTGATAAACAACAATACATGGAACACTATGAAACAAATTATACAGGCATTACTTTCCAGCAAAGTAAGGTACCATTTAAAATCAATTTGTTAGATAAATAAGAAAAAAGGTCTGCATGAAAAATAAAGGATCCATGGAATAACTCCCTAACAGCGTCAGTTGGTGAAGTTTAAAAATGGTGGAGTGACTTGTTGGGTTTTACCTACTTAAACCAATTTAATGCCATGCCTTGTTCCCAACCAGCTGCATCTCTAGACATCAATAAATGGGATAATGGAAACTACAGACAATCATAACAAGCACCTGTTTTTTCTAGCACACACTTATCAGTTGTCCTTACAATGCAAATATATTTGTGTGTGTGTGGGGTAAGAGGATTCAACAAAACAGGAGGGGTTACCATAACTGACCATTTCGACCAGCCTCCATTGCTCCCCCTAATGTCTCAATATGGGCAATATAAACATTACATGATGCTTAAAAACAAAACACAAGAACAGCAAAGCACTGCTTGCATTCAGGCAACTAAAAAAACGTTCTATTGAAATCTGACAAGATTTGCAAATTGTTCACCAAAGCATTGGATGCATTTCATTACACAAGAAATTAAGTGGAGCAGAGCAATTTTGGAAAGAAATTATTTTTAATACGCTAAAAGCCACTTACTGCATCATGTCTGGCTCTTTATAACACGTCAATTAAGCAGCTCTTTCTCAGTGCATTTGTCTGCTCCCCTAACAGATAATATTAAAAGTTTACACACTGTTTCTTTCATCTGCAAAGTGCAAACACATCAGGCTAACAAGTATTCTCCATGAACATGTTGAGGTCACTCCAGTGTATTTGGTTTTAGTACCAATATACCTAGACATATCCAAGGCCACCTTACTGGAAACGCCAGCATGCAGTGTGTGCATATTGGATAGACAAGTAAATAGAGACAAAGACCCAACAAAGGAGGTAAATGTACCGATTGTCTTCGTCTTTTACACCTTCGTAAACAATTATATAAAATGGGCACTAAACATTAGAAAATAATCAAAATCTTATAAGTATGCCTACAGTGTCCACTGCTCAGGGTATATCATGACCACATCTATCTTACGGAAATGTTCAGATGAGAGAAATAAAAAATGCACAACAGGTTTTACATCTACATGACTGAATATAGTCACAGTATTTATGAATCATTGTTGCTTATTGCAAACTAATCCTTTTTAGTTTTATTTTAAAACATCAGAGTTTGCAATAACCAATAATGATTCATAAATAGTTTGACTACTTGTAATACTTTCAGTCATGTAGATGTACATTTCTTTCCAGAAGCAACTCCTTAAAGCGACAGTCACCCCGAACGCTAAAAATCCGTATTTCATAGAGGTAGAATCTTTATGAAATGCTCATTATGCCTGTCGGAATTTCACTAAAATTCCAACCTAGTAAAGAGATATATACGGAGACGAAGCAGGGACTACTTTATTTTTGTATATTTCCTACGCCTGACACTTCTAGACAGCGGTATCTCTGCCCAGTATCTAGAAGTGTCAATCCCTCCCAGCGGTCACCTCAATGCTGTGCTCTCGCACAAGTGCAAGAGTTCAGCAGTGACGTTGGCTCCGGGCACCAGAGGCACCAGAAGGTGAATATGACCACGTCAGCAAAGGACAAGTTTGGGTAAGTAAAACCTTTACCTGTCTCTCTCTCCCCCCCCGCCCCCCCAAACACCAAGCGGCAATGTCAGGGGTTCTTTGCAAATTCTACAAAGTCCTTAGACAGCAACAGTGCCGCTTTAATTTCTCCAAAAGCAGTCAGAAAGGCTGCCTAACAAATAAGATTGCAGCCTTTCTACCCCTACTCTAGGTTCTCAATTTTTTTATTCAGTGAGAGGATACTGAAGGTTACAGAATAGCACAGCAAAGATATGACAGTAGGAATGTGCAAGAGGTTCACTAGTCCTAGGGTGTAACTTGGACATGTGTATGTATGTAGTGTGCAAACTTGAAAGCCACAATTATCCAAAACGAGTGCAATCTACGATATGTCAATAAAAGCCCAGGAAATAGCTGCTAAATATCCAAATGATGTATACACAGTTCATCATCAAGATTTTAGTCATATGGAATTATCACAACATATGCATAATTTGTAATATGTAAATAAAAGCCCAGGAAACTCCTGATCAAACCAATCGAGTGCACTCTTTTGGGATAAATATGACAGACACAGATAGAGATATAGATAGATATACACACACAAATATATATCATGTTACCTAACAAATGAAAAACAAACTAAGATAAAACTGTGCACTGGGTGGAGCTGAATCAAGATTCCTACATAGAGAGCCATATTTCACAACAAGTTGTGAAAATTATTTTTTTTGGTTTAAAAATAAGCTTATTACCAGTCTCCCAAGTTCTTCCAGAAGCACTGCTAGATCAAATACACAGGAATGCAGCAGCAATAGACAGCTAATAAAACAAAGAGTAAGCATGTTAGAAGTCCATTGCAACAGAAAGTTTCATAAACCATATATCAAGCTGAATTTCTTCATCACAATTCAGAATTAACCATTTGACTTTAATTTACATTTATCTACTTGTCATTCACGACTAGGATTTAAAATTGGTCTGACGTGGAAGTTTCATACAACATGGGCACCATCTACACTATATATTTAATAAACTGATATTGTAACATTTTTGCTTTCTAATATCTCAGAAAGAATGCCCCTTTAAACTTAATCAATGGATTTTAAAGCATACAAATTGGGTACATACCACTAGTTTTGCAATTTATTTTTAAACAGCCACATAAAATATACACTAAAATTTGATAAAAAACACATGCATTACACCCTTCCTGTTAGAAAATACTCTTTTGCATTGCCATGATACCCATCTATACACAGAACAGTTTTTTTTTTTTTTATAGATTTATACATTTCTACATAATTATCCCCATTGCAGCATACCATTTGTAAAAGACAACAATTTAAGCTACTTAGGATGGAACGTTTTGAGTCTAATATTGTTGAATTAAATAATCAATTTCTATTGAATTTCATTATTTTTTTTATATTGAATTCCACAGTCTGTGCATGCCCTACTAAATCAAAGACCCCATATTTGTATTATTCTGCATCGCCTGGCTAGAGCAATACCCCACTGTACAGCAATCAACAATGCAGTTGGAATTCAATTTCTGTGGCACAACTTGACACAGGCTCCTGTAGCCAAGCCAATTACTCAAACGTTTGTTATTTCTTAGGTCACACTTCTGCTGATACTCTTCAGCCCAGAGGTAATGTTAAAAAATGGTAAGCTAATGCAAAAGTGTGAACTTCAGCATATCAGTGCAGGCTAGAGTGTTCTTAAGTAAAGTGTCACACCATCTCAGCAGGACAAAGGTGTAATCAATCTTAGCCAATTAAATGCTTTCCCATAGGATAGCATTGGGAGGCTAGTGCACATGCATGACAAGAAGCTGTGCTGAGCCAATCAGACTGTCTCTGAGAGTATCTGATTGAAATAGTGGAGTTTTACTGCACTATTTTGGTGCAAGTGCATTTAGTGATGTCAGGCGTACTTACTGTTAACAGAATAAAGAAATATACAATAGCATAAGAGAAGAAAACAATATCTATGTTGCAGCACAAATAAAGGAAAACCAGTTAGTTATCCTTCAAACAGCTTACCTGAAGTATTAAGATGTTCTTTGCTTCCTTAATAAGAAGGGAACAACCAATCCTGTAGGCAACCAATTAAAAAAATCTTTACAACTGCAAAAAAATGAATTAAGGCAATAAAAATCAAACTCCAGCAACACAAATTGTGTCAAAGAAAATATTAATTTTTGTATCACATAAAATATGTTACAAAACAAAATGTTTACAGATCTATGGAGTATCAAACATGGAAGCGAAATCAATTTCCAGAATTAGACATTATCACTCTATACTCCATTGCTCCAGGTGCATGTTGTCAAATGACCTCTAGTATGCCTGGCAACTAGTGGTGCAGGGGTACTACATATTTTCCCCATAATGTGCAAAAGATGCCTCTGACATTTTATAGCGAACGTTCAAGAAAATCTAGAAACCATTTCATCTTCTCTATGGATATTCCATACACCAGCTTTGTACCCTCTTTAATGTGCGTTAGCACAAGACTGAAGCTCAGAGCTTATATCTTTTCTAGCATGGTGTTTAATGGGGAGAAAAAGGAGACCAAGTATGCAAATCTACCCCATCACTCAGAGTGGCTTCCCAGAATTCTTACTGTGCCTGGACTCCATTACGTGGAGTGCACTATGGCAAGATATCTGAATAGTGTTTCAGTTATATATTTCCAAACAGTTTGCTTAGCACAAATTTAAGATATAAACATGGTAGTCCCTGTAAAGTGCTTGACATGACAGATGTTCTTTAAGTTACAACATAAGCTTCCTTTGATGTACAAGGTGGCAAAACAGTATCAACATGGATAAAAGGATTGGTAGTATTAGGTTAGTAGCACAATACATTACAGGGTATGTCAGATTGTTACCGAGATAAAATGCTGTATGTCTTCTAAACAAATATATAATAAAACGATAAATTGACTTGGTAATATCAAGAGCTATTTTATTACAAAAATAAAATACTCTAACAGGAATAAAAGAAACCATAACTTGCTTTTTTTTTTTAATTATTGATCGTGATCAGCTTGCTGTAAACCCATATAATCTCCTTGGAAATGAGAATCCTGGTATATGCCACAATAACAAAAGAAAAGCTTACATTTTTGTAATCAACATGTTCACAACTGATTAATTCCAGAATGACAATTGAAGTTATGTACTCAATATATTACCCCACACTATGGAATTACCAAATGTTCCATAAATTCCATAAAACAGCACTACAGTGTATAAAGCCACAAACACCAATATCTAGAATATATTTCATACCAGGAAATAAGACATGTTCATATATGTAAAAAGATTTTGTAGTCAAAAGGAAAATGTACATATGAGTGACCATAATGCAGTGCAAAATATTCAACCAGCAAAACAGGTATTAATCTTAAAAGCATATTAACTATATCCTGCAAACATCAAGTACTGTGACACTTCACTAACCAATGCATGAAAATGTCCATTATTTTAATAAAGAGTGATACAGAAATATTTGCACGCAGAATGAAACCTAATTAACAGACATTTAGAATCCAGAGTAATGTATAGTTAATCTACACCTAACCTTGACACATCCAAGAAGTCTTAAAATCTCCAGTTTTTGCGAAGCAGGGCAGAGTTTACCTTAGTTTTATATGCCAGAGAACCAATGGTTGCACGGTTAGCTAATACCAAACACACACAGGCTTTTTTTTCCCCTTAAGCAAAAATAGACTCAAAAGTTTAAATGGAAAGATTCAAAAATGTTGTGTGCAGTCAATCGGTTGTGTATTCTATATTGGTCCTATAATTAAATTTTTAAGATCCTTGAACAACCAAAGCTGTGAGCAAAAAAAAAAAAAAAATTAAAAAAAAGTTAAAATTTAGGTTCACCACTTTTGCATTTTTTTTTATTTTTTTTTATAGGACACACATGAATTCTACTTAAAACACCAGAAATTTAAAGCATTGTTTGGTGGTATGTGGAATTCCCATGTTCTCAATGTGAAGTCAAATATAGGAATACTCCAGACACCATAACTACTTAATACCAATAAAGTTGTTATGGTGTCTAAAGTCAGATGGTCTGACATACATTATAATGCTTAAAGGGACCCACCGAATAAAATAAAATCAATATTTAGTATTATAAACCCAATTAAAATGTATATGCATTTTTTCATTAGGGTATATCTAAAAGCAGCTTGCAAAATCTGCAGATCTCTTGTCTGAAGCCTAAGGAAGCCATCCCCTTTAAATATATATATTTT